>BQKN01063057.1:342180-444668 GCA_022839385.1 Asparagus kiusianus
AGGCAATCGGGAAGAGCCTTGATTCTCCTTGGTGAGGATCGACGCTTCAAAGATATGTTTTGCTTGGTCAAAACCATATCTCAAAATTAAAGGGGGCGATTTGACGCTACATTGTGCTTTATAAGGCAGGGATATGTTGTCGACATACCCTGTGTTGTGATTGCACAATGTGGCCAAATCGTCTCACCCTTTATAAGGCAATGACTCTATCTTCGCTATTTGTAAGATGAGTTCAATTTCCTTTTATAATTAAGACTAACCAGTGTTTAACTGTTTCTTTTGTAGTGGGGTACCCTTCTGGATCGTTCTCATCCCACGCAGTATATGGGCGTCGTGGCGAGTATTACTCGATCTCCGACGATCCTTCCCCTATTCCAGTTGCTCCTCAATTTGCTTCGGGCACATCGACTGAGGTTGCCCAGGTGGTGAGGGAAGGTGGGCATCGAACTATTCACCAGCTGATTACAGATGCGCCTTTTGTGAAGGATGCTAGCTCTACTCAGCCTCTTCGGAAGAGTGATTTCTTGTTTGGTGATTCTGTCGATGACCCAGAAGCCGTATTTATTGATGCTGAACAGTGGCTTCACAAGACCGGCAATGGCTTCATATACTTGCCGGAGATTCCTCGACATCGCTCGTTGACTGAGCTCAGGCGTCAGGCCGTGACGCGGGAGATGTCGTGGCGTTTGACTGAGGATCATGAGAGCGTCCATTGCGGCTACGTCACTCATCAGGCAGTTCCTGGCTCGAGCAGGAGTCATATCACTGGACTGCATCCCGGAGTGGTGGGATTAGATGCGCCGCCACGTAACGAGCTCCTCGCCACCGCTTCTACTTTGAGGAACCGTCTTGCTGCCCTCGGACGTGAGATGCCCGCTACTCGTCACAGGTTTTATGGTTGGGTCCATTCTTTGGACAAGTTTTGGTGGACCCGTATGACGACGTATGTCTTGAGCCGATGGGGCGAAGAGTTGCATGCTTGTGGCCTATATGCAGCTATCCGTGCCACTATGTATGGCTTGCCGGTCAGCGCAAGGCATTTCTGCGCTTTGTTTGAGCTCTATAATCCAGACTCGAACACTTTTCTGACCCGGCAAGGGGAGTTGGGTTTGGCCCTCCATGAGATGCACAGGATTTCTGGCTTGCCCATGGGACAGATGTTGTATCAGGAGTATTTTCCCTCCAACCATGAACTGAGTCAGCTGAAGGATCGCATGCCCGACTGTTACGAGACTTTATGGTACCTCACTTGTCATTACCATATCGCTTTGGCGCAGTCTGATCCTTTAGCCAAGAGGACCAAGGTATGTGTGAGTCTAAAGCAGTTCGCGAACTATCTGTTCATGAATCTGGAGAGCAGTTCTGGTGAGGATATTTGTGAGTTGGCCCCACTCACTCCTTCAGAGGTGAACAGTCTACTGAAGAAGACTGATGCTCACTCCTACACCACTAGCAGTCCTGAGGGTGGCTTCCCTGCAAAGACCAGGTTCAGATCTTTCTTATGGCATGCGACCACACCGATTCGACCGATGACTCTTCTTGCCGGCTTTATTGCTATCTGGTTGAAGAAGTGTGTGGTTCCATATCAGTCTGGCGACGCCTTGCCCTTGGAGGTACTCTATCCGGCAGTTCAGCTCGCTTACAAGAAAGAACTCTCACTTCTTCCGGTGATGGTAGCTAATATTCACCGAGGACTTCGACAGCTTTCTAGTGCCTTCACGTGGAAAGAGACCGATTTGCCAGGTCAGATTCCCACTCTTAAGGTGGAGCTTCCGTACGCTTATCTGATGGCCTGGTTCGTCCTCCACCGCTCGGATATGATGTCGGTGCCGAACGCTACAGACCACTCTGTTCCCCTGCTACAGTTGCTTGAGAATGGCAGGTGGGAGGGCCGCGGATTTTCTGATGTCAGACAGCAGCTGCAGGTCCACAAGTGTTGGGTATTCTCCACTTGTTTTCCGCAGTTCTCCGGTCGATACGGCGAGTGCTTGATAGATGATGAGAGGCCGAGAGAGTATCGGACTCACTTAGACATTGGCTGCTTCAATTGGCTGGTGAACATTAGGCCTGGCTATCTGACTTTTCGGGTGAGGGATCAGTGTTTCATAGAGCCATATCTACCCTGCCGATTCGCTCGCCAGTTTGGCTATGATCATCTCTACATCGGGAATCCTCGTCAGCAGTTTCGGACCCATAGTGGTTTGGTAGACGGTCTCCGTGCATGGTTGTGGACCGTGACTGGCTGTACTGGTGCTAAGTTCAGTCTCCCGAGTATTGATCGGCAGTTGAACCTCACTTTCTTGAGCTGCAAGTGGTTACTAGCAGCTAACAAGACTGTCCCCGTGAAGCCGATTGTAGAGATAGAGGCTGAGGAGGCTTCTCAGCTTGATTCCCTTAGGATTCGGGAGAACGCTCGGGCACAGAAGACGCGAAACAAGACTCGCCGGATTGATGAAGAGGGCCAGAGGACATTCCATTTGTAAGGACCGTGAAATTTTGATACTAGTTAAAATAATTTTCTGGTATTTTAAAATATTTAAATTATGATTTTTAAAAGAGTATTTATATTTTTCTCAAATTTCTATAATTTTCTATGATTTAAAGTCTAAGTTTTATATTTATTTAAATGATTTGTATATTTATAAATTTATTTTATATAGTAAATATTTCTAGAATTTATCCGTTGTGTTACCGATACTATTACGTGTCATTTTAAATAATATACTGTATTATTAATATTATTACAAATTATTTCATATAATACACGGTATTATTAATTACGTGTTTTTGATATAATTTATTGTATTATTTCTATTGTTACATATTATCTGTCGTATTAGTATAACTAGTATGTTTTACTGTGTATATAATTATTCCATAATTATTTGATTTTAAATATAAGTAAATGTATTTTTATTATTAATTATTCTCGTTTAATTATACAACATGGGTATTTTTCAACTATTTCGTATCAAATATTGTAATAGCTCAACATGTACGTTTTTAATTGTAGATAATTATTATGTAATTAGTTTAATTTTTTAGTACTCAAAAGTATTTATTATAATTATTTTTGTTTTAAACCCTAACCCTAGTTACCCATATATATATATATAAATGTATTTCGTTAACTTTCTTTTTTCTCCTGTTCACTTCACGCCGCCTATACCCCTCTTCTTCCTCTCTCTCGTGAAACCCCGCCGGCTACCTCTCCTAGCCCCACCTGACCCTCTCCTCTCCCCCGTCGTCGTCACCCAGCAACGCCGCCCCGACCAGCACCCCGCCGCCATCAACCACCGCCGCACGTCCTCCCTCCAACTCCTGTGCGCACCTAGATCCAGACCCCCACCTCTCCGCGCGACCACCTCCTTCCTCCTCCTTGCTGACCTGAGACCCCGAGCACCGCTGCAACCGCCGCCTGAGATCGCCACCTCCGACCATTGCCTGTCAGCCCCACGCCACCGCCTCCATACCCTCCCCCTTTGCCACCCAACTCCTCACACGCCTCCTGCAGCCCGACAGCAACCCCCATCGCCGCTGCAGTCCCCTTGCTCCCCGCAACCGCAGACTCCGGCTGAGCCCGTCATCGTCGCCGGCGAACTCCAGCGCCTCTCCCCCCTCCGCAGCGACCACCGACGCCGTAGCCACCACCAACAGCCCCTGTAGTTTCAGATCCGTCTCGCAGTGCCATCGCCGCCGTCGTCAGACCCCACGGTCTCGCAGGCAAGATCCCGATCCTTGTTTAGTTTTGTTCCAATTCTTATATTTGTCGTAGATTATTATGTGTAAGATTCTCGTTCTGTTAGTTCCTTTCATACGATTTTTAGAGTTGTTAATATTTGCATGCGTGAGTTTATTGATGAACGATATTAATTACGAGATGCTTTAAATAAAAAGAATATTTTTAGATTTATTTTAAAATTATTATTATAAGAAAAGAAGTTGATTTTGAAAAGGGGTTAGTTTTGAATTAATATAACGAGAAAGAAATTTTAATAGAATTTTTGGAATTAATAAATTTATGATCATGACGATTGGAAATTGCGACATTTCATGTGTATTTATTTGATAGTTGTAGTTCCATCTTGCAATGTTATTAGTAGTTGTTCACGTTTACTGTTCATGATTCATGACACTTTTACATAGTATTCATTGCATTTATACTCTGTTATAGTTGAGAATCATGTGTATTGCTTGACTATAGTGACCTGTGTGACATGAATAAGACCTAGAGGCATGTGTTGTGTTGACTTAGAAAGTACAAGAGAGTTGGGATGAGGAAGTCCATGTTCATGTGATCGGATAATGCTGTTGATTATATTCCAGGCTCGCGCCGGTGAATTCGTGTAGTCATTGGGGTGGGTCTGAGGAACTGTGATATATGTGATTGTGATTATATTCCAGGCTCGCGCCGGTGAATTCGTGTAGTCACTGGGGTGGGTCTGAGGAACTGTGATATATGTGATTGTGATTATATTCCAGGCTCGCGCCGGTGAATTCGTGTAGTCACTGGGGTGGGTCTGAGGAACTGTGATATATGGGATTGTGATTATATTCCAGGCTCGCGCCGGTGAATTCGTGTAGTCACTGGGGTGGGTCTGAGGAACTGTGATATATGGGATTGTGATTATATTCCAGGCTCGCGCCGGTGAATTCATGTAGTCACTGGGGTGGGTCTGAGGAGTTGGGATATTTGTGATTTGCGACAGTCAGTTATCCGATGATATGAGCGTTGACTCTGTGTGAGTTGTGAACCGGTGACCTGTTATTTGATTACTAGTTACGTGACCCGGTTACTTAAGGTGATTAGGAATCTTGTGTGAGATGTAGGTCAGTCGTGTTCCTTCCATACATAGATTAGGGTTAATATTTAATTATTTACAATTCGAGACATATGGTATATACATTAGGGTTTCCTTGTTTGGATTATTTCGCTCGACGTACTACGTCTCATGTTGTAGATTTTTAAGTATTAATTCCATCTATTGTATGCCCTATTATTCGTATGATTGTTTCTGATCTCTAGCTGCACGATCTCGTTACCTGATCAATTTTGGATGCTTTATGTTTATCATGTTAGTAGTGTTTTCGCATGTTGATTTGTGGATTTCAGTTATACGTTATTTTGTTGTTTCTGTTATCGTATCGTTTTTCGTATTGGATTTCCGTTCGTTCTATTTTCTTTATGGGGTCGGGTCTTGCCGTGCACCATGCACCTGACGTACACCTGTTTTCTCTGGTGTACGTCAGACTTAGAAGAAGAACAGGTCCAACTGGGAGATCGCCATGAGCCAGAGGATTCACAGCATGAGTACCTTGAAGACGGTGTAGCAGAAGAAGCTGAAGCTTAGTTATTTGATCTTAGTTTTTTTTATAGCATTTCTTTTCGCTGGATCATTGTATTTTATATTTTTAGTATTTCTTTCAGTTAGTCTTGTATAAGGGCATGTTTGACCCGTATTTTATGTCTGAGATGATATTCATTTGTGATATGTATTATTTTATTCTGAGTTGTCTTTATATCCTTGCTATTGTGATCGGGGACCTGTGACTTCGCTTTGTTTTATTTCCAGACGCTTAGCGTATTAGATTGAGAAGAAGAGGTCTAGCACTTATCTCTCCTCAGTCTAATACGTCGCGGGCTTGCTCGCGTCCCGATTCCTGGGTATTTCGGGAAGCGGGGCGTGACACCATTCCACAGACGAGGCTTCAGGCGGGGATCCCGAAGATTACGATGACTTTTCCGAGCGAGGTTTTGCAATTCATCTTTTCCTTCTATCTTCCTGAAGTATTGAAACTGACTATGGTTTGATGTTTCAGGGACCACAGTTGATCAGGATGAAGAGTTCCGTCCTCCTCCCCAGGCGAGACCTTCGATCCCCATTGCTAGGCGGAAGAGATTAGCCCGTAAGCCGCGTGCAGCTTCCCGAGCTTCTGATATGGACCTGGCTGGCGATGATCCTGCCAGTGACGGAGGTAATATCCATCCTGTGAACCATTCTCTTGGTTATTCGGAACATTGACTCATGCTCTTCTATCTCTATATAGGAGTGCGTGGAGAGAATGAGATGAGTCCCGCTCCCATTCCCGTATCTCCCGATGAGTCTGACCCACTACCTCATGTAGAGAGGCCTGCAGGAGTTGCTGACATTAGAGAGGAGATCAATGTAGGACCCGATTCCGTGAATCCAGGTACATCTAACACTGACACTGTATTTCTTTAGATAATACACAAATGAATTTGTGTATCCTCTAACTGTCCTCTACTTCTTGCTTCTTCAGATAATTTGCAGGAGGCGAATCCTGGAAATGAAGAGGCTGATGCACCCGTGAGAGGTAACTCATTTCCATTAGTTGTAGTCTCTTCATTCTTTTTTGGCACTTATATTCTTTTATGTCAGATTTCTCCATTGATGATTTTGACGAGGGAAGCTTGTTTGCGGACACTCCTATGATGCACTACATATATAGCTCTCCTCAGATCGATGACCAGTTACCTGGGGATATGTTTTCTGAGCCCGCCTTCGTTGAAAATCCCGAGGATGGTTCCTTTGAAGGTATGTGCCTCTTTCTGAGTTGATTATAGGACTAGCCAATCTTGACTAATGCAACTATAATGTAACGCCTCTGCGAATTCTGTTTTGAATCTGGCAGGAGCTTTTGTTGAGAAAGACCCTGTTGAGCCGGTTGTGAGACCAACTACACCAGTTGATGCACCTACAGCCGTTACACCTCCACTACCCCCAGCGGCTCAAGGGGAAGAAGGTATAAGTCAACTCATTGAAGAGTGCTATTCCTTTTTCTTATTAAGACTTTTGACGGACTTCTCCCTTTTTTGTGTAGGGCGTTCTTCTCGTCTTCATGTCTTAGTGAAGGAGTTGTTATCTGACGACGATCCTGACAAGGTCGTCATCTGCATAGAAGTTCGCTCCTTCTTCTCCTTTGTGAATGCTATGATCGGCAAGCTCTCCCACGGCGGACTTTCACTTCACCAGTTTAAACCTCTCCTTAATTCCAGAATCAACTTGATAAGGGAAGCAGGATATCCAGACTTGGCGAAGGCTATAGTTGACGATCTCAATTGCTTAGAGCGTGAGCTTCAGATGTTTCGTGAGCTTCGAGATATCGGTGTCTCTTCCTTCATTGCTACTGAGCTGGAGACCCGTTTACGGTCATTGCGTGAGACTCAGATTCTCGCTGATTTTGAGACTCAGGTGCAGCGAGACCGAGTGAATCGAGTTGAGACTAGCCTTGCCACCAGGTTATCTTCCCTTGCCGAGCTTGACTCTTCCATCACCTCTTGTGAGACCCAGATAGACCAGCTCAGAAGAGAACTCCGCGAGAAAGAGGAGACCTTGGGTATTCTCCAGATGACGAGAGGACAGGATCAGCAGACCTGCACGGCTTTGTCTAGTGAGTTGAAGTCCTTGAAGCAGAAGCTGGTCGAGACAGAGGAGACTGCTGCGAAGACTTCGACCGCCACTGAGGAGTCCATTAGAGCTGAGCTTAGCCAAGCTTATGATGATAAGCTATCTAAGTTCAGTCAGCAGATTTTTAGCCACGGGCTTGATGTGTGATTTTGTTTGCTGAGTGTTTTGACTCTTGACTCTTTTAGTGAATTTCCTTTTTATCTTTATTATGATTCGTCATTCCGTTTGAAATGATTGACCACAATACTCATAGGATTTTTGGCAAACCCTCAGCCATCAACGGATTTGGTTAGCCTTTACCGACTACCGTTTGAGTCGGGCTAGCATGCGAATTGTTTAAATCCGCTCGCATGTAACGTTGCGCTTAGAGACTGAATTCTCTGAGACTTCGTGCTATGATGTCGAATACATAGACTTTGCCATTGTTACGGGAATAGGCTACCCGGCAACACGTATTAGGTGTTGACTTTAGGATTTTTGGCTAACCCCCAGCCTTCAACGGATTTGATTAGCCTTTACCGACTACCGTTTGAGTCGGGCTAGCGTGCGGATTGTCTAAATCCGTTCCACACGTGACGTTAAGCTAAAAGAGTTAACTCTTTTAGTGCTATGACATTGAATACGTAGACTTCGTCTTTCTCCTGTGAAAAGACTAAACAACAACGTGTATGAGACGTTGACTTAGGATTTTTGGCAAATCCTCAGCCTTCAACGGATTTGATGTGCTCTTACCGACTACCGTTTGAGTCGGGCTTACATGCGGATTGTTTTAATCCGTTCCGCATGTGACGTTGCGCTAAAGGAATGAACTCCCTTAGACTTTGTGCTACAACTTTGAATATGTAGACTTTGCCATTGTTATGGGAATAGGCTACCCAGCAACGTGTTTTAGACGTTGGCTTATCCCTACTTAGGCTTTGGGATAAAGGTCCCCAGAGTCAGGCTCTGGTATCCTTTTCTACGGATAAAGATCAAACCGGCGACGCGTGTTAGGCGTCGACATATCCTTTTTTAGGATTCAGGATAAAATTCCCCATGCGTGTGAGGCATGGATTTCGGTGTTATTAATAACAACCTGCCACAATGTTGAATATGCGGACGGGTGTTCTTTTTAACGGTTAAGAACTAACCGGCGACGCGTGTTAGGCGTCGACTTATCCTTACTTAGGTTTCAGGATAAAATACCCCAGAATCGAACTCTAGTGTCTTTTTCTGCGGAAAAGACTAAACCGGGAGCGCGTGTTAGGCGCAGACTTATCCCTGCTTAGGATTCGGGATAAACTTCCTAGGATGAATCCTAATTTTATAAATTTTGGAAAAGGAGTTGGTGTGGGAAGGAAGAATTTTATATTCTATTCCCTGAACAAGGAAGGAAGAATTTTATATTCTATTCCTTGTTTCTGGAAAGGAAGAATTTTATATTCTATTTTCAGTGCAAGAAGGAAACTAGAAGTGGGATCTCCACTCCGAGAATCCGGAAGATCTAGATAAGCTTACCTTTTATAGGATTGGCTATCTGATCGAAAGAAGAGTTCTTCGTTTATCGAAGTGAAATTTCAGCTTCGGTTATAACCATGAAAGGGTTGAACCAAAGAGAAAAGAAAGAGAGTTCTTTCGTTTATCGAAAGGGGACTCCGAATTGAGAGTGGACCTTTTTGGTGGACTCACTGTCAATTGAAATTGATCAGTGAGGGATTTTGGTGGTGTGAACTTGGGTTATCCTTTGGAATATTAAGTGTAATATTCTTCAAGGAATTTCCCGATAAATGGGTTGTCTTGAACGTACTAGGGATAGTACTTTTTCAAAAACTTCCCATTTATTGGCATTAATTGCCTGATGCCCTCTAAAAAAATTAAGCGGTAAGCGCCGTTTGAATAGACTGTGTCTATTACAAACGGTCCTTCCCACTTAGGTTCGAATTTACCTTTCTTCTTAGAGGTGAGGATTATTGGTCGGCGAGCAGCGAGGACCAGATCTCCTTCCTTGAAGCTTCTTTGGCGAACCCTTTTGTCAAAAGCCCTGGATATCCTAGCCTGGTAGAACTCGATGTGTTGTTGAGCTTCCAAGTGCTTTTCATCCAGCCTTTCGAGTTCCTCAAGACGTTTTTGATGCTGCTCTTCGGTCGTCATCTCAGTTGCGAGAGCGATCCGAAGGGAGGGGATTTGAATCTCTAACGGTAGCACAGCTTCACATCCGTACACCAGAGAATATGGAGTGGCTCCCGTAGGTGTACGTATGGTGGTGCGATAAGCCCAGAGCGCTTCGCCGAGTTTATCGTCCCAATCTCGCTTATTGGTCTTCACAAGCTTTGACAGGATCTTGATGATCGTCTTGTTGAAAGCCTCAGCTAATCCGTTCGCAGCGGGATAATAAGCTGTTGACGAAACATCTTGAATCTTGAACTTATCACAGAACCTGATGAAGGCGTTGCTTATGAATTGCGGACCGTTGTCATGAATGATCCGCCTCGGCACGCCGTGTCGGTATATGACATGATGCTTGATGAAGTTGATGACATTGTTCGTCTTCACTTCCTTAAGCGGAATGGCTTCAGCCCACTTTGAAAAGTAGTCGGTGATAGCGAGAATAAATCGATCACCTTTGACTGAAGGTGGGAAGATGGGACCGACGATATCCATACCCCATGTCTCGAATGGCCAAGACGTGGTTGATGTGTGTAATCGCTCCGGAGGTTGGTGCATATAATTTGCATGCACTTGGCAAGCGTGACATTCTCGGGCGTACTCGATCGCGTCACGAACCATTATTGGCCAGAAATATCCCATTCTTCTGATTCGATCATACAACTTGGGACCAGGCTGATGCGCACCGCATTCTCCTTCGTGTGCTTCCTTGAGAACTTCTTTTGCTTCTTCGTTCGAAAGACATCGGAGAAGCAAATCGTCATACCCCCGGCGATATAACGTACGGGTCTCGGTATTATAGAAGAATCGTGGCGCTCTTCGGCGAATAGATTCTTTTTCCTTCACATCCTCCGACAGAATGCCATACTGGACGTAGTCAATGATGGGAAAGCGCCAATCTCGGGACTCAGACCCGATTTGGGTTGAGTTCACCTCTTTGGCTTTTCCATTTCTATCATCCTCCTCTTCAACCTCCATATCGTATATGGGTATGCAGAGTTGGTGTGATCTCACCGTGACTAGCAGTTCAGTTTCGGGCGGCTGCGCGAGTGATACTGCTAGTGCTGCTAGTGCATCCGCATAAGCGTTCTGGAGACGTGGGATGTATTCGATGTAGAATTCTTCAAAAGAATCTGCCATTCTGACGGCCTCCTGGTGGTACAGAATCAGATCTGGGTTCCTGACTTCATACTCTCCACGAACTTGGTTGACTATCAATTGAGAGTCCCCAAAAGCTTCGAGATACTCGACCCCCAGCTCTTTGGCGAAACTGAGTCCAATGATGAGCGCGTTGTACTCGGCTACGTTATTGGAACATGGATTCATCAGCGAATAAGCTTGGGGCATCACGTGCTTCCCTGGGGAAACTAAGACCACTCCAACTCCGGAAGTGACCTTAGGACATCCAGGGGTTACTGCCTTATTAACTGCTCTCGAAGTACCATCAAAGTATAACTGCCATACTTGTTGGTGTGATGTGGTATTAACCTCGTGGGTTTCATCTGGTAAATCATCATATACCTCAACTGTGTCTGTTGTCGGACTTGCCGTCAAAAGATCACAAATCGCTTGTCCTTTGACTGACTTCTGCTGTTTGAAGTGCAAATCATACTGGGACAAGAGGAGGGCCCACTTTGCCAACCGCCAATTCATCGAACCTGGTTGAGTCATGAATACCCGTACCGGATTAACATTAGCGATGACGTAAATCATCTGGCCAACTAAGTAATGTCGCATCTTCTGTACCGCAAACACCAATGCGAGACATTCTTTCTCGATCATCGGGTATCGAGACTCGGCGCCTATCAAGGTCCGACTTAGATAATAGACTGCCTGTTCGTGACCATTATCATCGTCTTGTGCTAATAAAGCACTTATCGAATGGTTCATCGCCTTGATGTAAATCAAGAACGGTTTACCTGATTTTGGTGCAACAAGAACAGGGGGATTCATCAGATATGCCTTGATATCTTCGAAGGCTTTTTGGCAAGCGTCATCCCAAATAAATGATATGCCCTTCTTGTTTAGCTTAGAAAATGGTTGGCACTTCCCGGAAAGATTCGAGATGAACCGCCTGATGTAAGCTAAACGCCCTTACAATCCTCTGAGTTCTCTTAGATTCCTCGGGGGGTGCAATTCATTTATCGCTTTTACCTTATCTGGGTCAATGTGTATACCCTTAGTGGTGACGACGAATCCAAGGAATTTTTCGCTGGACATTCCGAGGAAGGATTTTGTGGGATTCATCTTTAATTGATGACTCCGCATGAGATCAAACATCGTTCTCAAGTCTTTGACGTGATCTTCTTTGTTGCGGCTTTTTACCACCAAATCATCAACGTAGCATTCAACAGTTTTCCTGAGGTGCTTCTGGAAAATCTTAGTCATCGCTCGTTGGTATGTGGCACCTGCATTCTTCAGACCGAAAGGCATCACCGTATAGCAGAAGATACCGAGGGGCGTTCTGAATGCTGTATGTTTCTCATCGTCTGGGTGCATCTTGATTTGATTATAACCCGAAAAGCCGTCCATGAAGGACATTCTTTCGAATCCACATGTATTGTCAATAATGACATCCGTGATTGGGAGAGGGAAATCGTCTTTCGGGCACGCTTCATTCAGGTTCCTGAAGTCGATGCAAATCCTGATCTTGCCATTTTTCTTCATGACGGGAACGATGTTGGCTAGCCAGTCTGGATGTTGTTCCTCTCGGATAAATCCTGAGTCGATCAACTTCTTAACTTTTGCCTCGATGGCTTCCATAATCTGCGGACGAAACCATCTTTGCTGTTGCTTGACAGGTTTGGCATCCGGCTTGATGTCGAGGCAGTGCATTGCCACATTGGGGTCAAGCCCTGGCATGTCTTCATAGTTCCAGGCGAAGACATCAATGTACTCTCTGATCAAGGCAATTAACTCTTCCTTCTCATCTGAGGGGAGACTACCACTGATGAATATGGGCTTTGGATTGGCTTCATCACTCATATTGATCTGGACTACTTCGTCTTTGGTGGGTGGCTCTCTTTGCTCGAACCTATCACCATACTGCATGTTTAAGTGATGAACCCATGGGTCCTCCCACGTTGGCATTTGATCATCGTCTTCCATCGTAGATGGATCCGCTGTGGTCATGTTTGACATCAAGGTCTTGAACATTTCTCCCAAACTTGTGTCGGAATCCTCAGCTGAAGAATCTGGCAAATACCCATCCTTAGCTTTGTTAGCAATGTGATCAATGATTTGCCAGCCACATTCGTCTTCCGATGAGACATAGCCTAGGCCTCTTTTATGATGGTAATAATTATCTGGTTTCCCCTTTGGTACATACGCCGCTTTGACTGGGACACGAGAACCTCAATCGAAGTATAAACCCTCTCCGAGTGTAAAGTCGTACCCTTGTCTTTCCATGAGTGTACGTGCTTCCGGACTATACTTAGATAAGTGCAGACCAGATTTGTCGTCGTCTTCATCTTCTCTTAGGAAATGATCTGGCAACGGAAGACTTTCTCCTTTACCGTAGATCACTTCTTTTTGTCCTCCTGTTTTGGCAGGAATAATCCGAGTTGTTCCGAATGAATGCTGGGAACGCTTCTTCGTTACATAAGAAGATCGGAGCGGCATACATAACTCGGGATTATCGTATAATCCCTTTATCGCATCATCAAGAGACAAGGAATACTCTAAATCACGATTTATTTTAATATCGGCAAGTTGCCAGTTACAACCGCCATCTGACGACTGTTCGTCGTCGAGATTGATTACAAAGGGTACAATGTCATTTAGAACAAAACCACCATTGTAATCGAATCCGGCCTCGGAATCAGCTTCTTCTCCGCTGTCTGTGCCCTGGATCGATGGTTCCGTATCGGATTCATTACCATAAAGGAGAGAATCTGTAAAGTAATTCTCATACCCTTTAAATGGTTGCTTATCCGCGACCACCGTCCTGACCCTTCCATCAGTGTCGACATATTTCAGACACTGATGTAAGGTGGAGGGAACTATAACATTACTATGGATCCAAGGCCGACCCAATAGTAAGTTATAGGATGTCTCAGCATCAATCACGTAGCACGTGACCTCCGTTTTCAGATCGCCCATCTGGCACTTTATCCGGATTTTCCCCAAAGGTCTTGACCCGCTGGTGTTGAATCCGTAAATGACTGTGCCCGTAGATGCCAACTTGCTGACTGGAATGCCAAGGCTGTGCATTAGGCGAAGTGGCATAATACTCACAGCGGAACCCGGATCCACTTGGATTCGGTTGACCTCGCTGAAGCCAATGTACCCGATGAAGTACAAGGGCCGATCATGATTTGAATTCTTCATCTGCATGTCCTCTTTGGTGAAGGTGATGCAGGGAAGATTCTTGGCCGCCACATTACACTGTTGGGCTAACATTCCCAGTTCTTCGGGAGCTGGTTTGATCCTGGTGAGGAATGCCTCCGAATCGGCCAAGGCTTCTTGCAAGGCTTCTCTAGTTTCCTTGGACAATCGGAGCAACTCGTACAGCGTTATCCGCGCTGGAATTTTGGCTAGCTGAGCCATGATGTCGAAGGCACACGGATTTTTTGAACTCTCCGGTTTGTCCTTTCCAATCGGACGACTGAAACGAGACTGCTTCGGATTCTGAACCTCCTCGGGTCCCTTTTCTTTCTGTTTGTCAACCGGCTGTCGTCGAGCATCTTCAACCGGTTTGGGAACTGTAATCACCCCTAGTTCTGTGAGAGTCTTGGCTGGTCCCCGTTTTGTCACCCCCTGTTCAGCTACTTGATTCCCAGGAGATGGATATTTGAAATGGTATTCGTTTCCACTACGAGTCGCAAAGACCTCCTGTTCCTCGTCGGAAAACGGAAAAGCGGTGATCCTTTCATCGTCTTCACCCGGGATGGTAGAAACTCCGTAACAAGACTTACCTTTCCCTTTGGACTTCTTCTTGGATGACGATCCGGCCCATTGTTCATCTTCGATCAGGTCGGAGTGCACCCAGAGAATTTCACCGTTTGGGGCTGTGTGAGGCACAAGTCCCTTTTGGCGTTGTCCGTGCGGGTCGTCATTCACCGTCTTCATCCCGACTTTGGTGACGCGCTTTGGCTCAAACCAAGTTGTAGGCACTGATCCGAAGCTGATTGACACCGTATTTGCTCCCACATTCTTGGCCGGTTTCGGAGTTATGACTCCTACATCGATCAACGCTTGGATCTTGTCCTTGAGGTGGTAGCAAGACTTCGTTGGGTGGTGGACCGCTCTGTGGTACGCGCAGTACTTCGGGTCCGTCACCTTAGTGGCTCCTTCATGATCCACGATCGCCGGCAACTGGATTTTGTTGTTCTCCAACAAGTACTTGAAGATGCCGGGGACTTCATCATCCTTGAAGGAGTATACTTTGGTAAATCTCGGTTCCGAAGACTTTTGCTTCTGAGACCGTTGCTGCCAATGCGGTTACGATTGTTGTGGCGCTCGCTGCTGCTGCTGTTGCTGAGGTTGCAATTGAAATGTCTGGTTAGCATCAATAGCATTAACATGAGCTTTACCTTTCCCTTTCTGGTTGAAGTTCTGCTTCGGAGGATTAGTAGCCGGTTGGCCTCTCTCCACCTTCTTTCTCCTGAGGAAACGCTCAGCTTGTTCTCCTCGAACCTTCAAATCCTTCCAGGTCTTGGATGGTGCTGTGCCCATTGCTTCCAACACATCCAGCGAAAGGTTGTTGTGGCAGGTTTGGAAGATGAATTCCTCAGTGATCGGGTCCCAGCAATTCATCACCTTGTTCCGGAACCTTTTGACGAAGGTGTCGACCAACTCCCCGTCTTTTTGCTTCTCATCGAGCAACGATCCGATAGAGATCTCGGTATCATCGTCGAAGAAATTCGCGAGGAACTTGGTCTCCATGTCGTCCCAGCTGTTTATGCTTCCTGGCTTGAGGCGACGATACCAATCGAAGGCGGCTCCGCGAAGAGTGCCAACGAATGACCGCACCATCAGAGGCTCATTACCAGAGATGACTCCCAAGTGCGATTTGAAATAAATCAAATGCTGAGTAGGTGAACCCATCCCATTAAACGGCGTAAAGTTAATTAGACTAAACTTTGCCGGATATGGGATTGATTCCCACTCTCTTGGGTACGGACAAGGAATGCCCATCTTTTTCGTCTCTTGAGCAGAGATCAATGTGTTGATCTTGCTCTCGAGATTTTTAATTTTTAGGCTTTCACCTGTGTCTTCGCTAGCATTCTCGTTACCACCCCCTGGGTTGATGGGAGGGTTGTTAACATTGCGAACCTCATTTGTGTCCTCATCTTCCAGGTTGTTCTGGTTGGGATGACTTGGTTCGCCTTGTTGGTTCCTCAATGCTTGAAGTTGTTGGTCATGCATCTCTCTCATGTTCTGCATAGCCATTTGCATTTCGAACCTAAAGGTTTCCTGTTGTTTGGCCATGGCATCTTCAAGCATCTTGGCCACTTGCTCCGCGCTTATCATAAACGCCTCGCGGGGTTGTCCTTCACTGGACACTGTATTATCAGACGCCACTGCTGAGCCGGCATCTGATTCTTCATCTCCCGAAGGTACTCTTGTTCGGACTCTACCATACGTCGCGCGAATGATAGCCCCGGATTGTAGACGAGTTACACGTCGAGGTATTTCTGGAACCGCCTCGGGGTTATCCTGAGCCGATGTTCCTGTGCTGGTCATATTTGCGGTGACCCTTGAATGCTCACCATCTTCGACCATCTTCCTCCTTCGTTGGAAACGCCTATGCCTTGGTTTTGGCGTTCCATTGCTGAGTCTTTCGAACACAGAGACTCTTTCGGGGACTGTCTTAACACAGTTGCATTCCGACAGTACCGCCCGAATGAGCTTTGAGCAAGGACATTGTGTTTCGAGCCTTCGAGGGCTCCTCTTTCTGGATTTATTCGTACCCCCGGCACGATAGTACAGCTCGTCCGTTTGAAGATCGGAGCAACCTATCGTGTGTTGGCACGATCTCTTAGGTATAACGTTGTCGTTATCAGATGACAACGTTTCCTTCTGAGGATGACTTGTCTTCTTCGGACCATCCAGAGTCACACGCCTTGAAACTCGCCTTTGTGGGCGTGAATCTTCAGCGGGCTCTTGCACTTCGATGCGCAAAGTTGTGCGCTTGGGTGCCACAATTTTCTCCAAGTGTTGAGGGTTGCAGCGACCCCCAGCATGTTGCATTGGTTGGGACTTCTTCATTGGCCCCAAGCGTTCCTGTACTGGAGCTTTACCTCGTTCCTTCGGAAGTGGGCCGAGGCGCTCCAAAACTGATTTTCTCTTCTGGGATGGTCCTGCGGGATCTCCCTGAGCAGTTGCAGAAATTACCGGCTGTTTGGATCGATTTGCCGGGCGTCGAATCTTCGGAGGCTGCGGTTGTCGCTCCTTGGTCTGAACCGTTGCTTCAGACTTTGGCCTCCAAACCTTGCGAGTTGGTGGCGGCTTTTTGCCCACCTCCTTCTGCAGCTTCCGACGGGCTTCTTCAGCCTTGGCCCGTGCTTGCGCCGATAACGCGCGCCGTTTGCGGATGCGCTCCTCCAATGTCGAGCGATTCCGTTTGACACGGACCCACTCCATTGTCGATGGTTTGGAGGAACCACCCTTCACTTGCTGTTGAGGCTGTTTGCCTCGTTTATTCTTCAGATCCGCATGGTAACGGACCCCGTCAACAGACTCCATGGCCTTGGCGAATTGCTTCGCGAGGCGTTGATGCTGCCTCTGGCGGGCTCTCTTAGAGAGAGTCACCACGCCTTCAATGGCGGATTTGACCCTCTTTGAGGTCGGTAGGGCCTCACTCAATGCAGCTTCGGCGTCGATTGGGGTGAGGTCGTCGTTGGTGGCTTCAACTTCATCACACCAACGGACTTTTCTCCTGGAGGAGAACTTCTGAAACTTTTGGACTTGGGGGAGGAGGTAGATCCGGACGAGGACACGTACTCCTCGTACTTTTGCTGGTCGAATTCATACTCGACCTCCTCCACGACCGGGATCGAGATCCGCGGCTGCGACACTCCGATCTCGGCAGCGAGATCGGTGGCTCCCACTGTGGTCGCCAGATTGTTCGCGGGAAAAATCAAACTCTTCTTCATTGACGAACTCATTGCACTCAATGTTAACAACTTTTTGCGTTTACAAAGATCCGGTCTTTTTATAAGAGCCGGTTACAACAAAATTCAAAACAAATAAAGAAAAATTACAACTTTCCTTATTTAACGAACAGATCGCGAGCTCCTGTTTTGCGGTCACTCGCTTTGTGGGTTGTTTGCCTGTGCCGGGGTTGATTACCGTGGACCACCGTGCAATCTCGATCCAAACAGATCTACGCGGTATAACGAGTATTATCCCACCAAGGAGATAATAGCTGGGAGGGATCGTTTCACCAAGGAAACAACCGCTCGAATCTCGGGATCTAAGAACCAAGCTTAGATCCGGAGTAGAACAACGTAGATCTGAGGATTAGCCTCTTCGAACTCCTGCCTTGTTTGTTGCGGGTGCTCGCCAAGAACTGAATCCAAGGGTCCAAGTCTCCAAGCCTTCACAAATCCGAGTTGAGGTGACAATCCGGCAGAGTTTCGGCTCTTCAGAAGTTCAGCAAAAGTCCTCTCAAATGAACAACCACCCCCCTATTTATAGCCTCTCTGAACTGTGCATTTGTGCACAAGAGAGAGGGGGGGAGTCGGGCCACCTCAGGGTGGCTCGGCTCATGCCGAGCCACCCTGAGGTGGCTCGGCTTGGGCCGAGCCACCCCGGGTTGGTTCGGTTTGGGCCGAGTCCCCCGGGTGTGTTCCGTTTCGTTGTTTTCCCGTCTTTCGGTTATGTCCGTGATTCGGTTGTTCGTTTGATTTGTTCGGGTCTTGATTTGATAGCCCGAGTCTTCATTTGGCAGTAAATCCGCCTCGGTGTTTGAGTTCAAGTCCGTTTTGTTGTTGGACGACTCGCTAACTTTCTGAACCGTTGGATTGGTTCCACACACGAACGTATTCCGTTGCTCGCGTGCCTCATTGCCTCGTCACTCGAACGTCCGTTGATTTATCGAATCATCGTGCCGAGCCATGCTAAGGGACCTATAGGCAATTTTATATGCCTACAGAGTCATCGGTTGGACACCAGGGGCTCGGTCTTGGAAGATCTGACTAAGTTGTACTTAAGCAGATCTTCCTCCCCGATAACCAAATTCTGCTGAGCAACGTGCCTGATGCCGATCTTCATCAAGCTTTCCGGAGCTATTTGACTAGGGGCGATTGTGAAGATGGAGCTATTTAGTCAGTTTTAATAGGCTCGGGAGCTTTTCCTCGAACTTATGGAGGAGATGACGGCTCAAAGGATGCCCGAGAGCTAGGCACCCAAGCTGCTGGATGCTACGAAGGGTAGTGAGTTGGATCAGCTCAAGAGGAGTCTGATAGAGGTAGAGTGGGAATTGACCATTCAGGACGAAAGGGTTAAAATAGCTGTTGAATTCTCCTAACATTGAGCTGTCCATCTTGCTCAAGCTTAGGAGGAGATAAAGGATCTCTAAAAGGATCTTGATCATTCTCACCACCACTTGGGTCTTGCCGATGAGAGGATTAAGTACCTCAAGTCAGAAGTCGAGGTGGAGAAGAGAGTAGGGTGAGGAGAGGATCCTTACGAGCTGGCCCAGATTGCGCAACTTGATGCAGAGGATTTGAAAGTGAGTTTACAGGAGCAAACAGCTCTTTAAGACTCTCTCCAGCATAAAGCTGCCAGGGCTAGCTGCTGAAGAGGCTGAGCAGCAATGTGACTCTCTCCTCACTCAAGTCTGAGAGCTCTAAGACCACAAAGCATTCTTGAAATTAGGTGCCTGTGAAAAAAGAGATAATCGAGAAGTATTGTAATGGTACTCTTAAAAAAGTGGAGGTCGCTATTGCTTGCAAGAAGGGTTCAACTACTTGATGAAACAGCTTCCCCAAGAACTTAAAGTCAATCCCGACCGATTCAAGTATCCCTCCTAGGTGAGTGTTTACCTTGACATCCTTAAGTCACTCAAGATGGCATGAGGATTGGGACTGGTGGAGGAAGATAAGGAAGTGGTTGGCGGATCAGATTAAGATGTGATTGAGGGCTCTGATGATGAAGTCGATTCATCCTCCTCGTTCGATCGACTAGAAACCCCTCCTGCTGCTCCTAGTCCAAGTCCTGCTTCTACTCCTACTCCATGACAGAATGTGTGTGTCTATGTGTCATTTGTAAAAAGTCTTGTAAAATTCTTCTGTATGAAATGAAAGACTAACTTTATATGACTTGCTGGCATCAAAAATTACCTATGGATCCCCGCATGCAGCTCAAGACGGAGAGAAGATGATGAACATTATTATCTTAGTCAAAAAGGATTATCTGATGCTGACAAGAATATGAAGTGAGTCGATGAAGCATACGAATCAACAGAACGACAGAATAACGAAAAAACGATCCGATCGGGAGTTATATTTCACTCACGAAAGACGAAACACCACTCGTGTCTCATCCATTCCACATATGATTCACCTATGGGAGGTTGTATATCTCTTCTTTGGATTTTTGATGCACTTTGAATCGCGTCATTCTGAGATCGGACGAGAAAGTTACAGCTATAACAGTCAAGACGCGCAAAATGGAGCCTCGGTCGAAAACCGAACACAAACTGTGTCTCGACCGAGACACAGAGAGTGTCTCAGGCCCAAAAATACTATTTTTCGCCGTTTCTTCACCGTTAACCATTGGAATTTTGGTAGATTATGATCCAACTGATCTGAAGCTATCTTGAAATAAGGTTAAGTGGTTACAATTAAGTGGTTACAAACTAAGGATGAAATCAAATTGGTAGTTCTTATCTAAAAATCGAGCTTCTGAAGCCTATAAATACAACCCTAGGGCCTTCATTCACAGGGATCCGGAATTCTCGAGCATCGGTGAAGCCCTATCAAACTGAAGAGTGAGGAGGATGAATTTTAAAGAGGAGAAAGAGATCTCGGTGAGCTATTCAACATAAAGAGGAAGAGTTCGAGAGATCTGCATCCATTCATCCATTTTTCTTGAAATCACACATAGTTATGATTCTCTAGAAGAGTGATTATCTCACTTTGCCTAGATAGTTACTTCAATTTCTTGACTCCTTTGCGAGTCAACGAAATCTATATCTTGATCTGATCACTCGGTGGTCCACGAATAAACCCGACACAGGCAAAAATCCCACGCAAACAGCGGGTGATAAACATCTGTTGTGTGTGTTTTAAGAGAGTTGTAATCTTTTGTTTTTATTTTTGTTGAGTTCATTGTAACGAATGAAGTTGTAATGAGTCCACTAATAAAAGAACCAACTTTCCACCAAAACATGACTCAAATATCTTTGCAATTTGTTCTGAGTTATTTCTCATTGCGTGCTTGGATTTTGAAATATCTTTGAATGAGTCGGGAAAGACTGAAGTGTAAATATTTCTATTTTGAACAAGTCGGTGAGTATCAAGTGGATCAATCAGGCCTCCCCCTCCTATGCAGCCCTCCCCTAGTCTCAAAGAAGTTGCCTCTCCTAACCTCATTGGTGTAGCCTTTTAGGGTGTCCAGATCAGGATCACTAATAAATCTTAAGACAAACTCTCAGCTGTTTTTCCCCAGGGCTCTATCGATGCTTCCCCCTGGGAAGGGGAACTGGTAGTGGATGAAGAGGGAGGGGGAGAAATTTGGGAATCACGAAATTTGGGGATGAAAGGCAGTGATTGGGGATTTTATTTCAGAGTTAACGAATTTAGGCGGGGAAATGAAAATTGGGGGTGAAATTTTGGGGGGGAAGGGTACCCAACATCCTAGATGGAAATTTTCCGTCTAGGATGTTTCCTAGACGGAAATTTCCATCTAGGATGCTCACTCTAATTAAAAAAATAAAAAAATATTAAAACCGTCTACTTTGTTATTCTAGACGGAAATTTCCGTCTAGAATATTATTTCCTAGACGGAATATTCTAGACGGAAATTTTCCGTCTAGTTTAATGCAAACTAGACGGAAAAATTTTCGTCTAGAATATTCCGTCCAGGATGTGGGTTTTCCTACTAGTGATATATTCCATGTGAGCATGGACATAATGCTTGTATAATATATTATATAAATGGGGATACATTATCTATATATCAATCCAAACACCAATAATCAACATTATATAACTCCAATTTCATCAAACAGAATATCATCTGCGTGCCCCATCTGCACAAACAAAATCTATATGGATTCAAACAACACTCCGTATCAAGCTAACCCGCTTGATAAAAACAATTTTAAGTTGACATATTCCTTAAGCAAATATCCATTCTAGCATATAAAAAACATCTCCCTACCTATCTTGATTCTCAAGTAACAATGCCACTAATAATAATAATAATTCTCCCTACTTATCTTGATTCTCAAGTAACAATTCCACCTAAAATAACAATAATAGTAATTAGTGTTATTCTAATTAACTTTTGACCGCAGATGCCTCAACAAATCCACTAAACGATTCCCATGGCCAAAAACGTGGGAATATCTGTTAGTTGGATTATCCAAAATCCTAAAAAGCGCTATCAACTACGTCCCTTGCTTCACTTTGACATCCTCTACCTTTCCACTCTTTTCGAACATTTTCTCCCACAACTAATATTCCTTCTCTTGAACCTTCAAGGATGATGGAAAAAAAAAAAGAAAAAATAATGATCCTATGCAGTGTTTTATATACAAAATTAGTGCAATCATATTACTGCGTTAATTAATATAATCACCAACATTGCAATACGTACTAGACAATTTTGGCAAGTTTGTTATGTCTCAGATCGTAATTGAGATTTTTTTTTTTTTTTTTTTTTTTTTGCAGCTGCTAAAGTCTGTAATTTTTATTAGATCATTCTTTATAATAGTACGGCCGATCGAAAAGAGTCCAAACGTCTCTTCTAATTTGGAAAGTTCCATGTCGTTCCATTAAAATACGAAAAAGAATGAAACAAGTTGCACAAGTATATACGCGTAGGGCACAAGACACGAATTTATTCTTGTACACAATGTAAAAATCTCAATTATGTCACAAGTGTTTTTTTGGCTTGATCCTATAGTAAGACCGAGCTTTATTTGAGAGCTCCCAGCCTTATAATTGGGCCCCTGGTTTTCTAGAATTTGCAGAAAAATATATAAAACTTTCAAAAACTATAAAAAAAACACCTTAAATTTTCAAAATTATAAAAATAGCCTGAAATTTTCAAATCAAAAATTGTAAAAAACACCATTAAAATTTAAAATTTTAGGCTCTGTTTGGCAAAACTAGCTGAAAGCTACGAGATTATAGCTGAAAGTTGTTAAGCTAGCTGAAAATTGTAAAATTGTAGCTGAAAGCTGATAGCTGTGTAGCTTGCTGATTGAAGTAGAGCTGTTTGGCAAAAATAGTTATACAACTAGCTTAAATTTGTTAAATGACTAAAAATGACGTGCAATATTATTTCTATAATTATTAACTTTCCGATTAGTTCTTGCCTCTAAGCCTTTGGCAATGTCTCGCCATTTGAATAGTTGATTGCGGTCATTCTTAGCAACGAATGCCAAACACAGCTCCAACAATACAATCGTAAAATCGTTTGTCCAGTTAAATGTCTTTCCCTCCACATCATCAGTACCTTTGTTTTTTTATTGTTCACATCATCATTACTTGATTCCATCTATATAATAGAGAAAAAACACACATTATAATTCTACTTCAAGGTTTTTAAGAATTAAAAGAAAATGTCGACAATTTGTTCTATTTCATTTGAAACAAACACAAAAAAAAGAACTGAAGCAATGTTTCTAATCATAATTCTATAAATAATGGGATGGACAGAACCGAGAACAGAGAAATGTGATAGATATAACCGAGATCAGAGAAGCACCAAACCCAGCCTAGAATTCCCATTAAACAAACAACCTAGAATTCCCATTAAAAAATCTTCACAAAATTGGCAAAACAAATCAGAACCATAATGGCTACCAAATTGAAACAGAAGAGAAAAAAATTAAAACAATTAAAATAAAAGACAAAATTTTGCAAAATTAGAACCATAAACAGAATCCGAAAAAATTAAAAAAAGAAAAAAAAATTTGGGTACTTACCTTGATATGATGGATTGGACAAACAAAGGAAATCCAATGGGAGGGTCGAAACTACCTTGACAATGGCCTTCAATGGAGATGAAGGAGAACATGCTCAGAAGAAGCAAAAGAGGTGTCAGACGTGAAATGAAAAAGAGCTAGGGTTTTTTGGGTGGGGTAGTAGCTTTCATTTTCCCTAATTATTAGGGGCAAAAACGGAAGAAAAAAATTGACAGATCCTTCCCAAAGACAAATGCTACTTGAGGTAGCTTTCCAAAAACTACTTACAAAATACACAATCTCCAAAATAATCGCCTCCTACTTTTTGTTACCAAACAGCTCTACTAACTTATTGACCAAGTCAATAAGACACAATTTCTTAGATAAGACACAATCTCTTGTTGCCAAACAGTACCTTACAAAAATAGTCTAAAGATTTTTAATAAAAAAAAGGTACACAACAAAAATAGTCTAAAAAATTTAAATAAAAAAAGGTACACAGAAAATATAAGAGTTAAAAATAGTCATTGAAAATTTTAGAAGTTGCAGAAAACAGCCTTAAACTTCCAAAAGTTGTAAGGCACCCTTAGAAATTCAAAACATACAGAAAAGACCTAAAATTTTCAAAATTACAAATAACAACTTGAAAATATAGGATTGCAAGTAGCTCCTAAAATTCTAGAATTTTTAAAAAACAATCGGAAATTTTTAAAAGTTGTAAAAATACCTTAAGAGTTGAAATTTACAACAAACGTGTTAGACCCTAGAGGGGGGTGATTACGGTCTTATGCTAATCTAATCTGATTTAAATGCCAATTAAAAGTTATTATCAAATTATTCTTGCAAGATAGATATACAATATGTTATAAGCAAGAATAAGCAATATGAACAAAGAGATATATCCTATATGGTAAAATATATGCAAGGATATATAAACAATATAAGGGTAAACAATCTAAATTAAAGATACAATTGTGATATAGCAATATAAACAATGCAAACACATAATATGATCACAGAGTTCGGACCTTCCATCCTACGTCTCCGCTCCCCACTCCCGGGGAGAAATCCACTATCACAACCGGATTTTTTACGCTCACCCGAATAACGTTTACATTTCACACTCAGATTTCTAGCTAACCGAAAACTCTACAATCTCACATTATCATAACCGGGTTTTTTACGCTCACCCGAATAACGTTTACACCTTACACTCGGTTTTCTAGCTAACCGAAAACTCTATAATCTCACACTATCACAACCGGGTTTTCTACGCTCACTTGAATAATGTTTACACCTTACACTCGATTTTCTAGCTAACCGAAAACTCTACAATCTCACACTATCACAACCGGGTTTTCTACGCTCACCCGAATAATGTTTACACCTTACATAATTGATCTCCACGAGATCACACTCACAATTAGGCACGAATACAATAAATTTATTCTCTACAATAGATGAGAACTCAATTAAGCTTACTCTCAATTATTACAACTCCCCACAACCCAATTATACAATATATGCAAATACAATAAGCTCAAATATTATGTGTGTAAGCAATGAGAAAATCAATCATAAACTCAATGTAAATCCTAGCTTGATAAAAATGATAAACAACAAATAATTAATATAAAGCTAGTATTGGGTTTAGAAATTTTTCTCTCAAAAAACAAGATGGAGAGATAGATTAAGATGAAGCTTAAACAATGTAAATGATCTCCTCCATTTGTAAGAAACTTCTTCACAAATAAACTCTTTTAAAACACACTAAACAAACTTTAAAACCCTTGTTAAACTTGTTAAAACACTTCTTTTGTTAGTTTGAGGGTTGAAGGCAGTAGGGTATTTATAGGAAGAGAAAACTATAGCCAAAACTCAAAGAAATCCAGCAAAAATCCCACAGAATCTAAGAAACAGATTATGTACAGCACTAGCCGTTTGACAGGCTGTCAGTCGAATGACGGACGGCGCTAGTCGACTGATAAGCTGAACATCGTATTCAAATATGAGCTTATCAATCGACTGCCAAATATTTTTAGTCGACTGAAAAACTTCAGTTGATTGGTCAGTCGACAGAAATAGAACAAAGAGTAAAATGAACATTCTAGGCACTTTCTTCAGTCGACTGATCGGTCGACTGATAACAGGTTATCAGCCTGACATGGTTTTGAAAGTGAGTTTCAATGCTCTGTTAAAAATAGTAAACAAATTCTAAAAAATATAAAACTTTAGGAAATGGTTGTAGACATAATAATGAACATGCTACAAAGACTGGTTTTTAAAAAACTCTTCCCATTTGTAAAATATCATTATTTTACAAATAAATCCAAAATATAAAAATGTAAGCACATGAATTTTGACATTTTGGCTAAACCGTGTTTTGAAGCTTTACAAAATGATTTTGTAGACTAATAAAATATGTATATGATTATAGTTAAGTCTAAAAACTGATAATACAATATTTTCATAAAATTACATATTCTATAAAATATATTCTTAAACACAATAGAATATGAAGCAAATGAAAATGTGAAAAACTTTGTTTGTTGTTTCATATCTATGTAGCTAAACCAAAACACAATAATAAATATGTAATTTCATATTTGTAAACATGAAAACCAAAACTTGTGTTGTGTGTGTGTGTGTGTGTGTGTATATATATATTTATATATATATATATATATATATATATATATATATATATAAAGAAACTAATAAAATGTGTGTGTATAAATGATTGAGTTTAAAGTACTTAACACACATAATATAAACACCTAAACTAAATTACCCAAGCTTGATCTTGATCTTCAATAAGCTTGACTTGGTACACTTACAGATGAAGCTTAAACTTGGATCTTCAACTTGAATGTACATAGCTTCATAACACTATTCCGCCAACCTCCATTGGATATAATCATGAATGCTTGATTCCATCCATCCTCCAACATGTTGTTTGTCTATAATGAATAGATAAATACAAACACTAGACAAACAACACTAATGATAAATTGTTTGTTAAACATCATCAAAACAAGAAGGCCAACAAAACACACTTAGTATTTCAAACCTACAACTTCTAAACTAAAAATATAGGAATTACATGCAGTCCCCGGAAAGACTTGAAATTTTAAAAAAATTGCTAAAAACACCTTCAATATTTAAAATTATGAAAAACCCCTCTTTGTAAGCTTTTATCTCTTCAGATTGTTTCTTGTAAATTTTATAATATTTAATATTTTTTGTATAGCTTATGAAAATTTTAGGATATTTTTTACAAATACAAAAATTTTAAGGGGGGTGTTTGTAATCCTAGATTATCAATTTACCATTTATAGGTTCAAAAATTTTGGGGAGTTTCTAGTAAATTTTGCATTTAGGTGCTTTTGCAACTTTTAAAAGTTTTAGGGTGTTTTCTATAAATTCTAAAATTTACACAAGGCTATTTGTAGCTCTTAGATTTTTAATTTATTATTCCTTGGTTTGAAATTATCAGGGTATTTTTGTAAATTTTAATTTATTAGGGAATTTTTTATAAATTTTGAAACTTTGAGGTGTTTTATGTGAATTCTATATTTTTAAAGGGGCTACTTGAAATCCTATATTTTCAATATATTGTTTATATATTTGAATTTTCCAAGGTTTTTTGTAAATTTTCAAGTATGAGGGTGTTTTTTACCATTTTGAAAACTTCTAGGGTGTCTTTTGCAAATTCCAAATTGTTTAGGTGTCTATTCATAGTTTCTATATTTTTAGGGCAATGTTTGTAGGATTGAAGTTCTAGGGCTTTTTTGTAAATTGTAAAATTTTTAGATGTTTTATGCAATCTATAGAACTTTCAGGGTATTTTCTGCGGATTCTAATTTTTTAGGAGGCTCTTGGGAATTCCTAAAATTTCACTATACTATTTGTAAGTTTTAAGATTTTTAACTCTCTTTATAAATTTCAACAATTTGAGGGCGTTTTCCATAATTTTTAAAACTTTCAGTGTGTCTTCTGAAAGTTTTAAGTTTGCTCACGGGGCAGTTTGCAGGTTGGGAAATTTCTAATGCTATTTTCAAGTTTTTGTTTTCTAAAAATTTTAAGCTTGCTCAGTGGACTATTTATAGGTTTTGAAATTTTAAGCGACATACTCAACTTTTGAATTTCCAGATTTTTTAATATTTTACTTATTTTTACACTATTGAAGGTATTTTTTTAACTTTATAATTGTCTACGGGCTGTTTGCAATTTTTATTTTCAATGGATCTTGTCAATATTTAGATTTCAGTAGGTTTTGACGTTTATGTACGTTTTGGAACTTTGTAGAGGGTCTTTCGTAATTACGCGTGCTTACATGAACAAAACCTTAACTCTTCACCCTTTTTTCTCCTAGCTCCTAACTTGATTAAGAGTTTACCCTTAAACTTTAACCTTGATGAAGTTTTAGAAGGATAATAAGCATGAGTGTGGGTGTTTAACATGGTAAACATTAACCCCCTCACCCCCACCCCAAAAAAACCCCTTGTACCAAAGAAGTCATTAGGGCGTGTTTGGATTTCAATAGGGTTCAGAGATGTCAAGATAAAGAGGGGAGAGAAGAGAAAGAAAGTTAAGGGAGTTTCCTTTCCCCTTGCTTATACCTCAATTTTTTTTCTTTTTTGGGTGGTGGGTTTTTTTTTTTGGGGGGTCGGGGGGACGAAGGAGGGGAGGGAGTGCAACTTTTACGTTGTTAGGGGTGAACTAAGGTGAAGGGTGAACAACTCACCCCTTGAAAACTATCCACATAGGGTAAAGGTTTCCTTTACCTTCCCTATTCTCCTATTACCCTAAATCTAAACAGGGTCTTTATGTCTTACTTCTTTTTGAACGAAGGTCTTAATCCAATTTTGAACGAAGGTCTTTTTGAACGAAGGTCTTAATCCAACTTGATGAGGAAACTTCTTCATGATTCTTCAGACCATGGGTATTAAACTCTTAACCACGGCTAAGGGACACTCCAGCTCATGGTCTCAGGTATTTTTTTTCCTTTGAATTAATACAATTTGTTCTATTTTTATGCTAACATGTTGGATTTTGACCCGGATGCCATAAATTGCTGACACGTTTTGACATTTTCAAGATGACTTCAAGATTCAAGCAAGTAATCTAAGCCGGTGGAATGAATTGTTTTTTAAAATATAAAATAAGATAAATGTAGAATTTGAATAGAAACCTTTTCTATGTGCAAAATTCAATTCAGACTTCCTCCACTCAAGAACCTTCGAAGGGAATTTAAACAAAAATAATTTACATATGGTATAAGAGATTGACCTTTTGCAAATGAAACAAATCCAACGAAGTACTTAGGTTTTTGCTAAACATTTCAATAGGAGCAGTTTGAGTCACATATTGCTCAAGCAACATAAAAATATCAACACACAGATTTCTTACAAAAGCAAAATAACTTAATGGAGGAGTTCAACACTATGGTTTCTGAATTGCAATCGGCACTTTATATACCATCTATTTAGAAATTTAAAGCATACCAATAAACTTTGTCTCTTTATCAATTGCCCTAAGTTGCCCTCATATGTATTTGCTTTTAAGTTTCTGAAGAGCAAAGAATACATCAAGCAGATGTCCTCATTTTACATAATGCACAAAACTGTCTTGTCTTTTAATATGCCAGTTAATTATCATTTTTTAACAAAACATAACACTAGACACGATTTTATTAGCACGATTTTATGTATAACAATGACAGTAAAGTACAATATGTTAGATCTAAAACTTGAGATCTTAAAAAAAAAACTATATAGCCATGATTAATTCAAAGAGATTAACAACAAACAAAAGGAGCGGAAGCTTATACCTGAATCCATAGAAGAAATCTTGATTTGGGTTTTGATGATCTTCTAACCTTAGGGTTTCTCTAAATCCGAATTTTTCTCTCTAGATGGGGGTGAAGAGAATTAGAGAATGTTGTTGTAACCCTAGATTAGGGACCATAACCCCTTATTTATAGGTGTTGTACTTTTGCAATTTGGCCCCTCAACAAATCACAATTACAACCAGGTATCTGCACATATAACCCCATGATTTATTTAAATACCCATTAACCCAACTTAATTGATCACTTTAGTGGGTTATCCTGAATGATAGCAATACACAATGATTAATCATATGTGCCCATAATTAGATTTATTAGATTAAATCCAACAATCTCCCACTCGGGCACTATATGATTCCTTAAATTGTGTATAACCTTATGAGCTCAAAAAATTGCTATCACTGAAAAGGTATTTCCGAACAATCTCGTCCATTGATTATATCAATATAGGATCAAAGCGGCCTTCGTCACATTTATCGTGACTGGACCCATCAATGGTCACATATAACAATACAATCAAACGACATAGATCAATCATGGATGTGCAGCATGAAAATTACATGCAATGTGATCAGTACATGTCTATTTTCAACTGGTCCTCCTTAATGAGGTCAAAACCAAACATAATGTAACAGAGTGTCTTAACTGAATACTTTATTCTGATCAGACAATACAATTAAACATAAAGCACCACAATTACAAACTCCCACTAAATCATAATATCCTCAAATATTACCACACCCATATGAGCAGTATGCTCATGAAAGACCTTGGGTGGCAATGCCTTAGTAAGAGGATCAGTTATCATGGAGTTTGTCCCAATGTGCTCTATGGATATCTGTCCACTCTGTACCCTTTCTTTCACAACTAGGAACTTAATGTCAATATGTTTTGACTTAATTGAGCTCCTGTTGTTATTTGAATACATTACTGCAGATTTATTATCACAATATAACCTTAGTGGTCTTTCAACATTTTCCAAAATGCGTAGTCCCGTGACAAAATTTCGCAGCCATATTCCCTGATTGGATGCCTCATAGCAAGCTACAAACTCTGCTGCCATAGTGGAGGAAGCTACTAGTGTCTGTTTGACACTTTTCCATGATATAGCTCCTCCCGCTAACATATAAATGTAGCCTGATGTAGACTTTCTGCTATCTTGGCATCCAGCAAAATCAGAATCCGAATACCCAATGACCTCCAAATTTTCTGATTTTCTGTATGTGAGCATGTAACCTTTTGTTTTCTGAAGATACCTCATAACCCTTTTGACTGCTATCCAATGATCCATACCAGGGTTGCTTAAGTATCTGCCTAACATCCCAACAATGTACGCAATATCCGGACACGTACATACCTGAGCATACATTAGACTTCCTACAGCCGAAGCATAAGGAATCTTCTGCATTTCCTGAATTTCAAGGTTACCTTTAGGGCACTGATTGAGACTAAACTTGTCTCCTTTAGCAACAGGGGTATCTCCTGGTCTGCAGTCTTGCATGCCAAACCTTTTAAGTACCTTATCGATATAGCTCTTTTGTGATAATCCAAGAATACCCCGAGAGCGATCTCGATGTATCTGGATCCCTAATATAAAAGAGGCGTCCCCAAGATCTTTCATCTCAAAATTCTTTGATAGAAATCTCTTGGTTTCGTGCAACATGCCTATATCATTAGTGGCAAGCAATATGTCATCGACATACAGAACCAGAAAGATATACTTACTCCCACTGAACTTGTGATATACACAGTCATCAATAATGTTCATCTCAAAACCGAACGAGATAATTATTTGTTGAAACTTGTGATACCATTGACGAGGAGCTTGCTTGACTCCATAGATGGATTTCCTTAATTTGCAGACTATATTCTTTGGGTCTCCCGACACAAAGTTTTCTGGTTGCACCATATAGATCATCTCATCAATGTCGCCATTGAGAAATATAGTCTTAACATCCATCTGATGTAACTCAAGATCATAATGAGCAACAAGTTGCATGATTATTCTGAAAGAGTCTTTCGATGAAACCGGAGAGAAAGTCTCTGTATAATCAATGCCTTCCTTTTGAGTATAGCCTTTAGCCACAAGACGTGCCTTATACCTCTCCACATTACCGTTTACATCCCGCTTGGTTTTAAAAATCCATTTACAACCAATTGGTTTTGCACCTTCTGGTAACGGGACAAGTTCCCAAACCTTATTATCTTGCATAGACTTGTACTCTCCATTCATGGCATCAATCCACTGTTGAGAGTTAGAACTTTTCATGGCCTGGAGGAAGTTGATTGGATCATCTTCCAACATTCCACTACTTTCCTCATGTTCTTAGAGAAATACAACATAATCATCCGGAATAGCATTTCTCCTTTCTCTCGTGGATCTCCTTAATGGCACTGGTTCTTGAGGTTGTTGAGTTTGTTCTTTTGGAACAGGGAGTTGTACAACATTGTCATCTTGAGGTTTCGGATTTACTTCTTGAGCAACAACAGGTATAGGAACCTGAATATTATCAAAAGTAACTGTATGGATTGGATCTGATGCCAATTCCTCCTCAAAAGCAATGTCTCTAACCTTATTTCTCCCCCCAAACTCAACATCCTCAAAGAATGTTGATGTTCCCGTCTCAAAAATATTCCTTAGTGTGGGATCATAAAACTTATAGCCCCTAGAGCGTTCAGAGTACCCAATAAAGTAGCTGCTAACTGTTTTGGAGTCCAATTTCTTTTCATTTGGCCTATAAGGCCTTGCCTCAGCTGGACATCCCCAAATATGTAAATGCTTTAAACTGGGCTTTCGACCAGTCCAAAGCTCATAAGGTGTTTTAGCAACTGCTTTACTTGGTACTCTATTCAGAATGTAAGCTGCTGTCTTAAGTGCTTCTCCCCAGAGTGACTCTGGTAAAGAAGAATGAGCAATCATACTTCTTACTATATCCTTAAGAGTCCTGTTTCGTCTTTCAGCTACACCATTCATGCTAGGTGAACCTGGCATGGTGTATTGAGGGACGATACCGCATTCCTCTAGGTATCTAGCAAATGGTCCTGGACGTTGTTCACCTGAACCATCATATCTGTCGTAGTACTCACCACCACGATCAGATCTAACGGTTTTAATTCTTCGGTTGAGTTGATTCTCAACTTCAGCTTTATAGGTTTTGAACATGTCCAGCGACTCAGATTTTTCATGAATGAGATATAGGTACCCAAAACGTGAGTAATCGTCTATGAATGATATAAAATATTGTTGACCATTCCAGGATTCTGTAGGGAATGGCCCACAAATATCCGTATGTATCAATTCTAAGACATCTGAAGATCTGTTGGCACCTAATCTCTTCACTTTGGTCTGTTTTCCCTTAATACATTCAACACATACGTCGAAGTCCGAAAAATCAAGGGAATCCAAAATGCCATCAGACACAAGACGCTCAACTCTACCTTTTGAAATATGACCTAAGCGCTTATGCCATAATGACGCTGAATTTTCCTTATTTAATTTACGCTTAGTACCACGCGATTCCGCATGCAAAGTTTCATTATAAGAAATAATTGTATCAAACAAATATAGGTTGTCATAAGTACTTAAGTAACCGGTTCCCACAACATTTGAATTAAAAGATAAACTGAATTGATTGTTTCCAAATGAACAAGAATAACCTGATTTGTCTAATACAGAAACTGAAATCAAATTCCGTCTAAAAGACGGTACTACAAAAGTATCTTTTAAATCCAAATAATAACCAGTTCCTAACAACAACCTAAAGTGCCCAATTGCTTCCACATCTACCGATTGTCCGTCGCCCACAAAGATGTGTCTTTCAACATCACTTGGCTTTCGGTAGCTCAGACAACCCTGCATAGAAACACTTATGTGAGTAGTAGCACCAGAGTCTAACCACCAAGTGTTTCTAGGTACTGAAGCTAAATTAACCTCAGAACAGACCAAAGTAAGGAACGTACCCTTATTATCACGCCAGGCGTGATATTTTGTACACTCCTTCTTTACATGTCCAGGCTTCTTACAGAAGAAACAACCCTGATTATCCTTATGTTATTTCTTCTCAACTGGACCCTTAGCAGCTTCCTTATCATTCTTCCTTTTCTTGCCCTTATCCTTAGAGGCATAGGCCAAATGAGCACTTTCTGTCTTATCTTGCTTCAACCTGTCTTCTTCTTGCACACGGTATGAAATGAGCTCATTTAGAGTCCATTTCTCCTTTTGACAGTTATAACTGACCTTAAATTGATTAAACTGTGCAGGAAGAGACAACAGAACCAGATGCACTAATAACTCATCACAAAGATCGAGTTTAAGTGCCTTAAGTTTTGAAGCAATATGAGACATTTCCATAATGTACTCCCTGATGTTTTCCTTGCCCTTATACTTCATCGAAATCAAGCGAGCTAAAAGCGTGCTTGTTTCTACCTTATCGTTTTTAGCAAAACGCTTCTCAATTTCGGCAAGAAAATCTTTAGCCTTAGTAATCCCTTCGGATTCTATGCCCCTGAAGGCTTCCGGAACGCCGCGCTTAATGATCATAAGACTCATGCGATTTGAACGCTCCCACTTCTCATGCTCCTTCTTTGCATCAGGAGTATTTTCCGCATTGAGAGGTAGGGGTTGTTCAGTTCTTAATGCATAGTCAAGATCCATGCAGCCAAGAACAATTAATATGTTCTCTTTCCAAACCTTGAAGTTTATCCCATTTAGCATGGGAATTGAGTTGATGTTAGCAGAAATTGTTGCAGCAGATGCATTAGCTGAAATAAAACAAAAATGCTCACATCAATAACCATAATCAATAAAATTCAAATAATGACAATCCCCATCCAAGATATCGGGCACAACATTAATATCAAGTCTTTGGACAATAATATTAACTTGTAAGTGATACCTTGTTGCAATGATCAAACATTGACAATAACTCATGTCAAATAATGAAACTATCTTTGGATTGATTCATTGTTCACATGTAAACCTTATAATTGTCACATGCTTATCATCGCAGATGTGTATACATTCTAAATAAATATTAACATTCCTTTGGGCTGATTAAATATTTACACGAAAGCATACACACAAACATCTCAGATTCCTCATGAACAATCTACACAAGAGAGGTTACTTTGGCAACTTCTTGTTTCAATTAATCAATTGGAAAGAGAGACAACCTTAGTTCCTTAGTGTCATAATATTTGAATTAAATAATTGATTAAAAACCAAATTAGATTTAAATTAAAAAGTTTTAATTTAAATCAACTAAATTTCCAAAAACTTAATTGGGGTCTCACAGCTTAATTAGGGCCCATAAATAAATTAAGTATACCAAAGTGGACCCATAAAAAGCCGAGGCTTAACCATAGTGAACACGAAGTTCGCTTGACTTCGAACGCGAGGTTCGACTGTATTGAGTACGAGACTCACTTAAGCACGAACGCGAGGTTCGTCTGAAAGTGAACGTACGCGAGGTTCGTTTGATAAAAGAACTCGAGGTTCGATTTGAGAACGAACGCGATGTTCGTTAAAAAAATGAACGCGAGGTTCGACTGAAGTACGAACGCGAGGTTCGACTGAAGCACGAACGCGAGGTTCGACTGAAGCACGAACGCGAGGTTCGGCTGAAGTACGAACGCGAGGTTCGACTGAAATTACGAACGCGAGGTTCGTCTGAAGTACGAACGCGAGGTTCATCTGAAGAACGAACGCGAGGTTCGTCTGAAATACGAACGCGAGGTTCGACTTGAATTGAGCGCGAGGCTCACCTTAGAACGAACGCGAGGTTCGTTAAAATTGAGCTTGACGCTCACCTGAGTGGAACGCGAGGTTCACCTTAGAACGAACGCGAGGTTCACCTTAGAACGAACGCGAGGTTCACCTTAGAACGAACGCGAGGTTCGTTAAAATTGAGCTTGATGCTCACCTGAGTGGAACGCGAGGTTCACCTTAGAACGAACGTGAGGTTCGTTAAAATTAAGCTTGACGCTCACCTGAGTTGAACGCGAGGTTCGGTTGAGGTAACCACCTCCTTAATTTTCGCCACGATTAATCGCACGAACCCTTAGGGTTTCAAACTGAAACCGCCGCCATTAAATAAAAAACAGATCTAAATTAAAAAAAAACGAGTTTTCTTGATCCAGATCCAAGCCAAAAAATCGCCAAAAAATCCAAAAAATTCCCAAAAGTTACTGTTCACCGACGATTTTTTCAGCTACTGTTCATCCGGAAAAAATTTACTGTTCATCCGAAGAAAATTTTTTTCTGTTCATCCGAATAAAAAAACTTTACTGTTCACCAAAAAAATTTCGTTACTGTTCATCCGAACAAAAAACTGAAACTTTAACCAGAGATTTAAGATCAAAAAACCCAATAAAACTTAAATCCCTAAGAATTAATCAAGGTGGCTCTGATACCACTTGTTAGATCTAAAACTTGAGATCTTAAAAAAACCATATAGCCATGATTAATTCAAAGAGATTAACAACAAACAAAAGGAGCGGAAGCTTATACCTGAATCCATAGAAGAAATCTTGATTTGAGTTTTGATGATCTTCTAACCTTAGGGTTTCTCTAAATCCGAATTTCTCTCTCTAGATGGGGGTGAAGAGAATTAGAGAATGTTATTGTAACCCTAGATTAGGGACCATAACCCCTTATTTATAGGTGTTGTACTTTTACAATTTGGCCCCTCAACAAATCACAATTACAACCCGGTATCTGCACATATAACCCCATGATTTATTTAAATACCCATTAACCCAACTTAATTGATCACTTTAGTGGGTTATCCTGAATGATAGCAATACACAATGATTAATTATATGTGCCCATAATTAGATTTATTAGATTAAATCCAACACAATAATCCTATAAGCAGATAGAGTCCGATTCCGAGTTTGAGTTTGGATCTTTATATCATAGACCATACATTATAGCTTATTTGATCTAGACATGAACGCTAGAATCCAAAATTAAACTATGTTTGCTATTAAAAAACAGTAAAGTTATATGTTCATATAAATGAGAGTATTGAGTTTAATTAGATAAGTTCCTTTCTTTGTAAACATTATTCACATAAGTTTATCTGTATATTTGAACATAAATGACAGGGAAAAATTGCAAAATAGACCGTTTTTGCTAATTATTTAGCAAAATAGACCGTTTTGCTAAATAATTAGTAAAATAGACATCTTTTTGGCCAACAGGCCAAAAAGAGGTCTATTTTGTAAAACAGCTCAGAAAATATACGGGACTAGTAGTCCCGTATGTTTTAATCACGGATTAATGAGATTTTCTACTCAGAAAACATACGGGACTACTAGTCCCGTATGTTTTCTGAGTCACTAATCCGTGATTAGTTGGCTCTAAACATACGGGACTAGTAGTCCCGTATGTTTTCTGAGCCTTGTTTTTTAAAATCGATCTTTTTTTTTCAAAAAAGGTCTATTTTGCTAATTATTTTTCAAAGTGATCTATTTCGCTATATATTTCATAAAAATGGTCTATTTTGCAAATTTTCCCTAAATGACATCATTATCACTCAAATTAAAAGTAAAACATCATCTAGAATAAGGAGAACTCGAAAATTTTATACTAACCATACAAAAAGACAAATCCAACGGCTACGATCTCTCCCTAAGGATCACGCCACGCATCCAAGCAAGCCCACCCGCCACGTGAGAGAGAGCATCCCTCCCACCCGCGTCAACCGACACGTGTCCGCGTCCAAACCCAAAAGAGAGGCTCAGCCCTTCGCTGATCCCCAAATATAGTAAAATTATCGCACCCCCCTCGCCCTCTATTTTCTCTTACTCTTCGGTCCCTCTCCTCTCCTCTCCTCTCATAGAGAAGACGAAGAAGAAGAAGAACGAAGAGAGATCCCTCTCAAGTTCCTCCCCTTTCTTTTAATTCATTCCATTTATCGTCTCGAATTAAGGTATCTTTTTTTTTAATTGGATCGATTTAGGGTTTTAATTTGGGTTATGTAGGATTGGGAATTGTATCTGATATCAATCGTTGTTTTTTTTTTTCCCCATTATCTTTTTGGATTGTTCGAATCCGTACAAGAGACTCAGTGAAATTTTTGATGCTGATATTTTTTTTGCTTGCTATCGAAAGTTGAGGGTTTTCTTGTGAGATCTAGTGTAGGGTAGAGAAAATTGAGTGGAAAACATAATAGAAATAGGTTAGATTGAGATTAGTTGAAAAATGGATTATTGTGTTGGAATTTGAGGCAAAAAAGCAAAAAGATCGGGTTTTCCTGTGAAATCCGAGAAAAAATTAGGGATTTCTTCTTTTGGGTAGGATATCTAAGATGACACTGAATTTTAGTCCCTACTCTGTATTTCCTGCTTCGATCCGGTCCGATGATGATTTTGGATCCCTGGTTTGGGATAAGGGCGTTGAGAATTGTGGCAGTCCTAATTTTTTTGCCTATGAGAATGGAGGGGGGAGAGATTGGACCGATCCTATCGATTTGTTGCCGGCTGACCCTTTTGGTATGGAGCTGAGTTCTAATCTGGCTGCTGCCATTGTTGGCTGGTTTGAGGATCTTGGAGCCAGTTCTAGTGATTGTAAGGTTTATTGTTGGAATGGAGATTATCAAAATCCTGGTGGTTGGTTTGATGATACATTTGAGTTTTTTGTGGGAGCTGAGGAGACTTCGACTTCGACTTCAAGTGGGTCTGAAGAGGACCTTCCACATGAGGGCTTGATGCTCTCGCTTGGTTATCTGGGTGTTCAGGATCTGCTCTCTGTTGAAAGGGTCTGTGAAGCTTTTCGTTCTGCTGTACAAAATGATCCTTTGTTGTGGAGATGTATTCACATCGATTCTCCTTTGAGCGAGAGGATTACCGATGATGCTCTCCTGAGGTTGACCCTCAGGTCTCAGGGGAGTTTGCAGTGCTTGAGCTTGGTGGGGTGCTCGAGGATCACTGATGAGGGGTTGAGGAAGGTGCTTGAGAGCAACCCGATGCTTCAAAAGGTTGGTTAAATAAGTGCTCTTTCATTATGAATTTCGTCTAAGTTCTTGTTTGCACGTCTTAGTTTTGTTATTTACTACCCTTTGTCACATGCCTTTTATACTTTGCAATTACATTTTTGTATGCTATAGATTTTTTTGTAAGGTTTGAATATTTCTCTCTCATTATGTTGTTCCTTGCTGTCATCATTGATTAATGATCGTACTATTATCAACTATTTTAAACATGCCTGTTGATAGAAATTTTATCTCAGAAAGGTTTGTTGTAGAATGCTACAACATTTCGTTAAACTACACAATTTGAGGCATCCCAATTTGCAAAATCATGCATTACAACATATCGTTACTTCAAATAAATAGTAGGGTAAGATTCCAAGTTTTGCTTATACCCTTTTCTGATTCTTTTCTAGAGGCTGTCATATGTAGCCCCCACCCCCCCCCCACCCCCACCCCCACCCCCTTCTTTTCCCCTTCCCTTGCACTATTTTTGAAATGGGTAAATTTACTATTGGAAACTGTTGCTAATAGTGTTAACGTCTTGGATAAAAGGTTTGAAACTTTGAATTACTCTTATTTATATCTACCAACCTGCATGTTCATACGGGTAAATAAAAGAATATACATTACATAAGAGGACATTGTCCAAAATATGTTACATGACAAGCACATGATAACTTATCAGGCATGGAGTTTAGTTTAAAAAAAAAGTTCATTGTAGTTTTGGAAAATTCACCCTTCTAAAACAACAAAATGGCATGTTCCTATTTTACTTAGTTTTCTACTATTATTCATGAAGATGAATTTCGAGATGATATTGATATGTTCAAAGTTGCATATCATTTACGTAATTATCACAAAGTCATACATGCCAGATAAGTTGAGTAATGAGGCCCTAGGAAATTTAGCATCTTTGTCAATAAAAAATGGCATTATATGTGATTATGGTTCAAAAACCTGATTCCATTCATGGTGATATCTTTATGCACGTCTAGGATGTTAATGTTGCTGGACGTGCTTTCCTTTCTTGAAGGTTCTTAATATATTATGATTACCATAATATTCATGATAAAATGGAGAGTTGGAGTCATGATTCAACACTTTCTGAATTCTTCATTGTCGTAGATGTCATGTGTTATCATAATATGAATATTCATGAAAGGAGAAATTGGGTTAAGGTATCAGTTGCAAGAATATTATAACATTAGCTTTATAGTATAAAAAATAAACCAAAAACTGGATTTCTATAATGCAACGGAAAATTGTGACCTTCTGTAATTAGGAGATAAACTGCTAGCTTTTATGTATGGTTCATACATAAACATGAAAAATAATAATATCCCCTTCTTTCTTGCTTAAGCTGTGTTCACCGTAGCTAGAAGGATAGTACCAACGTGTACGTCTGGAAAAGGTTAATTCTTGGAGGAGCTAACCATCAATATGTTCTATTATAAAGTCTTCAAAACTAGTTGTGCAGGACCAGGAATCATATTCTTCTGGCACAGCACTTGTTTACGTTTATCGTTATAAATTTCTTCACCGATGGCTTTGTGTCATGGTTTAAAGTAGCAGCCAATACTGTATCATTCAGATTGCATCATATTGGACGTTAAGCATGCTGAGCAATAGACCAGAAACCAACCAATACCATCCACATTAGCTAATAATGATTAATATAATCTGATGTTGGCAGGAAGATAAGGTTGAATTGACAGTACAGACTACAGAAGATAATTAAGGAATAAAATTAATATTACTTCTGAATTATGGTTAATTCCATCTACCTGGAGTTCTGATAAGGCGAATTGACAGTACAGGCTACAGAAGATAATTTAGGACTAAAATGCATAGTACTTCTGAATTCTGGTTAATTTCATCTTGGAATTCTGATCCAAAATTGTTAAATCACAGTAATGTGTGAGACCAATGCCAATGATTGTGAACCAAGTAGTGATATCTCAAACCTTGCTTTATGCTTTTGTCAAGTGCATATGTGGTGCACGTCCTGTGTATTTTGTTTTGATTGTTCAATAAGTCAGAAAAATAATGGAAGCTCCTTTTGTGTGTTAATTACTATATTGAATGTCATCTACAATGGGCTAAGTAGTGAACAAGAGGAATAAATGGTTACATATTGTTATAATATTGGATCTAGCAGGTAGTGAAGTATTTTTCTGTAAACTTATTCTCTTCTTTTAGTTTGTTGTTGTGGAACTCATTCATCCTTCTTTGAAGCATGGAGATGTCAAATTTCATGACTTTGCAGAATTTTCTTTTACTTTTGTCTCTGTTTGCATAAAATTAGAAAGGTGTATGCATGAAGTTTATTTAATCTTCAATAAACTTTCTTTAGTCAGTTAATATTCAGTATGCAATATTTTCCTTTACTAGTGACTCACAATAAGGAGGACCTGTCTATGAAAAGAAATCTACATACTATTTCCATCTTAAGTCAGTATTGTCCCTTACACCAAGAGAAGAAATTAGCATAGGACTTTCCATCTTAAATCAAAATACCTGATTTTCAAATTCTTTAAAGATTTTATCTTGATCTGAGAGAATAATACATCTGCATTTCCAAGCATTATTATTTAAGTTAAGCCTATTATCGTCATAGATGGCAAAGAACTAGCTAAAGAATGGTCATGGATATAATAAACAAGCACCAGTTGCTTCTCCCGGAAAAAGGTATCCCTTTTATTTGTCATGAAATTAACCTCTCCATAAAAAAATTGACCTTACAATTCTTTGGGTACTTTACATGTCTGACACTTAATCTAAGCTCTCATATCCATGTCCGTGTCCAACACTTCTTGGGCACTTCTTAGATATATACATACATTTATTCAGACGTGTACTCAATTATATAACACATGTTTTAGTTCCAAAAACTCTGTGATACACTTCTTGAACGTATATCATGCACTTCGCCTCGAATTTATGCAACTCATTGGACTCGGGACAAATTAGTTTTAGCACATACATAATTCATAAGTATGATTTTAAAGGGTCATTTGGGTACCTAGTTCAAATATGAGTGGTTATAATTTACTCGATAAAATAAAACATAACAATGGTAAGGATTTTAGTTCATTTTAGTTCTCTTAACATGTAAATGAAAAACAATATCATTCTCATATAGATTATTGATTTTAATGTGTGTGTATATAGTTGTGTTTCCGGATTCTAACTTTTACCATTTTTTCGTGTCCCGTATCCTCACTCACACCCGTATCCGTGCAACATAGGATGAAATATATGACCAAACAAGAAAGAGAATGTCTGTAAGAGTGCTTTTATCAGCAAAGAGGAAACTCGATCAGAGTAATATGCTGTAAGACATACAGAAAGCAAAGGGAACACACTCCCGACACATACTGACACTCAAATACACGTGCAGAATTCAATATTCATGACTTTGACTTTTGGGAAGGTTAATTTACTTGTTGGATCTAGTTAAAGATTATTCTTAGAGTTTACCCTTAAAACTTAATTCATTCTTTATAGTTTGCATGTTTTCATTCTAGTTGCTATTATTGATGCTTTCTGTGCTTATGATAAATGTTGTATCAGTACATAGATACCTCAAGTTCCCATGCTTAAATTCACTCATAATTGTTTCAAAAGGTTCTTTGGTACTCGGGTCTAGATAGACAAAAGCCTTTCTGTTTGCTCTTTTTGCATAAATAACTTTGTAATTTTTCATGTAGTATGCCTTGATGAGAAATTTAATCTAGATAGGCAAAAACCTACCTGTTTGCTCTTTTTGCATAACTAAGTTTGTAATTTTTCATATAGTATGCCTTGATGAGAGATTTAATTCCTTTTGTTAGTGCATCACAGACACCTTTTCTCGGTTCATGTTTTGAAATGGACAAATTAAGTTTACATGGTTTATGAGTGAGCAGTATTTTCATTTTCCTGCTTAGGTTATATTTGGAGGAGATAACTATGTAGGAGATAGTGAACATAATCTTGGATAATTTGTGATTAGCATTTATATGGTTATTTTTCCTATGGCAGGTTTTTAACATCTTCGGGCCTACATTTATTTTTATACTTCAGTTTTTTTAAAAGACAATGATAGTCTATCAGTGTCATGATCTTGCAGTTATATCTTTGTTCTTCATGCAGTTGAGTATATCTGGTTGCCTCAGGCTAACCTTGGAGGGTGTCATTAGCAATCTTAAAGCATTCAAATCTTCACGTGTGACGGGAATAAAGCACCTGAAACTTGGTAGATTGTTCACTGTCTCGCAAGAGCAATATGATGAACTGCAGAAGTTACTTGGTGGAGATGAACTCAATCAGCCGAAACCATCTAACCCAAGGTTTTATCATCGCGGCGTCTCTTCTATTGCCTGTGATGATAGTGATCGTGCCCTTGATATCGAGTTGTGTCAAGGGTGTCAGAAGTTTAAGCTGGTGTTTGATTGTCCTTCAGAAAGTTGTCGGGCAAAAGGACCGGAGAGTTGTAGGGCATGTGATGCTTGCATCGGGAGGTGTGTGCAGTGTGGGAGGTGTGTGAATGACTGCAGATTTGTGGAGACTTTCTTCCTTGACTATCTTTGTTCTGGATGTTGGAAGCAAGCACCTCTAAGTTAGAGTGAGCGAATTTGCTTCCATGTGCATTTGTTTTGCTAGCTGAGGCCATGGATGAGGATAGGCCTTAAAGCTATGACATTTGTGCACAAGAGTTCAGAGTATTTAGTAATATGAAACAGAAAAGTCAAAAAAAAAAGAGGGGAAAAAAGAAAAAAAAGAAAAAAGAAGAAAAGGAATAAAAAAAAGAAAATATGATCTCCAATGTTTTAAGTGTAAACAAGAAACAAGAAACAGGGGGTATCTTCAGGGATGAGTTGCAATAGAGGCAGTTTTGAACTCTTCTATAACACACTCTAGGAAGATGCACATTATTTCTCTGACACGATGTTCCTCATGCAGTTAAGTGAAATTTCTTCAATATGACGTGCACCAGAGTTAAGAGTATTTAGTAATACGAGAACAGGAGGAAAAATTTTAAAAAAAAGGAAAAAAGAAAAGAAAATGAAAAAAGTGTACGGAGTCTTAACGAGGAAGTGTTACAAAGAAAGGACAGGAAAGCAAGTAACCAGTAGATGTTGGGAAGCCCTTTTTAATGAGTTACTTTGGGGGTGTATTTGAGGACAGCATCTTTGTAGATGAGCTGCAATGAGGTCAGTGTTGAACTGTTCTGTAACTTCCGCTTGGCAAGGTACAGTCATTATTTCTCCGACATAAGGCTTCCCTTGTATTATGTGTAGGTTCATGGGAGCCAGGTAAATGGTTAGGCTTCTTTGCAAGACTAGGCCACTGGCTACATGCAACGGGGTCTAGTCGGTGGCTAGGCTTGGTGGATCTCTTCTCATCTGACCAAGGATTTTGTTGCGGATGCAGAGTATTTTATGTATACTTTGAAATGCATTTCTCATGGATGGATTTTATCATGTGATCTCAATGTACCAGTATATGTTAGTTGTTTTAGGGGTTCACTGATGATGGATTGTGTATTTGGATGGTTACTGGAGCAGTTGAGCCTTCTATCCTATTTATGTGCATTGTGTATCTGCTGTACTGCCTGTTAGATATTTAGTGGCTGATATTTCGTTAGATGTTTAGTGGTTGATATCCTGTATATGTTTATTGATGGATATTGACAGCTGGTTCAGATTTATGAGAGGAGATTATGTATTTGTGGAAATTTGAGTATATTTGCATGTAGTGTCTCATCATTTTGTATGTATTTTTTTCAGTTAAGAGTTGAGCGCTATATTGGAGCTATGGGAATTATGTTAGAGAAACGTTTCATTCTGTATTGAATAATGTTAGTTTCTTGCTTCTTATTGTTGCTTGTCAAGACACTGTAAATTCTCCTTGCATCTATAAATCTATTTTGTTTGTTTCTTTGGTCTCAAACAATTTCTTTTTCCTAAGAGTACGTAAGATACTTGAAGGATTTGCTTACAAGATTTTTCACTTTCAGTTTCATATCTGGCGATACTTGCAGTTTCTAGTTTGATTATTTCTTTCTTATTTTTCCCAATTTTGAAATGTCAAAACAAGAACTTCAGGAGATAAATTTGTCCACCAGATTTCAATAATTTGCAAATTCTACGAAACCAGTTAAAAAGAAGGAAACTAGCTTAATAAGGAGCAGCATCCGATGTAAGATCTGCAGGAAAAAAGCTGCCAATGTTTTGTGCCAGAACAGCAGCCTCTGCATAGGCCACCAACTTGGTCCTGATGAATGTTGCCGATGATTGTAACTCAATTCAAATTGCATCTTTTCTGTTTTACCTTTGCTTATATGAAGACAATTCCTGGTATCCTAGTGAATATGTCACTGGCAAGTTCTCAAAATCATACTCAGTATTTGGTTCTGAGCTGAAGCTATACTCATCCTGGTGACATACCATAGTATTCTGCTTTCAAGCTTGTCTTGCTTACAACTCTTCAGGTTATTCATGGGCTTTTAACCCTAGAAAGTCTTTATAAAGGAATCATATGCTTGCTACTCAGTACAGATTAACCATATAACAAACCGACAGTATTCTAGGAAAAAAAACAGAAGAGGATATCATCAACAAAGAATTCGACCTGAATGAGAAGCAGACCAGTGTCATCATTCGCTACGTGGAGATACAGTACGGTGGGCTATTCGTTCAATATCCTACAAAGACTACAAGTTTTTACCAACCAACAAAAAATAGGGAAAAAAAGGGTGATATACAACCCCAACATAGATATACAACCCCAACATAGCAACAACACTCCCCCCCCCCCCCCGCCCCCGCCCCCCCCCCCCCCCCCCGCGCCCCTGGGGGGGGGGGGGGGGGGGGCGCCCCCCGCGGGGGGGGGGGGGAGAAAAAGACAAATATAAACCAAAACATAGATAACAAATGAAACTGTCAAACTGCTTAGAACGCATGATCATCTGTTTTCATCACTTCATCACAAATGAATACTCGATCTTTGCTTGGGTTGATTGGATTCGAAACCAATTTGAATAATCTATCTTCAGTTCACTGTATGCTATTCTGATCCAGTTAGACACCCAAGAGCTTCATGTCTTTTCATTAGACGGTTGAAAGTGAGTAATTAATTCAAAAGACCACGCATCGATACATTACTGGTCCAAGCAAGATTATATAAAGAGGGATATAGACTTGCAAGAGAATTACCACTCGTCCATTTGTCTTCCAGAAACCTCACAACTTCCTGTACCAAGTCTCTACTAGATAACATTGAAGAAAACTTCTCTAATTGAGATTACATTGTTCCAAAAAGCTGAATTTGACGATTTTACATAACCCATTTGCAATAAGGACCCATTCTTAGTGTATAAGGAATAAAGAATGGAAGCAGCTTGAGGGTTTTTCTTGATGGCTTTCCAGCACCATTCGGCTAAGAGAGCAATGTCAAAAGGATCCATACTAATCCTTTTATATTACTGTAACATATTCATAATTTTAACGTGAGTGTCAAGTGATTATGCTAAATCGAGTTCTTTAACATCCTTGGGTCCTTTTTTCGTCCCCTTCTCAGTCTCATCTGATGTTTGTTTTGAAAAGCTTTTTGTGTTTGGTTTTGGTTCAAACTAAAATGTAGAGAATCACCAGGCTTGCTTTCACTCCAGTGTTATAAATTCATCTACTCTACCAATAACTAAAGTGTGAAATGAACATTTTCTTTTTCACTTTCAGTTAATCTTTCTTCTGAAAAGCTCTTCGTGTTTGATTTTGGTTTAAACCTATATCTCCGACATTGAACCTTTTTATCTATGATATTAGAAGTCACAGACTAAGATTGGTTATGTTGGAGGTGTCAAGTGTGCCTTAAAGTCGTGATCTAAATACACTCACTAATTCTCATAGATTGACTAGTTCTCCAGAAGAGGATTCCATCACATCACAATTATGTTGATTAGGTTTCTAAACATGCACAAAAAATCTCTCATTTTGCTTCATACAAATTATACCCTTTTTCTTTTCCTTAACAAAGGAATATATTCACTTGGTACATTTTTATTTTAAGAGTTGGATTCTTGTTACCCCCATAATTTTTCCACCTAAAAAAACCCATGTTGCGGTTCATTGGGAGGTATCGGGAAGGAATTAGAATGTCATAATATCGATTCATAATAGAAGAAAAGACTTTTTCATTGATTGGAACGCTCTACCCATGGGATAAGGATAGAGGTAGAGGAAAAAACCGAAGATTTCACACAGTACTTTTGACCGATATATCGATCTCATTTATTTCGTACCCCTCGCTCGATGAGAAAATGGGTCAGATTAGAAAAGGTTTGTCAAACTCTTTGGCATCATAGAGAAATTGTTGAATTTTATTGTGTATGTATTTGTTTGTTGATTATAAAGCGAAAGGATAACTCAGAGAGACTCTAGGCAAAAGCTTCATTTTAAGAATCCATTTTCTCTGTCACAAAGCCGTGAGAAGTTAATCATACAGCCTAAATATGGCTGGTTCACTGTTAATCTTCTCCACTATGGACAATCTATTTTAATTGAGTGTAAATGTGATTAGAAGAGTCCACAAACTTGGATCTCAACCAATTTGTTGTTTATATGGACATATGGATAGAGGTAATCAGAATTCATGATAGACTATTCATACTGGACTTGCTTTAGACGATTATAATCGCACCCCCCACCCCCACCCACCCAAAAAAACACACACACACATACACACACAAAACAATACTTTTCAAAACACTAGAAAACCCCTCTTTAGTATAGGGATATTTAAAAGCCCCGTAAAAGTCTATACGACAAGTTTCACTAGAACCAATTAACCCCCACACCCCCCCCCAAAAAAAAATTAAATAAAAGAAAAAGAAAAATAATCCACCGTTGTGATTTTACACAGCCATGTGGAAAATTACAGTTAATGTTGCTAGGGGTGGCATTTTGATAAAATCTTAAAGTTAAAGGGGCTCATTTGATAACCCCTAAATTTAAAGGGGGCTTTCTGATCTTTTGAAAGTTATGGGGGTTTATCTAATAATCGTCCAACGTTAAGGGGGTTATATGATATTTAGCCTTAAAATTATCTCCAAATCTTCATATTTGTTAACTTCCCCTTCAATAAGTCAGATTGGAATTATACCCTCCTCTATTTAACTTCAGTTAAAAGTTAAAATTACTATTCAATTCTTCTTCCTCTTGTCTCTCTTCTTTCTTGTTAGAAGACACAAGCTATGTTGCATGGATGCTTCAATTTGGAGCCGCACCCGTGGTGTGCCCGTGTCGTACCTTACCCAACGCTGAAACTTCAGTGGACACTCCTTGGATATTTGTATACACTTATTCAAATATGTACTTAATTTAAAACACTCGTCATATACTTCTCAGACGTATATCCTACACTTACATATGCAATTCTTGAAACTCATTGGACATAAGATGAGTTTGTTCCGACCAGCACCCAGCTGAAATCTATGATTGTAAAGGGTCTATGTGTATCAAGCTAAACAATAAGCAAATTTAATAGATCTACATTAAAAAAAGAAACATATAAATGTTATAGGAATTTTATTTCATAGCACGTGAAATGAAATACTTATATTAATCTTAAGTAAATTATTATTATATATACATACATGTATAGCCATGCCCTTGCACCCTACCTTTCACAAATTTACCATGTCCCATACCCGGACGAATACCTGCAACCACACACGTATCCACGTAACTTAGCACACAAGTTTAAATCCAGTCTCTCTATTTCTTTGTAGATAATTCAGACCAAACCCAAACCTAGTCGAATCCCAGAGATGAATAGATCTTCTAAATAGAAAAAGTTAAATCCTAAAAAGTAAAGGAATATTTCATTTTTATTATGTAACAGTATCTCTGGTGGATATAGTTTTGTTTTTAGTACAAATTAAGAGGTATATCAGCTAATAGGAATATCTAGAAGTCATTCTGAAAATACCAAAGATTAAGTGATATGTGAGTGAATAACCTTTTTATAGTAGTTCACCAGTAAAACAACATTTTGAACCCAAAACTGGAGGGGTCATCAAAGTCTATTGTCTATATCTAAAAGCAATTCTCCTCGTAAGTATAATCTGGTGGTTAATCAACAATGTACAAGTAATATTCATGTCTATGACAGAAAAGTTCTGGAAACTCAATCTAATATCATGTTGTAAACCAAATGATACGGGTGTATCTTCTCTTCGGAACTTAGTGATCCTCATGGGAGCTTGAGGATAGCTGACTCTCATGGGAGCTTGAGGATAGCTGACTCTCATGGTAGCTTGAGAATAGAGGTGTAAAACAGTACAGTGGAACGCAGGTTGAAACGTGGAACGAGACGACAAATCGAAGAATCGAAGAATCGAAGTATCTAGTTTTCAGCCCGTGAGTCGACTCATAACAGTCATGAGTTGACTCATCATGTTGAGTCGACTCATGCCTGTCATGAGTCGACTCATCGCTGGTTTTTGTGTTTTGTCTAGTTTCGAACGAGTCGACTCATCTCAGTCATGAGTCGACTCATCGAATGTTTCCTGGTTCGTTTGGGTTTCTGTTTGCACGAATTCCTGTTGGGGTTTGGTCTGGTTATTTACCAGATTGTCATCCACGATTATACACCTATATAAATGGTTATTTAGGGTTTCTGAACATCATCTTAGATCAGAAAGAAATTTTAATCATTATATTATGGTTTAGAAAGGATTGGGAGGTTGTTCTCGATTCTAGCGAGATTGTGAGGGAGAGATTTGTAATAATTGATTCTTCATAATCTAGAGAATATATTTTCCTTCGTCACCACTGAATTATTCTTGTGTTTCTATTATGCTCTTCTCAACCCACCTTTGATAATTCCGCGATTAAAGGTGCTCGCACGGCGACTCGTATTAAGTTGGTATCAAAACAATCAGATCCTGTGAAGGGACATCCTGTGTATGGTCCTTACTTGATCACAATACAAGAAGTTAGACGAGATCCTTATTTCTTTGGAAGAGCTTCAGAAGATAAGGAAAGAGAAGATGTCTGAAGCATATAATTCAGCGAGGACTGATGCATTGGAGAAGCAGATCGAGACGATAGGGTCAACGCTCACAAAACTCGTCGGTCTCATCCAAAGAGGGAACGAAAATGGGGAATCTTCTTCTAAATCTAAGAAGAAACCTATCGAGTCCGGTGGAGAGAGCGAGCTTTCAGGCTCCGACGAGGAGGATGAGACCATCAAGGCTGCACCGCATCAAGGGGATAAGAATCCTTACCAGAATCTAAAGATTGATTTTAGAGTAGAGATTTCTGTTTATGATGGGAGTGTTGACGTCGAAAGGCTTGCTGACTGGATCGAGCGGATGGAGGCGTATTTTACTCTTTATGACTATTCGTCAAAAGAGAAGATTGTGTTCGCGACTTTGAAGTTTTCAGGACACGCGTTGACATGGTGAAAATTCTACTGCAAGCAGGAGAAGAAGATTGTGTCATGGAACAAGTTCAATGAGCTACTAAGGAAGCAGTTCTATCCAGTAGGATTCCTTAAGGAGCGTTGGTACAAGTGGTACGGCTTGCGCCAAAGAGTCAATCAAACCGTTCAAGAATACACCACAGAGTTCCAGCAGCAGGCGATGGTTCTTAACATTGCGACGGAGGAATATCCTGTGTTTATGAAGTATATGACGGGTTTGAGTGAGTACATCCGGAAGGATATGAAGCTATTCACGGTGAAGTCTATTGCAGAGGCAAACGTGAATGCTATTGCCATTGAGGGCAAACAGAAGAAAAGCAACGAGACAAAAGAAGATGCGAAGCAGACGGGTGGTGAGTCTAGTGGTTCCAAGCACAAGGAGAAGAAGAAGGGTGATCCGGAAAAAGCAGAATTGATTTGTAGTCACTACGAAAAGATAGGACATGAAACTGATCGATGCTGGGAGAAGTATCCTCCGAAGCCAAGAGGGTTGAAGAGGAAGGAGGAGAAAAAGGCATACGTGATAGCATAGGGTGCGAAGGAAGTTTCTAGGATGACAGAACCCAACAGCAATCTCAATTTTATGGTAGGAAAATAAGTCACGAAAGAGGACGAAGACCCGAGAGAGCAACTCTCTGTGCTTAAGTTGCAAGTGAGGATCAATTTGGTTGATTCAGACAGCGAGAAAAATTTGATATCTGAGGCATTGGTTCAGAAGTTGGGTGTGAAGACGGTCAAACATCCGAAGCCCTATCAATTGGGGTGAATTCAGAAAGAGGAGAGACTGAGTGTAGTTGATCAATACACTATCAGATTTACGCTCCATGAGTCGTATATTAATGAGATCACGTGCGATGTAGTTCCATTAGATGTTTGTCAGATTATACGGGACAATCCGTACTTATGGGATAAATATGCGATCTACGAGAAGCGGGTTCAGAAGTATACATTCACCAAAGACGGTGAAAAGTTCATATTTCGTTCGGCGTCTCTTCCTAGAGAGACAAGCTTAGGAACGACGGCGCGAGCAAAGAGGCTAGTGAATGCAAGCAAGAAGTTTGTCTCGTTGTGCATTAGACTTCGAGAAAAACCATCGAAAAAGAATTGCGTGTTGGAGCGGAAGATAGTTACGACAAGGTAAGGAGCGAAGAAGTCGTTTCCAGTTGTACGTCAATATCAGGTTCCTAGCAAGGCCAGATGATGCAGAAAAGATGAAGGAGCTCGCGAGTTTTCCTTAGCTGAAGTTTTCCTCAGCTAAAGTTCCTAAAGAGGGGACCATGATACGGGTATATCTTCTCTTCGGAACTTAGTGATCCTCATGGGAGCTTGAGAATAGCTGATTCTCATGGTAGCTTGAGAATAGAGGTGTAAAACAGCACAGTAGAACGCAGGTTGAAGCGTGAAATGAGATGGCGAATCGAAGTATTCAGTTTTCAGCCCGTGAGTCGACTCATACCTGTTATAAGTTGACTCATCGCTAGTTTTTGTGTTTTGTCCAGTTTCGGACGAGTTGACTCATCTCAGTCATGAGTCGACTCATCGAAGGTTTCCTGGTTCGTTTGGGTTTCTGTTTGCACGAATTCCTGTTGAGGTTTGGTCTGGTTATTTACCAGATTGTCATCCACGATTATACACCTATATAAATGGTTATTTAGGGTTTCTGAACATCATCTTAGATCAGAAAGAAATTTTAATCATTATATTATGGTTTAGAGAGGATTGAGAGGTTGTTCTCGATTCTAGCGAGATTGTGAGGGAGAGATTTGTAATAATTGATTCTTCATAATCTAGAGAATATATTTTCCTTCGCCATCACTGAATTGTTCTTGTGTTTCTATCATCATTTTCTCAACCCACCTTTGATAATTCCGCGATCAAAGGTGCTCGCACGGCGACTCGTATCACCAAACATCAGCTAAAATTCAATCTATTGAAGGCAAACAATTTTGTATTAAGCAACTTTAACGGGAAATTGCCATGAACATTTCTATCATTATGCCTTGCTCATATCACATAAATATCAACATTCGAAGTTTCAAATTAGACACATGAAAGATACTTCTTTAACATATCATAGATTTCAACATAAATATACAACAGAATTAAAAGAAAATTTTTACATCTTGTACTCTAGTTATTATCTTATTGTTTATTGTTCAGTGTATTTCTTAAAATTTAAACGAAACCATAAATATAAGTTGTTGATTTCATATATTAAAATTTTATTTTGACTCCATACTTGTTTTTCTCATGTTGTACATTTACCTGTATCATAATATCCATGTACATGCTGGCTATTATCCAATATACGTGCTTGTCTAAAAGGTTATCATGATAATTCTTCCAAGGATTTTAGATACCTCAGACATAGATCACATGTTTAAGGCTTTAAGGAACACACAACATAATTATTTGCCCTGCCTTAAGTGTATATGATTTTTATTCTTTAGATTCCTTAGCATGGAAGAAAAGGAATGCTGATCATGTGCAAGCAAAGTATCATTAACACCACTTTTTGCTTTGTTCTGTCTTTTATCCCACCTTTTCCACCTCTTATTTGTTTATGTTGATAAATCAACACTCTTTACATTATGATACTAAAAGAAGCAATTCATTCAGATCTGCATCTTAAAGACATCCAACTGGAAATTCTCTAAGTGGGTTCCAAAGTAGAGATCCACAAAACAAAGGAGAGGTCTTTAATGTTTATATCAGACCCTTTGTTTTGCTCTTAAGTGTCTAAAAAAGCCCCAAATAATGAGCTACAATCTTTTCTTAGCTTTCCTTTTCCTTTTCTGTAGGCAAAAAGAAATTTCCACACAAATGGTGGCAATATCACGTCCACTTTTAACCATCCATTCATAAATTTAGTAAGAAACCAATGGCCCACCTAATTCTCCAACATAGCTATATCCTTTATAGGCTTGTCGTAGTGTATAAATAAAGAAGGATTGACATAGAGACGGCAAGAGAGAGAGAGGAGAGAGATGGAGCCTTTTAATTCTGAAGGGAATTCTTGGGCCGATCAATGGGACTATCAGAACCCTGATCCTTTGCCTCAGCAGTTATCGACGAAGAATAAGAAGGGAAAAGATGGAAAGTCCAATTCAACATTCAAGAGGGTGAAGGATAGGATCAAAGAACTGTGCCAGAGGAAGTCGAGATAGAGGCTTAACTCATTGATCATCCTTTGATTCCTCTCATCTATGAATCCATGTTGATACTGCTGTAATCTCCTTCTCTCTTCCAGTATGCTGTTTATGTGTATGGAATGATGTAATTTTAATGGGATTTGTTCCTTGTGGGTTTTTACATATCTCTTCAATGTGTTGTGTTCATTTTTTGTTTGCGTAGCTTATTAGAATTCATTATACAGATAGATTTACCAAAAAGACCAAGAAAAAACATCACATCATCCATCAAAAGATGTTTGTATAACCAAATCAAGTTCTCCCTCAACATAACAACAATGACAAAGTCTTTATCCCAAATTTTGATATCTGCTACGTTAATCATATTCTTCCATCCAGTTCTGTTAAGAATTATATCCTATGTTAACTATTAACATATTCTTGTTAATTGATTCCAACCAAGTTCTCCTAGGCCTACCTCCAGTCCTCCTTCCACATTAGCTAGTTTCTCAAATGTTCAAGAACAAGATTCTGACCAATGCTTATATTTTTTACAAAATATCCCTTACTCAAGACTCATATTGGCCTTACAAACTATTGATTTACAAGCTAACCAACAGTCTTATTCAAGCTAATCGTTAAATTTTCGTCTGAAAGACTAACTTTTCTTTGCATTACTTTGGCGTTGGAAGGGTTACCTCCTGTTTATTCTAATAAACATGCATAAAATAAAATAGTACTGCACAGCTTAGCAAGAGATGTGTATCTGATGATCAATTATACTGGCTTGTAGATGAAAATGATTACTTGGGTCAGAGTTTATACATTAGCATACATAGCATATGTTATTAATGTTTATCGGATACACACATTTATACATGAAAAAGATGTGTCTTCAGTATCTAATTTAATTCATCATCAAATTGTTTTGTATCAGAAACCTTGATGTGATAATGGACAATACATATTACTTAAAGCTAAGTTAGGAATAAAGAAATATCCTTGAAAATATCAAAATTTTCATCCACCAAACGCGTCGCAAGATTACCTGATAAGCGAAGAATAGTAGCCACTTTCAATATTCTATGGAACATCTAAAATGTTTTTTTCCAGCTGAGGAATTACCCTACAAGAAGCAAGATAATAAGTTACACGGAGAGCTTGAATTTTCATGGAAGTTTATTTATGAGAGGATGCAAAAAGAAACTAAAATGAAACTCTATTATTTATCAGAATATTCCTTTCAAACTGATGAATACATCTTAATTTCTAAAATGGTTATAATTTTTCACCTCCCGACTGCCACTCATACCAGTATCTACAAAATAAATGAGACCAAACAGACATATATACATCCACTAAAAACTCCAAATTAATTATTCTAATGTTAAACTATAGATGTGAATTTAAGGATGTGAACTTAAGGATGAATCATCCTCAAACGCTTCAACCTTTTATGATTTAAGATATGGATAGTGCATCTCATGCATTGTAAATGTTACACTAGCCATCCATCTAAGAAATCCAGTCAGCCATTAAGGATAAGCATGAATATAACTCATCAAACTAAATCTATATAATTCTTTCAGCAAGTGAATTGTTTTTGCAAGAATGATGATAGTAAACGAAAGTGAAAGGACAAACATAACCAACCTTCAGAAACATCAACCACCAAAATGACAATCAATAAATATGGGATAATGGGCATAAAGTAGTAAACAGATACAATGGAGAAAATGTCTCCAATATTCAACAAGAGAACAGTAATCCTCAATACAAAAACAACAACAAAGCCTTTATCCTAAATTTTTGGGGTCGGTTAGATGAATATCATTCTTCGATTCAGTTCTGTTGAGAGCTATCATTCTCCACTAAATTAACCGTTATAATATCTTTTTTAACTACGTCCAACCACGTTCTCATAGCCCGAACATCAAACCTCAAGACAAAAAATTAAATCATCAAAAGAATTCCACATGACCACCGATATCTCTACACAACATATTTGCCTCACATGCCAATTTCCTACTCCTTCCAATCACAAAGCCAGTCAGTCCATGCTTTGGCTTCGGCTCATAAGCTCTAGCCTCATCTTCTTTCCCCAGTAACATCACCTCCCTCGCTGGCATCACATTCCCCCACCAAAATTCACTAAGAACTCCATGCATCAGTTCCCAATATTCCTTATCCCGAACCACTCTAAAGATTGCGCTCCCATTTGGAGTCCAACAATACAAATCAACCCAATCACGATCCATAATCTCCATTTGACCTTGCAACTGTGGCATATAATAATAAGGCACTGATTGCCATGGAAGTGCAAGCTCCGGCTTCCCTTTATTATAAGGACACTTCACTTCTAAAATCCCACAATCTGGATAACAATCCAAAAGCCCATCGGGCGAGGCTCCTAACCATCCAAACTGGGCCTCAGTGTGTACCGCAAATCCCAAAAGGCTAACATCATGGCCCGTGATGCTTTTGTATTGGTCTATAGCATTGGCCTCTTGGCTCACACCCCAATCCATAGCAGCTCTTGCAGCAGAATCAAATGTATCAACTGCTGGAGAAAAAACTTTTTCGTGCCAGAGTTCTGATCGTCTGTTGCCTTTCCAAAAGCCTAAGGCAGTACTAAAAGTGCTAGTGGTTAGTTTATCTTTACGAAGAGAAAACCACTCTTCTGAACGCTGCGGTGCATCCGATGAGGTGAGCTGACTTGAGACTGGAAAGGAGAGAGCAGTGCATGTGCCAGGGATGTAGCCTTCGAAAGATTTTCTTGATCGTAGGAATTTAGAACGGGTGATGTAAGAGTGAGAAGTTGTATGAAGATAATGTCTGCTGGTGGATCTTGGGTTCAGTTGGTGGATCCTAATAAAATCATGCACTGCTTGATGGTTAGAACCTAGAAGATAGAATAGAATAAAGAAAGCAAATTCCATATTAAAATTTCTTTGAAGAGAAGGAAGTAGATAAAGAGGATACCCAATTGAAAGGAAAAGCATGATGTCGACAATACAGTAGTCCAGATTAGTTTTCTAAGAAAAAAGATGTAATAGAGACGATTTTCTGCAACCATTTCACTGTACAAGTGAGAAGTAGAAAGATGAAACACGGAATTGTAATTATTTTAATTGGTGCACTTGTGGTGATGGGGTTTGAAATCCAAAATAATGAAAATGGGGGGAGAAACTCTTAACAGAATTCATTTTTTTATCTTGGCATCTTAAGAACAAGTTAACATCAGAAGAAGAACAAGAAGCAGCCCTATACTAGTCCAGAATTTCATCAGCTTATCTGAATTAAGAGCAGAATCTGTGGCCCATGAAGACAACAACTATCTGAACACAATGGCTAGTAGGTTTTCTTGTTACTCACAGATGGAATGCAGTGGACCTCATTTTGTTCTCTTTCTTCTTTTCTCTTGTGGGTGTGTATATGTGTGGATGGAGTTGCATGATTGCCCTTTGCTAGCAAAATATTTTAACAAATTGTATTTTCATGGTCTACAGAATTTAAGGCCATCGGACTCCATAAATCTTCTTGCAATATGCATGAAAAGTTTTTACAATTCAATTAGAAGCTGAACTAATTACATTGGAATCATTTGTGTATTTCCAATTAATCACAAAATACAAATTCGTTTTACAATTGTCTTACTGCCAGCGTGATTCAATTTGGTTCTGACTTATTTTGCACACAAGAGATGAATGCAGTTCTCATAACAAGCGTCACAATCTAAGCACTTGGTTTAGTGTTTGGATTCTCTTCAGGCACTGGAGATATAGAGGGAAATGCTCATGGGTTTCATGAACTTAAACTGACCATAAGAAGGTCAAGGTTGAGCGTAGTTATCTATGTTCGGAATATGACACCAACCATGGAGAGTTGAGGGCAAGTTGACAGATGCTATATAAACTTGCTCGGTTTGTGGAGCTTTCAAGACTTCCAAATCATTCTCAATTGCTACTCAATTCTGATGGAAAATGTAATGGTGATGATGATATGGCAATGGAGATAACAGATCATAGAACACATCAGAAACCTAAACATTTTATGATATGAGTTCACTACTTTAGAATTCACCTAGTTCTCTCTCCTTTTTCCTACCATAATGGTCTTATTAACTGTACTAAGTCACGAACATCACAAGTCACGAACATCAGATAACGCTCATTTAAGTGATCATAGGCCTTAACAAGGTATTATAGGAAACAGTAGCTGAATAACTCTATCAAGCCACAATAAAAAGGACTTTTGATGAGAATTGACATAGGCAATTGTGATAGGCGTTGTCAAGGATCGATCTCCTCCAACATATTGAGATGAGAAATTTTCATTCCCATCCACTTAGATGAAACCTGTAAATCTGTAACTGGAACCAATTGATCTACCACTCTATCCAAACTTCTATTGTCTCAGTGAATCAAGAAAATGTAGTGCTAAAAGTTCCGAGAATAGCCTTGTGCTCATGATCAAGTTTTTGGATCTTCAACTGAAATGCCATTGTTCACTCAAAAAGGAATTGCCCTTTTCGTTTCAAAAATTAATCACGTATAGGGAACAAAAATGAAAGATAAAAGAAAACTTTTCAACCTACAGAACAAACTGGAGTATCAAACCAATGACCAATTTAGTTACAACATTTGTTCAAGCACATTATGGGAGTATTAAAACCTCGATAAGAAACGTGAAGCAAAAGCACTGATGAATCCTAGGGTTCTGTGATACCATAGATCTAATTGGCAGTTAAAACCCAAACACTGTCCAGAAACTTCAATCTTCATGTCGCACATTGAATTCGGTCACCGCCAAATTCATGTAAACAATATGACAATTGAGAGTACTTGAACCTTATTATACTCTGAATAATCAATCGTAATGTTGAATAGCCAACTTAAATGCACACTGAAAAAACCCCTTAATACACATTTAACTCAAAGAACCGGGGGATGCCCAACTTACTTATCATCTCTCTACATAATATCTACCAGTTCCAAATAACCAGCTGAAGCTGGGCAAACAAATAATCCAACTACAATAAGTTCCAGCAATAAACATCACAAAATAAAACCAACCCAGATGAAATAATCCCAGAATTATCACTTTCAACTCCGCAGAGAAACTCAACAGCCAATAAGAAGCAAACCCAAGTGAGAATCAAGCACAAAAAACTACAAGAATTCATAAACGAAAAGAAAGGGGTCATCACCTAAGTTTGAACTGGGGCGAGGCTCGAAGGGGAATTTGAGCAAACACTTGGGAAGCATGGTTGGATTGAGAGGACGAACAGAGAAAGAAAGAGCAACGAGGAGATGCAGCGATTAGTCTCATCTCAGTTTATCTATTTATTTTTGGAATTCTAGACTTTTATTCCTTTTTTTTTTACCCCCTTTTCTTCTTTCCTTCCAATTTTATAGAGACTTTGGAGGCTACACAGTGAAGGTGGCTTTTGAGAAATTTTGCCACAATGCCATCAATGAGTAAATTATATAGATACCACTGCTGGAATGTAATTTTAATTGCCTGTTTGGATGTTGGATTTGTAGGACAAATTTTAAAAACAGATATGTTTTGAAACTTATTCTAAAAACAGACTTGTTTCCAACTTGATTTTAAAAACCGATCTAGTTGACTGAAATTGGGTCGGTTTTTGAAGAAAAAAAAATTCATAAATTTCACGGGAGTTCAACTCCCGTAAAGTTTTGTTATGAGAAAAAAACTTTACGGGAGTTCAACTCCCGTGAAGTTTGTGAACTTTTTTTTTTAAAACCGACCCGGTTTCAATCAACTGAGTCGGTTTTTGAAATTAAGTTGGAAACATGTCTTTTTTAGGAATAAATTTCAAAACCGATATGTTTTGAAAAATCCTCCTGGATTTGTATTTTGGATTTATGACAAATATTAGAAATCCAAAGAATCCCTGACAATCTAAATTTTACATTTGTGTTTGGTTTGTAGAATAGAAGAACAGAAAGTTGTGGTTTTGAAAAGAGAATGCAATTTGTTCGGTTGAAAAGAGAGTGATAAAGTAGAAAAATAGTTTATTGCCCCCACCAATGATTTATTTTATAATTGAAGTATAATTTTATAATATTTAGTAACCATATTATTTGAACATCTTAAATTTGTCATAATTTTTTTTAAACAAGTTTTTGTTTCTCGGATATAAAGCTACATTTGCAAGAAACTCATTCATGATATGGTGAAATTCCTTTCAAATTGTCCTGCATCCTGTCAACATGCGAGTGTACTCTTGCAAATGTAGCTAACAATAGCTTTTGCCTTTTGGGTATCAAGTTTAGCTTTTGATTATGTGACAAAACAAAAACTATTCGTGTTCTTCTATTTATTATTTGATTAGTGTTTTTTAGAGATGAAAGAAGATGACAAAAATAAAGGAAATAATAATAAGGTTATCTTCTATATTTAGAATGGGCTCTAGACTAATTTGTAAAGGGGGGTAAATAGTCCTTTGAAAACTAATGATCAACACTGTTAAGAAATCAGTGGGTCCAAACTACATAGGGGGATTCGTTGATGAATTACAAAAGTGAGATAGATTTTCTGAATCTAGTAGTTAGTTTAGGAGATTTTTTTTTTTTGAAATTAATCTATTTTTATATATTACCAGGACCGATGATTCTAAACACCCTCCCAAATCCTTCAAATTTGTGGCGATTTCTCACAGCAGTATTTATCCAAGTTGTGAATTAAATTTTCTTGATTACCCTAAAAGAATAATTTATTTTGGACCCCAAATTGTGAGACGGCCTAGGGGTGCTAAACCGTATCCGTATCCGAGAAAATATTTGTAACCGTATCCGTTAGGATACAGATATGATACTCAAATCTATAACCGATAGGATATAGTTACGAATATGGTTTTGTAGTGAAATATCTATATCTGTATCCGTATCCGAAATATTCGAATACATATTATTCATACTTTTGCGATAGTTTCGGTTCTTAGATTATTGATTTGTGGTTAATTTTGATGATCAAGATGTCTAATCTTAACTTTTTAGTTATAATAAAGATATTAACAAACTCTTTTGTATCACATAAACTATATATTTCTCAATACTATCTACTTTTCTCATATCTATTTTGTATCTGTATACATATTCGCTTATATATCCGCATGTATATCCGTAACCGTATCCGATTTTAGCGGATATGGTTATAAATTTTCCTTACCGAGATATATCCGTATCCGTATCCGAGATGTGTAAGCGGATATGAATATGGTAAGCATCATATCCGAGCCGTATCCGGACCGAATACACCCCTCGTGAGGCCATTAGGTGAGATAGGTGACGTGGAAAACTTTTCATAATATTTAATGTATTTTGTATTCCAGGCTGGACATGTAAATATAGGTCTTAAGAGGCAATCCTGGAATTTTTCTAAATTTTAATTCACTCTTGTTCTTTTCGTCTTCTCCCAGCTCCTCTCTCAACTTATTCATCGCTTTCTTCCATTTCCATTGCTTCTTTGTCTCCCTCCTTTCATCTCCGTCCATTCCATAGGATCACATGTTTGGTGAATTCTATTTTGATCGGATCTCCTTTGCTTAGAATAGGGTGGTGGTTCTTTGATCTTCGTATCTATTCCTTTATACAAAAGGGAGAAACAAAGAGTTACTGTTCATCAAACAGTAAATGCTACATTAGATTTACTGTAGCATTATTACTGTAGCAGTTAAATAATTTAAAATACCACCGTAGCGCATGGGTATACTGTAGCATTTCGAAAATGGTACTGTAGCAGGTGGGTTACTGTAGCATTCCCAGAAAATTCAAGCCAGGGCATGTTAAAAAAGAGGGATTACTGTAGCAAAAACCCGTGCTTTGCACGGACAGCAGACTAGTGTATGTATATATACCAAGATGAGAAACCAATTGACTATGAACGGGCAATCAATAATTACTGATGTAAAAACGAGAGATCAGTTGTCTTCGAGTGAGCATCCAATAAAAAATTGTAAGTATTGTGATTCGCATTGCTTAAGCCCAATTACAACCAACATGGGAAAAAGGACCTCAGGCTATCTTTGGACTATTGCCTAGCCCTCCGTCATAGTTAATGATGCGGTTAACAGTATCATAGTTCACAATGTGATTAATAATAGATTTTGAATGCAGAGATGCGGATCAGTCTCTGCTTGCTCCGTTTGGTGTTGATGAGATTCAAATTGCTATGAATTAGATGTTTCCTACAAAAGCTCCAGGTCCTGATGTTATGCCTTCTCTATTTTTTCAAATTGCATTGGTTCCAAAGATCAAAAAAAACTCGCTTCGAATGTCAAAACTTTCGCTCTGTTAGTTTATGCAATATGGTGTATAAAATTGCGGCCAAGACAACTGCAAATAGATTGAAGACAGTTTTGCTTGTAGCTAGTAATTTCTGATACTCAAGAGTGTTTATCCGAGATTGTGATATGCAATGTTTTCACCTTCTTCGCTCATGTCTAGTGTCGGAGTGGTTAATTATCCGAGATTCTTCGATCTTGTTTAGTAACGGCAGCTCTCTCTGATCCTCTACAACATTTTCAGGATCCTTTGACAAGCAGAGTCCTGGCTATCTACCATGCATGGGTTATGCTTAGCTGATGTAGGTTTCGCTCATGCATGTTGTGGTGGAAATAGATTGCTAATTTGCAGCCATTGTTGCTACTACTACTAGGCCTGTCCATGCGGGCCGGGCAAAACCGGAGCCCGGGCTAGTTGCCACGGGCTGGGTCCGTGCCCAGGCTCCAGGCCGGCCCGGATTTTTTTACTTTTTTTTATTATTTTTAAAAATCTCTTTAAATTTTATAATATACATAAAAAAATTACAAAAAATGCTAATAAAAAACAATAATATTATTAATAACTTGGATTGACATAAATTACAAATACAAAAATTATAAAAATGAAAGATGATAAAAATAACTTCTTTATTAATAATTAATAAATTTTTTACAAGTATAAATTTATTTCAGAATTCGTCGCATCACAATAGATGAGTACATGTGAGATAAAAATAGTCTCTAAACATATCTTCAAATTCATCATTTTCTACTAATTTAAAAGGAATGTTTTTAAAAATGATAAACTTGATGACGCATTTCCTGACTCGGGCAGCGTCATAATTCCAACTACCGAGACTACCAGAAGAGGAGGATTGGAAAATCATAGATTGTCGGATATCACCTTGAGGATTCTAGCCTTTATTGTGTTTTTCTATATGACGTTGAGATGGTTGGTGCCGCTCTTATGATGAGCTTGGAAAGTCTTGCCGCACAACACACATGTAGCCTTCTGGGTGAGGATCCTACCGTGTTCATCATTGGTGACGTCTGTGTTAGACCCTAGAGGGGGGTGATTAGGGTCCTATACTAATCTAATTAGATTTTATACAAAATAAAAACTTATTAACAAATTATTCTTGCAAGAGATATATGAGAGATAGACAAGCAAGAATGCAAAATATAAGCATAAGATAAGAGTACACAAAGCCAACACAAACACAAGATATGATCACGGAGTTCGGTCCCCACGACCTACATCTCCGCTCGTCAACCTGAGGAGATCTCCACTATCACGATACACCCGGTTTGGAAGCCGGAACTTCCCTACACACTCGGTTATTAAGTTAACCGATCACTCTCACAAAATCTCACAATGTACATACACAAGCTACAACCTCAAGTAATGGTCCTCACGTATCGACTCCCTCAAGTGCTCGGAATTATCACCTCTCACTAGGCCACCGACGCTACTCCTCTCGGTATCGACTCCGTCCTCACCACACACTCCTCTTGGTGTACAAGTGTATTACAAGTGATCTCACGATAAGTACAAATCTAATAATGATTGTTCTCTACAATTGACGAGAACTCAATTAAGCTCACTCTCACTAACTGACACACCATTACCCAACAATATATTATATGAAATAAAATCAAGCTCAAAGAGTGTGTGATAAATGAGTTTAAATAAAATCTAACTCAATAAGAACTAGCAATAAGATAACAAGAAATAAATGCTAGAAAGTTGAGTTAGGAAAACTTCTCTACAAAGAGAGGATGATTGGATATTGAGGATGAACTCCCCAACAAATAATGCAAGCTCCTCTTTTGTAATGCAAACTCTTTTTCAAACCAAACAAGGCTTAAACACCTCTTGAACACAAATTAAACTATTTCAAAACTTGATTAAGGAATCTTCTTAGTTGTTGGAAGAATTCAGAGCATATGGGTATATATAGCATCTCAATACATCCGCTAAAAACCAAGGAAAAAGACCAAAAAGCCATAAACACACAAAACAGAAAACTAGCCGTTACTGTGCAACGGCTCTTTGATAAGTCGACTTATGAGTCGACTAATGAGTCGACTTATATGAGTCGACTCAGCAGATAAAAATAGCTATTCTGCTACACTTCGTAAGTCGATTTATAAGTCGACTTATGAGTCGACTATACGTGCACAGAACAGAATTTGCACAGGAAAAACTGAATTTTAGGTTCTGTTAAAAAATATCAATTAAATTCTAAAAATGTAAAATTTGGAGAATAGTTTATAAACATATAAATGAACATGTTCCAAAAGGAAATTTTCACGTGTGATTCACTGTTTGTAAAATCTCATAGTTTTGCTAAAACATGTAACATAAGTGTATAATTTTCTTAGTTTTGAACAATTGAGATAAACAAGGATATGAGGCCTTTTTAAATGCATTTTTAGACTTAACATAAACTGTATATAGCTAAAATTTAGTCTATACACTGATATCTCAGAATGTAAGCAAAATCACATTAAAAGCAAAAGTGTGTGTTATGTGGATATTGAGCTTGAGATATATTCACACAGTATAAAGTCCTATTCTAGATGTACCAAGATGATATGCATGAGAAGCTAAATCTTGGATCTGACTTGAGTTGAATAAGCTTCGATATAAATGTGGCTCTTGAGATACTCAACATGAAGAAGCTAAATCTTGGATCTGACTTGAGTTGAATAAGCTTCGATATAAACGTGGCTCTTGAGATACTCAACCTGGAACAAAACAAATACTGAAGAACATATTATAAATTGTTTGCAAAATCATCAAAACAAGATTCAAAAGTAGGCTCATATATATGAGTCCTAACAGTCTATCTTCTCAAAAAAATTCCACACATCAGATCTCGGCCTTTTTGGAGCTCTTGGTATAGAATCGTCACCGCCGGATTCGGGATTAACACCGGTAGGATCGGTAGGAGTAACTGTTGTAGGAGGACTTATTTCAAGATCGGCATGAGATATGTTTTACTCTTCATAATCAGATTCAGAAGCCATTTGATGGAAGGATTAGAAAGTATAAGAGATTATTAGAGAGTATAAGATTGTATAAGAGAGTACTAGAGAGAAGTAGATGAGTTTTTGTGTGAGGAGAAGAAGTGAACCCCCCCTATTTATAGAGGCAGCCTCCTAGGCAAATGACTAAAAAACCTTCACCTATGACCATTTTTGATCGTTTTTTAGGACAAAACAGTCAAAAATCAAATTTCAACGTTATGACTAGGCCGGCTTAGCCCGGCCATAACGGTCACCTAAGGTGACCGTTGACACCAGTCCGGGCCGGGTTAGCTCGGCCCGGCCCAGCTTTTGCCTGCAACGGTCACCTTTGGTGATTGTTGTGGTCAGGTCGAGCTTCGGATCTGGGCTGTCCGGCCCAAATTTGTTGCCTCGGCCAGCCCTGTTCTGGGCCGGGCTCCGGTGAGCCGGCCCGTACCCGGGCCTAGAACCTGGTCTGGCCTGGATTTTCGGGCCAACCCCGGACCGGGTCCGGGCCAACGGGCTTTTTGGACAGGCCTAACTACTACCAGCCCTTTTCCTTTGGCTAGCTTAGGTCCTATTATTGATGATATTATTCGACGATCTAAAGACTTCTCAATTTTGTAGCTTCATTCATACGGGAAGAGATGGTGCTAAATTGGTGGTGGGATGATAAATTGGTGATGGGATGATAAATTGGTGGTGATTGTGGCGGACAACGAGCATGAGACGGTGAAAGCTCGAGCGATAACTACATGGCAGTGATGGCAACTGCGGTTTGGTGATTGTGTTGCACGGTAGAAGGGTTTAGGTGATGGAATTGAGGAATTCGCACGTTAAAAGAAATGAAGATGTAACTGACTAAAATGCTCTCCGTCTCTCATAAATGCTAGTCAACTCATTGAACAACTCAGTTTGTCACGCTTGTCCCTTGAAACTGCTCATTTTGAGGTCGTCCTAACACTACCTACCACAAAAATCCTACCCACCATTCTTCACAACCCAGCAAAATATATCGAGAAGACGGATTAACACTTTTATATGATATGCCCCCGAAATTCTACTTAATTCTAACAATATTATCAGAGGAAACAAGCAGGCCCTTATAATCCCTGGATTTTGTCGATATTAGCCCCCCAAGTCTTCAGAAGTTTGAAATTAATCCCCCAAATCTTCATTTTTTAACATTAGGCTCCCATATATTCGTATTTTGAAATTAGTCCCCGCAAATCTTTTTAATAGTTTGAAATTTGTCCCTCTAGTTAGCACGAGCTTGAAATATTTGGAGGACTAATTTAAATGTATTTAACACGTATGGGGTACTAATTTCAAAATATGAAGATATTTTGTCTATTAACTTCCAAGTCAACATCTTCTTATAATCTCCAAAGTCCATAACCACGATAACAAATTTGGCATATTTGAGCAAGGGATGACAATAAGATATCTCAAAATTGTTGTAATCTAGGATAGTAATAAAACATAATATAATATATATAATATAATATGGGCTTTTAGATATTCCCCCCTAGATCACCCATGTTTTGATATAACTCCCTCAAATTATCATAATAACTATTACCTCCCACAAATCATATTAGTAAGTTGAAATAGGCCACTCTAATATTAGCTGGAGTTATAAATAGGAAGAATATTCCACTATGTTTAACTTTTATGCCGGATTGACCGCTATACCCATCCCCTTTACTCTCTAGAACACATTATCTCCATCAATGGCTCTTTTTTTACTATATTGTAACGCCCCGCCCCGGAATCCCGGAGTCAGTGCGCTATTAGATCTGATGGACTGGCCTCACAAACCATCACATGTCTTTTCAGCACGTTTTTGTCCTCACTCACGTGCTCACTGGAAAACTTCCTAGGGGGTCACCCACCCTAGAATTTCTCCAAGCCAAACACGCTTAACTTTGGAGTTTCTAAGAGTTAGGTTCCCGAAAAGAAAATGCATCTTGGTGGTATGAGTATTCCAATCAAATCTAACAACACTAATCACATCACCCTCTCAAGGGTTGGGGTATTACAAACCCTCCCCCCCACTTAAACTCGTAACATCCTCATTGCGCCAAATCATATCATCCAAGACCGTACCATCCGTGTGAGATTCTAGAGGTGACTCCTACGGCCTCAAGAGGTGGCTCCCGCCCTCTCGACGTAGCACTTTGCGCCGCATAGCACTTAGCTCTCACAATTTCGGTTGGCTTTGCTCTGATACCATTTGTAACGCCCCGCCCCGGAATCCCGGAGTCGATGCGCTATTAGATCTGATGGACTGGCCTCACAAACCACCACATGTCTTTTTAGCACGTTTTTGGCCTCACTCACGCGCTCCCTGGAAAACTTCCCAGGGGGTCACCCTTCCTAGAATTTCTCCAGGCCAAGCACGCTTAACTTTGGAGTTTCTAAGAGTTGAATTCCCGAAAAGAAGATGCATCTTGGTGGTATGAGTATTCCAATCAAATCTATCAATACTAATCATATCACCCTATCAATGGTTGGGGTATTACAAACCCCCCACTTAAAAGATGTATGACGATGTTTATACGTAACACTAAAATGAGGATATTAACACTTATCTCCTAAGTACTCGGAACATATGATATATATATGAGGGGTTCCTTTTTTGGATTTTTCGCTCGATGTACTTGTTCTATTTAATTAGGGGTTAAGTGAGGGTATTTACATTTTAGATGGTTAAGTGTGGACATCGAAGATGATTTTCAAGAGCACAAAGATGCTATGTAGCGCTACTTCCTGCACCTAGTGAGGAAGTGGATTGATCTATGTGTGCGATTATTTGTGTGGTTATATTTAGATTTAACGCTAGAATGGGGATATTTCTGCTTAATTCTTTATATTTTGGAACATATGGTATATATATGTGGGGTTCCTTGTTTGGATTTTTTGCCCGACGTACTAGTTCCATTTGATTAAGGGTTGAGGGGGAATATAATCATCCTGGATTGTTAAATATAAATATCGCTATATGCTTATCTAGAGTAATATTATTTGTTTAAGTATGATTTCCGAATTTCGAGGACGAAATTCTTTTAAGGGGGGAAGAATGTAAAACCTCGTATTTTTTGTTATGAAGATATGTGAATTATTGGTGATAAATAATCCTATTGTGGTAAATGACTTGAGGTCATACATATACTTGATAACAAGTTATTAGAGATATATGATTGTATTTATATAGAGTTTTGTGCATTGGTTTTGGTAAATTAGCAAAAACATGCTCGGATCTGGAAATCAGACTGCTCAGTCGATTTATCAGTAACTGATGATTCGACCTATGAGTCGACTGACGGGCTGATTTTGGAATTTTTTTAGTTTGCGGGCCTGTTCTATTTTGTATCGGGTTTGACCACTCATATATTATATCTCCTACCCGAGAAAACCTTCAGAACCCAAAAACCCTAGCCCCTCTCTCTCCCCTCAAACCCCAGCTTAGTGTTTGGTGATTTTAGGGGAATTTTCGGAGGATTTTAGCAGGATTTTTGAGGTGCTGTCGAAGGAGGATCATTTCTCATAGGGTCCAGGAGTTTTTCAGCTTACTAGAGACGAGTAACATCTCGCCCATCGAGTTTTATTTCATTTTCTTGAGCCTAAAACGTATTTTGTGCATAAAGATGGATACTTTATATTATGATTAGCAAGATCTACATTTTCAGTTTAATAAAAACTCACCAACGATTTTGTAAATGTAGATCCAGATCTAGAATTTGTTTAAACATGAGTTTTATTGTGATTTACTATTTTCAATATGTTTTTAAACATGTTTATATGTTTAGGGTTTTAATGTAAGTGATTACATGCAAATCTTTCGTTTCTGTTGATACACATGTGTTAGAATCGAAAATATATTACTGGACATGACGAAGAAGAACTATAGGTTAACATTTTTTGCGGATAATCAACGAAAGCAGAAAAACTAGGAATTTTTTGCTCAGTCGACCAATGAGTCGACTTATCAGTCGACCTATGTGTCGACTGATGAGTCGACCAATGAGTCGACTGACGGAAAAAATTTTAGTTTTGTGTTTTGTTCTGTTTAGTCGACCAATGAGTCGACCAATGATCCCAGTCGACTCATGAGTCGACTGGTGAGGAAATTTTTAGTTTTTTCCTCAGTTTGGATCTGTTTGAGTTGTTTCGTTTTAACCGAAACTGTTTAAGCATGGTTATAGTTTTTGCGTGCTTCTATGTGAACGAGGAGTCACCTCAAATATCTGATATTAGAAATTTATATTTATTTTGTATCTCTACACGTGAGATGACTTGCGAACACGAGTTTAGGGTTGCGCACCGAGACACGTGAGTCATTAGGGTATATGCATCTTTTCATATATTTCATCTAGTCCATGTGTTGGGCAATTATGATGTGTAGTCCATGTGTTGGGCAATTATCACATTCAGTCCATGTGTTAGACAATTGTCTTATGCAGTCTATGTGTTGGATATTTATTACATCTAGTATTAGTCCATGTTGATTAGACCTTGAGTACGACACTGATACTTGCATAGGCTGGACATGACACTTATATGGATTATGATATGACCTGGTTTTTAAGTTCTGAGATGAGGTTGTCTTCTTTTATTGCTTTTCATGTATTAGATTTTGGGTTTGGTATTTAGGGATTTATAATTTGAGATATAAGGTATATGTATGAGGGTTTCCTTATTTGGATTATTTCGCTCGACGTACCTATGCTCGTGTTGTAATTTCCTAAATACTAAAATCCTCGTATACATAGGTATTTACAATTTGAGCTACATGGTATATACATGAGGGTTTCTTTGTTTGGATTATTTCGTTCGACGTACTTATGCTCATGTTGTAATTAATTAGTGATTATATATATATAATATTACTGTATTTTCTGTATACAATGAGCCCTTTCCCTTAGGGTTGGTTGTGATGTTGCTCGCTAGCGCTTTAACGCTCATTGTCTCTCCCCCTTTCAGGTAACGAGCCAGGAGCCCGGAGAGTCGCAGGTTGATAGCGACGCACTTTAGCTTCAGCCGTTTATTTTAGTTATATTTTTTTCTTTTGAGCTCTACTGTAGACTTTTGTTAGACATTTGAGGGATTTATTCCAGAAGTTGTAAAGGCTGTGTGCTTTATTTTCTCTTATTCAGACATTTTGTACTTGAGACTTATTGAGACTCCAGTTTATTTATTTCAAACATTGATCTTATATTTCTGTATGTTGGATGACGAAATATTATTTTGGTCTCTATCATTTTATCAGTTGCCTCTTGTATTATCTTTTAACTTGCTTTTGTACCTACACCTGTTATTGACTCTACTAGAGAGATAGTAATTGTGATGGTGAAACATATTATTGCACGGTATGGTGCATGACATGTTTGACATTCTTGATTTTACCTTGGACTGTAGCCTTGTGTGAACCTAGGGGCGTCATATATATAAAATCCATTGAAGAGTCTCCAAGCTCATTCATTCTCCATTTCTCATAGTCTCTCCTATATTGTCTTCACTGCGATGAATTTTTCAATTTTAAACTCCTCTTTTAACGGAAATGATGGCGTTGGGGCTTCTATGAGGTGTCTTTTCTGGATTAGATTGCAATGCAAAATTGAGCATCACATTTTGTTACATTTTTATACCCTCATTATCTATCTTATTTGAATAAATATGTCACTAATAACATGTTTTATTTCAATTTACAAGCTAATAAAGAGTTAATGAATAAAAGCCCCAAAGACTAAAATTCTCTGATTTTATATCATTTATTGAAGCATAATATGAAGAGAAAAAAAAGGCATGAAGTGATTAGGTCAAGAAATCAACAAAAACTAAAATTTGTTACAAACCAATCAGTCAGCCAACTGATTGATCAACTAATTGGTTCGTAACAGAAACAGTTTCTAGCTGAGATTTAACCCTTGTTCTCCAAGCAAAATCTAAGGGTTCTTATTTATTATTATAGGTTATAAATAGGGGTAGAGGGTGAGAGATTTGGGTGTGAAATTTTTTTATAAAACTCCATTCGGGGAGGAGGGTTAATCTTAATTGAGAAGACCTTTCAAAATTATAAACTTCATTTGTAATTAATAAAAAAGATTAACCTCTTCAAAATTTTCTCTTCTTCTCTTTACTAGTTGATGAAGATGGAGATTTATCTTAAAGGGGCTATAACCCTCTTGCAATGTAAGTTTTCTTTTTTCTCGTTTATTTTTGCTTAGATATTCATGTTTTAGGGTTATACTTTCTTTTGGTAGATTAGATTTATTTTGATGGCTTGTAGAGGATATTTACATTCATGTTCTTTATTTTTTGTTATTTATTGCATTTTTATTTGGTAGTATGGATTTACTTTCTTGTATTTTTATTTTTATAGTCTAGAATTACTTTTATACTCATAATTTAGATCTTTACTTTCTTGTTATTATTGTTACTTTTGTAGTTTGTTTTTATTTTTCTTGTATTTTATTCTCTTTCTTTTATGCTCTCTAGTTTAGATTTTCTTTCTTTATTTCCTAAAATGTGTAACTAAAATCTTGTAAGAATTCTAGAATTGTATGAAACTAGTTTGATTTCTTTTATAATTTATGGATTTCTTTCTTGTACTTAAAATGGTCATGTTTAGGATAATCAACTAAAGAACTAATTGGTAGAAGAAGAATTTAATAATCTTTGCTTATCTTGAATGGTTTGATATGTTATGTTTATAAATTCTAGAATTAATATTTAGTTGTTAATTTTTATGAACGTTATTTTTACTTGGATGAGAATTTGATAGGTTATACTTTCCTTAAGTTATTTGATAGTCTATGCTTAATAAATCTAAAGTAAAATGTGATAAAAAGATAATGGTTCATAAATCCTAAATAAATTCAACTAGTGGATTTAATTCTAGATTCCTCATTTCTCTAGTTGATTTCCCCTATCTTTTACTTATTGTGATTTTTATCTTTATTCTTGATTTTCTTTTATTTGTTTTCTTGATTTTATTTTCCTCTAATTTCTTCATCTTTCTTACTCCTCTTAATTCTAGTTTTGTTTTATTTGCAAATAATCACACTTTCCTCGTATCTTTCCACATTCATATTATCACTCTTAATTGTCCACACACAACTTAGAACCAAGCTGGATTATTTCTTGCAACACCTTCCTCATGAGATCGGCATCTTTCTATACTATAACTTAATAGTTGTGCACTTACAACTTTGGTTTTATTTATTTACTATCAAGTTTTTGGCGCCGTCAACGGCAAAGGTGCTTATAATTAGGATTTTTTATTTTTTTTGATTTTTAATTTGTGTGCTTTCTTGTGAAGGAACAACTTTGAAGTTTGAAAATTAAGGCAATTAGAGTTTAAGGCAAGGCATCTTTCTAGTATTTTCTATTCCACCGATTTAGTAAGTTTCTCACATTAGAGACAATTAGAGTTTAATTAGAGAAATTCCCTTTGTCAACCGGAATAAAATTCACCCTCCATTTGAACACTTGCTAATAAGATAATAAATTTAAACAAGAGCTCTCTTTCTCACATGTGTTTGATTGTAAACCCTTATTAAAAAACAAAAAGATTTTATTTTTTCATCCTTTTATAGTTACTTTTAATTCCTAGGGTTGCATTGTACATAGCAGTAGGAATTCACAAGTGATTTGTGTAGGATCTGATCTAATCACACTAAAATAGAACAAATTTTCAAAACAAACTCAAACAAAGTTTTAATTTACAAAATCGACCCATTTTTTTAATTACCAAAATCGACCCACTTTATGCCACGTAAGCTTAATCACATTTCCTAATTAGTCGGGGTTTCCAACCCCGACTGTTTAGGGGATTATTAAACCCCAATTAGAAGCCTTAAACCCGATTTTTAATGCCCTAAATAGTCGGGGTTGGCAATCCCGACTAATTAGGAAATGTGATTAAGCTTACGTGACATAAAGTGGGTCGATTTTGGTAATAAAAAAATAGGTCGATTTTGAAAATTAAATCTTTGTTTGAGTTTGTTTTGAAAATCTGTTCCACTAAAATACTAGAGGGGGGTGAATAGTATTTTTTAAAAAAATTTATGTACAGAATATTATGATTTGCAAAGAAGATAGCATAATTACAGAAAATAACAATCACAAACACAATATTTTATACTGGTTCCACCTCCCAGATGTACATCCAGTCCCCAAGCAAATCTCGCTTGAGAGCTCCACTATGATTTTGAAAAACTTACAAAACCAAAACAGCAAACCTGACCAATTTGTAAGTCCCTACAAATTACACCTAATCTCTTCACCCAGAGATTACACCTCTCACACCCGAGAGAATACTTTCCTTGAATGAAGAACACAATTCCTATAAGCATTGAATGTATATTGATGTGTAGCAATGGTTTTAGGAACTTTTTAGTCTCTGGAAATTGCCTAAATAATTTGTATATAGGATGAAGATCAAAGGCTATAATTGATTTTTCTTAACACTTATGCAAAAATCTAAATTTTGAACTCTTGAGAATGCACAAATGTTAAAGCTTATGGATAGGAATCAATGTACCAAATTTATGAACTTATAACCTATTTATATCCCTTGAAAAGACAATTTTTTAAAACCAAATAAACAGATATAAACGGCTATATATAGTTTTAAAATCAAATTCAGATATACAGAAAAACTGTATCTGTAGTCGACTACAAGACATGATAGTCGACTACTCTGTGTTAATTCTCATTCTATAAAGTCTGGAAAATTGCTTAGTAGTCGACTATAATGGTCATTAGTCGACTAATCTATAAAAATAGAAGTTCTAAAAATTTTGATTCTATACTTAGTAGTCGACTACAAAGTCGATTAGTCAACTACACTATAAAAATACAGATTTTGAAATTCTGTCTAAGAGTTGATTAGTCAATGAATATTAGTATTGGTCGATTACTAAGGATTACAAATGAGATATATGATTTATTTTGAGACTCGTTCTTTAACTATAAACTCTAATGGTTAACATAGGAGATTTCTATTGTTAACTACACACTAAGCATGTGTTAGTGTGATCTAATACTATGTGTGTGTATGTGTTGTGAGTGATCAAGGCTTGTACATAAAATCTAAGCAAAGAAAATGAGAAAAGTTACATTTTTGACACATAACATATCTTCTTCTTTGCTTTATGTTGCCTTGAACTCATCCTGCACTTTGTTCACATATCTCGATTATATTTGATGTTGTTAGCTGCATTGATATGTTAGTGCATAATAACACACATAGTACATAAATTGTTATCATCAAAACTATATATTTGGGACAATATATCCAACATTCTCCCCCTTTTTGATGATGACAAACAATTTAAGCATATGTAAGTATATCACAAAGTAAATAGAAAATTGATGAACATTATACTTACTTATACTTACTTACTCCCCCTGCATAAAAGCATATTAGAGTCTACAATTCATATATTATAGAATTCTTATGCCATTCTCCCCCTTTATCATTAACAAAAAGAAATGAATATTTATTCTAAGCATGCCATAATTTCTTCTTCATGAGCTAACATTTCAAAAAGATCATCCAGATTATGAACATAGTCCAGTACTTCACCCATCCATATGGGTAGGCATAGACTTGCCATAAATACCAAAAGTTCCACAACTTCCATCATCAAAATCTGTTTAGAATATTTAGCGCATGAATATACTAAGCAATTATCACACTAAATATAAATCATACTAAGCATAAATGAAACATAGTAGCAATATAGAACATAGAAGCAACTTACAACATATTACACGTCTTAAAGCAAATAAGTAGCACATAGTTTTTGACACAAAATCTTAAACAAACTAAGTTAACACATAGTTTTTACCACAAACATGAAACTAAGCCAAAACACTACATGATGCATGCATGGTTCTCTAACATGAAGGTCTTGGAGGAGGTGGATATCTTTGGAAAAATGCACTAAGCTTCATATCCAAGTTATTAAACTTCTTGATGAAATCCTCCTGATTACTGATGCTGTAAGTGTTCTGAGCATAAAGGGCTCTCTGACTAGTCTCTAACTCAAGGATGCTGCAGACAATGTGTTATATTGTACATCCGAGAAGCAAGAAGGTTCTGATTGCATTTGAGGTGGTTGTTGGCTAGAGGAATGGCCTGCATGACTTGAGGATTGTGGAATATCTTGTGGAATTTGTTCTTGATGAGGGTGAGGCTCATCTTGGGGATTTTGATCATGAAGTTTAAAGTTAGTTAACTTCATCCTAGTTAGGGCATTAGAGTTAAAGAACTCAATAGAACAAACTACAGAATTTTCTGACTCAAGATCGACATAAAATTTATCAAAGACCTTTGTTAAAAATACACCATAAGGAAGAAATCCTTTTGGTATAGTCAAGTAGTAGCTCAGGGTCTGAAGGAAGTTCCTGAGATGACAGAACTCAATAGCAGTCTCAACCTTATGGCGGGAAAGCAGACCACGACTGAGGACAAAGACCCGAGAGAGCAGCTCTTTGTTTTGAAATTACAGGTCAAGATGAAGCTCGTCATTGGAAACGAGGTTCGAAGCTCGTCATTGGATATGAGGTTCGGAGTTCATCATTGGAGTTGAAGTTCGTTAATGAAAACAAAGCTTATCATCAGACTTAAAGCTTGTCAGTGAAGACGAAGCTCATTATTAAAGAAGATCATGAGACTCGCCACACAGTGAGGCTCGATATCAAAGACGAGACTCACCATGCAGCGAGGCTCGACATCAAAGACGAGGCTCGCCACGCAGTGAGGCTCGACATCAAGGACGAGGTTCACCAACGCAGTGAAGTTCGTCACCCACATAAAATCAGGCTTTAACGGCCATGAAGACTCAGTCAGCCACGTAGACTAGATTCATGGAGTCAGTTGTGCCACGACTTCACAATTTCAGCGAATCAGTTATGCCTACGATATTGTAGCACGTCGGTTACGTGCTCAAAAACCTATAAATAGCCATCGATGGCTATAGAAATAAGGGTTGGATTTTAATTGGAGATTTTCAGGGTTGGATTTTAATTGGAGATTTTCAAGCTTGGATTTAGAGAAGCATAAGAGATCAAAGTTTCTGCACATTGATCCGGAGTACGAACCTCGATTCCAGCCGGTTAACAAAGGTCAGAAGCTCTTGCAATCTTGATATGATCGTCAACGGGAGGCAAGCTCGACTCAAGCATCGAGGGAAACATCCTTTCGCCACCTAGAACCCACCTTAAACAAAGGAGAAGCTGAATTAATCTTCTCTTCCTCTGTAATCGAGAGAGAGTGTGAGTGATTGTAAGGGTTTCATACCAAGTGATCGAACCCATTTCTTAAAACAAGAAAATCATTCCCAACATTAATTTTTCGACCCTACAGACGATGGCGACCACAGTGGGAGCAGCTATTCTCTCTGACGAGATGGTGGTGGCACAATCAGATAAGATTGCAGTGGGAACTGACATCGAAACTCTGGTCATCGAATTTGACCACTCCAAATACGAGGAGTACCTCTCCTCTGGTAAGTCTAGCCCCACGAAGGCACGAAAGTGTCGTCGAGTCTCGTATGAGACCTCAGCCCAAGTATCTTCTGATAATTCAACTCGAGTTAGTCTCGAGGAAAAGTCCAAGCCCCTCAAACAGGAGGCTCCAATAACTAGCCGTCAGGCTAAGAAATGGGTTGTCAAACAACCTAGCCGAACTTCGGCTTCTACCAGCCAAACTATGGCTTTGGATGACGAACCTCGCTCAGTTCTGGCTAAAGCAAAGGTTTTCGTTATTCCATTATCGAGACGCGCTCGATAACGTTGGCGTCAGAACCAAGCTCGCCGTAGGGTTCGAGCTTTGGTCCCGCTAGATGGTTTCCACTATCGACCGAAGGTTAATCAACCTAAGGTCAACACTTCTGACAAGAGTCGGGTGAATGAGGAACGTCCGAAAGACGGACCCCATCCTCGTACCCGAGTAGCCCCAGACAATAAGCCTCATCCTCAAAAAGAGGTTCAACAAAATCAACAAGCGGTTCATACCGAGGCTCATCAAGAAAACAAACCTCAAGTTAAGAACCGACTGAGAAGATGAACTCACCAAACTCGTCCTATCAACGAACCTCCTTGTGCAAATGACAGAGTTTGTCAGCTTACCCAAGGTCGTCAACCTCTATCATTTAGAGGGTCTCACTCGGGTAAAGCCATGACGACAGAATTGACTAGGGGTTGTCTAGATGGTGACCTTCAGGATTATCTCACTCGCAAACTTAGCATGAGTCATATGCAATCACATTATTGCTATGAGAAGCTCATATCTGTGGTGCTTTCCTAATGTCCATGTGGGGAGTCGACGCATAAATCTTCAGTCTTCGAACGATTGACTAAATTGCCAATGGTCTCACCATCAAGAAGAAGACGCTTTCGTCCAAAGAAACAAGCGCCCAAGAATCGTCACATTGAAGTGATGATCAACATGGCCAGTAAGGGTAAAAGCAAAATCTCAGCTGATGATTCTGAGTCTTCTAATTTTGAAAGATCTCCCGGATTACGAGAGGCACTTATTAAAAGCCAGGGTGTTTACCAACATACTCGTTCTCGTACTAGGGCAATGATCCCATTAGACTATCGCAAACTAGCGGGTTTATCCTATAGTGTCGGTAAAGAACCTAAAAGTTTAGCCATTGCTACTTCTCAGCCCTCCAATACTGACCAAAGTGAGCAAGCAAGTGCTCACATGACAGAAAAAGAGGAAGAACTCTCGCGGCAGCTGGAAGAGCAGCAATCAACCATCCTGAAGCAGCAGGAGTCCATCAGACGCCTGGAAGCGATGGTGGAGAAACTCCATGAGGAGAAGGAAAAGAAGAAGAAGAAGACTCATTCCCAAGCCTCGGGATCTAAGCGTAGAAGACCTTCACCTGTTGATGAAGATCTCTATGATGAAGACGATGAAGAGATGGTTGTGAAGATTCATTCTGAATCGTTCGAAGCTGAATCTAATCCTCGTACGAAAGAACAAGATCAGAAGTGGGAGGATTTCCTGAAGCAGCTTGATGCATTGAAGCTTCAAGGAAATTTCAAAGAGTTGGGGGTGTCAATACCCTATCCAAGTGAATGGGATGCGATCCCGTATCCTCCGAAATTCAAACCACTCAACTTGGCAAGGGTTCTCCTACCCAACACATTTATTATTTCCAAGCACAGACTGGTTATATAGTGGGTAGTGACCCTATTATAACTCGACTTTTCATTAGTACTCTGAAGGGGGTGGCTTTTGAATTGTTTCACAGACTCGAACCAGGGTCAATCCAGAGTTGGAGAGATTTAGAGAGGCTTTTCTTAGCCCGATTCTTCGATGATGACACTAAAGTGTTTATGGCTACATTATTGTCTAAGAAACAGAAGAAAATAGAGTCGGTCAGTGACTTCGTCAAGAGATTCAGAAATCGATTATTGCATTCACGCGATCAAGTTTCTGAGGCTACTCTCGTAGAAATATGCCGCAATAATCTTTCCATTAATATTTTATCCAAGATGGGCGTTGTTGAAGCCCGTTCATGAAAGGATTTGATTTGGCAAGGAGAGCAGGTGGAAAACATGCTCAAAAGGATAAATGCTGAAGAGCCTCAAGAATCCCAACCTAAAAAAGGAGGTGGTAAAGGCAATTATAGTTTCTAGAAATAGTCAAAAGGGAAAGACACCTTAGCTGTTGAGACAGCCCCATCCCCGAAATCTTCTACCAAGCAAAAGGGAAATACATCCGACAATCATTTTTAGAAGAAATACGATTTCAAAGATGAGCATGTGGTTTCTATTCTTACATCTTTGATCAAGATGAATAAGATCAAGCTTCCGGAGGTAAAACGGAACGCAGAAGTATCAAGGACTGATGATCCTAACTTTTGCATGTACCACAGGATGGTGCATCATCCAACTAAAGCTTGTTACATCCTGAAAGATAAGATTCAAGCTTTATTAGATGCAGGTGTGATGACCCTTCAAGCTGAGCAAAAGAAGGTGTTTGCGAATATGGTTTCACTTTAATTTGGGGATTTTGCGGAAGTACAAATACAAAATGGCGTGCAACCAATTCCTTAAGCGGAGGCGAGGGTGGTGAACTTCGACCTGTATCAGAAGAAAGAGAAGGGGATGGTCCCTTACACTACTCCTAAAGACGAATTGATGTGGGTTCATCCTGACTTATTAATGGATGAGCAGTGGACATCGGCAAACTCAAAGAAGCCTAGAGCTACGCGAAGATCTTGCAACGCCATTTCAGCCGTTCCAGATGAGGGGGTTGAAACTACATCACTTAGCAGTTCTAAGAATGAACAGCCAGCCTTCGCTGCACAGCCTGCACAGGTATCAGGAACCCACGAAGGAAAAGAGTATTTGAAAAAATATTCTGAAACAGCGGCTACACCACCCAGACCAGGGAAAGAAGTAGCGGAGCAAACTCAACCTAAGAAACTTCGTTACAACAAAGCATTCAGGAAAGATGCACCGATCCTTTTTAGTTTGATGTGCTAGCTCAATTAGCCAACATTCCAGCAAGGATTACCTTGTTTGAGCTCCTACGTTTATCTCGATCAATGAGAGAAGCTCTCCGTGAAGCATTGGCGGATAACGAGGCTTTTCTCACTCATTTTCCACCAAATCCAGCCGGAGCAACGCTGGAAGAAGCTTGTCCTCAATGTTGTCAAGTTTTTAAAAGAAGAATACCATGCATCACCTTTTCTCAAGAAGACATGCATGTGAGTAGCCTGATACATGATAGACCATTGTACTTCACAGGGTACATCAGCTCTATTTGGGTAGATAGAATTCAGGTTGATCCTAGTTCTGCTTTGAGCATCATTCCATTGCGGCTCGTTCATCACCTTGGAATTCCTCTGCATCATTTATCAACGATGAGAACCACCATATATGGCTTCAATGCCTATAATACTCGTCCCCTTGACAAAATCAAACTCAAATATCAGATGGATTGAGGATGGATGTTACCTGCTACGTCATCGACGCAGAGACATCTTACAACTTGTTACTGGGTCGACTATGGATCCATAATAATTTGATTGTTCCATCCACTCTACACCAATGCATGAAATATGTAGGTGAGAGTGGTGAAGTAAAAACAGTGGTCGCAGAGAAGAAACCATTCAAGGGGGTAGAGAATTATTTCACTGATTCTATCCATTATCTTGATGGTAAACCATTTGAGGTACCACTGATCGAAGAACCAGATAGTGGTAATGAAGCCGATATCGAGTCTGAACACGAACAGGGTCTTGTTTTTAATGACATAGAACACGTCGTAATCGGTCTTGAAGATCTGGATGTAAATGATCCTGTCTATAAAGATAGTGAAGTTATCTTTAATAATAATGATTTAGCTTACTATAAAGATAGCGAAGTTATCTTTAATAATAATGAGTTAGCTTCCTTCTCACGTGTGGAATTAATCCTAACATGCCAGGTACAAACGCTGATGTGATAGCGGATCCACTATCCAAGTTATATGCTGAATCAAACTTGTACATGCTGATTCAATCGTCTTTTGTGACAAATCAATGACAAACCGAATCTTCGCAAGCAGTCTTCATAGTACCGGCTAAGGTTAACGGTCAAAAAGATATTATCTTTTAGAAAGAGTGATGGCTCGGTGCAAACCATTTTGGAGGAATCCGAGAAAGAGGAAAGGGATCCGTAATTCTCATACTTTACTCCAACAACTTAAAAACTTATGAAGAATATGGGATACGATTTCATCCATAAACAAGGCTTAAATTTTAGCAGAGGGATCCGGACACCAATACGATCTGTGTATGTCCCGGAAGGAAAGCCAGAAGACTATTATCACAAAACTCGTAGTGGATTGGGTTATGAATCTCCACCGTTTATGCTGCATTTCGGGACTAAAGGAGAGTCAGATGATGATTCTTTCACCTCGTCTTCCGAATCCAATTGCTGGGAATCTGATACCAGTACAGGAGCTATATTCAAAGTGTTAGACCCTAGAGGGGGGTGATTAGGGTCTTATGCTAATCTAATCCGATTAAATGCCAATTAAAACTAATTAACTAATATATTCTTGCAAGATGATATATAATTACTTATGAGCAAGAATATGCAATATACACAAAGTGATATATCCTATATGATGAAATATTTATGCAAGGATATATAAACTAGCACAAGATAATATATCCTAACAAAGAGATATACAATAAGATATGTGCAAGGATATACAGACTAACACAAGGATAAACAATATGAACTAGATAGTGGATCATATAAATAATGAGCTAATGACAATGGCGACAAGAAATATAAACACAAGTATGAATAAACGCCAAAGCACACTCAAACACAAGATATGATCACGGAGTTCGGACCTTCCGTCCTACGTCTCTGCTCCCCACTCCCGGGGAGAAATCCACTATCACAACCGGGTTTTCTACGCTCACCCGAACAACGTTTACACCTCACAGTATCGGTTTTCAACGCTCACCGATCAATGTCACTCCTCACACTCAGTTTTCTAGTTCACCGAAAACTTCACACCACACTCGGTTTTCTAGCTCACCGAAAACCTTACAACACTCACAATGTAACAAATATAAATTTGTTCTCTATAATAGATGAGAACACAATTAAAGCACAACTCAATGTTACAATCTCTCACAATCCTAATATACTATGTATGCAAATACAATAAGCTCAAATGGGTGTGTGTAACAATGAGATTTAATAAATCAAAACAACTAAACTCATATATAATCTAGCATGTAGAAATTATGAATAAAACAATAAATTGCTAGAAATAGAGTTTAGGAATTCTTCTCTGAAAATCAAGTTGGAGAGGAGGATTGAAATGAAGTTCAAACACTGTAGATGATCTTCTCCACTTGTAAAACAAACACTGCTTTAAACCAAACCCTTAAACAAACTTAAATAAGCTTAAACCCTTTTTAAAACCCTTGTTTAAAAAAACTTCATGATTGACTTGAAAAGACATCAGCAATGGGGTATATATACCCACTCACAAACTCAGCCAAAAAAACCAGAGCAAAAGACAAAACAGCCCCAAGGCAACGGTCAGAAAACTAGCCGTTGGAAGCAGAAAAATCACTCGTCGGTCGACCGAAAAATTCATCGGTCGACCGAAAATTTCATCGGTCGACCGGACCGGTCGACCGATAGTCTTTCTGTCGCCTAGTGAGCAAAAGAACTCAGGTTCGATCGACCGGTGCGGTCGACCGAAATCTGACATTCTCAAAACCTGATTTTAAAAGAGAATTTTTGACTTTTGGAAAATAGTTAAAAATAACAAATGAAGTCCAAAAATTATGAAACTTTGGAAAATGTATATAAACATGAAAACGAACATGTTACAAAAGGAATTTTCCAAATTGCATTTCCCATTTGTGAAAAATCATCATTTTGGAAATATGTTAAAAAACATGAAAACCTGAAAATTGATATTTTGATATTTTGACTCAAACCAACTTTTGAAACTTTATGAAATGTTTTTATAGACTTAGTAAAATATGTATAAATTGATATTGAAGTCTATAAACTAATAAGACAGTATTTTCACAAAATTGCATATTCTATGCAATGTTTTCAAAAACACAATAGAGTATGAAACATATGATTATATATATGAATGTAAATTTGTTTCATATCTATATAGCTAAACCAAAACGCAATAATAAATATGAAATGTGTAATCTCATATTTATGAACATGAAAACTCAAAACTATGTATGTATATATATACCTATATATACATGGAAACCAAAACATATATGTATATATGAAACTATATATATATATATATATATATATATATATATATATATGAAAACCAATATAATGTGTGTGTATAATATTGAGCTTAAAGTATCTAACACACATAATATAAACTCTAGACTAAATTTACCCAAGCTTGATGATCTTCAACGAAGCTCTATCTTGGTACACATGCGGATGAAGCTTGAACTTGATCTTTAACTTGAATTGTATAGACTTCACTCCATAATTCTGCCAACCTCCATTTGATATCGTCGTTATGGCGCAATCCATCCATCCTCCAACTACGTTGTTTGTCTACAAAACATAGGAATGCACAAACACTAGACAAACAACATTAGTAATAAATTGTTTGTTAAACATCATCAAAATAAGAAGGCCAACACAAAGTACTCATGGCTAACATGACCTCAATATCTTCATTAGAGAATCGGGAAGATGATCAATTACTTTTGTTTGACGATCCATTAAGTTGACAGCTCGGTATATAGTAGGAACACCATTTTGAACAACGCGAACCCCATACTGATGACAAGGTGATTCAGGTGAATATGTGTAACGCCCCGCCCCGGAATCCCGGAGTCGGTACGCTATTAGATCTGATGGACTGGCCTCACAAACCACCACATGTCTTTTCAGCACGTTTTGTCCTCACTCACGCGTTCCCTGGAAAACTTCACGGGTGGTCACCCATCCAAGAATTTCTCCAGGCCAAGCACGCTTAACTTTGGAGTTTCTAAGAGTTAGGTTCCCGAAAAGAAGATGCATCTTGGTGGTATGAGTATTCCAATCAAATCTATCAATACTAATCACATCACCCTCTCAAGGGTTGGGGTATTACAATCTCCCCCACTTAAACTCACAACGTCCTCGTTGTGCCAAATCATATCATCCAAGATCGTACCATCCGTGTGAGATTCTAGAGGTGGCTCCTACGGCCTCAAGAGGTGGCTCCCGCCCTCTTGACGTAGCACTTTGCGCCGCATAGCACTTAGCTCTCACAATTCCGGTTAGCTTTGCTCTGTGCTGAATATATTTAACCTCTGGTTTGGTACTGAGTCTACGTTAAGGAATTTTCACATATTCCTTTTTATTTATAAGCTGCATAAGAATCCAATGTTCCCTGCACTATGGTGTTCTCAATGTCCTACATCTTTCTTATTCTTACAGAGCCAAGCCTCCTACTCTGTATCTCTATCAACAAATGGTTGTGATAATATAATCATTAGTATTACCTCTTCCATTGGCACAATTAGTACAACGGATGGTGAAACTCCAGAAAATGCAATGTGGCTCGCTACTCCCTCCTCGAGTGTTGCTAGTCTTTGTTTCTACAAATGGTGCTATAAAGTCGATCAAATACTGTGGAGCCTACTGCGGCTCAGACTCTGCTTGCTGAGCTCTCCGGGTATGAGTCTTATCTCGACTGCATCCTCGTTCCAATATTTATAATATCAAGAGGAGAGCTTATGATCACAGTAAGTGAGATCGCAAACATATATACATATATATAACGTATCACAATACGTATTCATAACATATAGTATTCACGCAAATACTTCAAATCAACATAAAATAATTGTCATAAAAAAAATTTTGAAATTTTGAGATATACGCACATATCGTCCTCACTCATTCTAGGAATTCCTAACGGACTCTATACATGAATCCTAGGAAACTCTATCCTAGCTCCACAATTTGACACAGGAATGATCCTAAGGAAACTGGAACTAGAGCTCTGATACCAACTGTAACGCCCCGCCCCGGAATCCCGGAATCGGTACGCTATTAGATCTGATGGACTGGCCTCACAAACCACCACATGTCTTTTCAGCACGTTTTGTCCTCACTCACGCGTTCCCTGGAAAACTTCCCAGGGGGTCACCCATCCAAGAATTTCTCCAGGCCAAGCACGCTTAACTTTGGAGTTTCTAAGAGTAAGGTTCCCGAAAAGAAGATGCATCTTGGTGGTATGAGTATTCCAATCAAATCTATCAATACTAATCACATCACCCTCTCAAGGGTTGGGGTATTACAATATGGGAGATGAGATTAATCCAAAACTCATATTCATAAGTGATAGTTTATCGCCAGAAGAGAAAGATGACCTCATTACCCTAATCCGAGAGTATATTAATGTCTTCGCTTGGAACTATGAGGATATGCCTAGGCTTGATCCCCAAGTGGCTATGCATCGATTAAATATCAAACCAGACATCAAGCCTGTTGAACAACAGCAAAGACGATTTCGGCCCCAAATCATGGAAGCAATTGAAGCTGAAGTCAAAAAGCTCATCGAATAAGGATTTATCCGTGAAGAGCAACATCCTGATTGGGTGGCCAACATTGTCCACTTCCTAAAAAGAATGAGAAAATTTAAGTGTGCATCGACTTCCGTGACTTGAATTCGGCTTGTCTTAAAGATGATTTTCCGTTACCTATCACGGACGTCATTATTGACAATACGTGTGGGTTTGAGAGGATGTCCTTTATGGATGGATTCTTAGGGTACAACCAAATCAAAATGTATCCTGATGATAAAAAGCATACATCCTTTCAAACACCTTCAGGGATATACTGTTATACAGTAATGCCCTTTGGGTTGAAAAATGCGGGCGCCACCTATCAACGCGCTATGACCTCTATCTTCCAAAAACATCTACGAAAGACTATGGAATGTTACGTTGATGACTTGGTTGTCAAAAGTCGTGACAAGGAAAACCATTTACATGACTTGAAAACAATGTTTGATCTTATGCGGGCGCACCAACTCAAGATGAATCCAACTAAGTCATTCTTAGGAATGGCTAGTGGTAAATTTCTCGAGTTCGTGGTCACGGCTAATGAAATTTGTTTGGACCCAGATAAAGTCAAGGCCATCCAAGAGCTACCGCCTCCCAGGAATCTTAAGGAGCTTCGAGGCTTACAAGGACGATTGGCGTATATTCGTAGGTTCATTTCTAACCTATCCGGGAAATGCTAACCATTCTCAAAACTAATGAAGAAAGGAGTATCCTTTATGTGGGACAATGCTTGCCAGAAAGCGTTTGAGGAGATTAAGCGATATCTCTCCAATCCATCGATATTGGTCGCACCAAAGTCAGGTAAACCTTTCTTGTTATATATTCGGGCTACAGATCATGCATTAGCAGGACTCTTGGCACAAGATGATGAAAATGGACATGAACAAGCCGTCTACTATCTCAGTAGGACACTATCGGGTGCTGAACCTCGTTATCCTCTCATTAAGAAGGAATGTTTGGCGCTGGTCTTCACAGTTCAGAAAATGCGACATTATTTGGTTAGACAAACCATACATGTCATTTCTCAGGTTAATCTTATTCGGGTATTCATGACACAGCCCAGTGCATTGAATTTGCGACTTGCCAGGTGTTCGCGGGAAAAATCAAATTCTTCTTCATTGACGAACTCATTGCACTCAATGTTAACAACTTTTTGCATTTACAAAGATCCGGTCTTTTTATAAGAGCCGGTTACAACGAAATTCAAAAACAAATAAAGAAAAATTATAACTTTCCTTATTTAACGAACAGATCGCGAGCTCCTGTTATACGGTCACTCGCTTTGTGGGTTGTTTGCCTGTGCCGGGGTTGATTACCGTGGACCACCGTGCAATCTCGATCCAAACAGATCTACGCGGTATAACAGGTATTATCCCACCAATGAGATAATAGCCAGAAGGGATCGTTTCACCAAGGAAACGACCGCTCGAATCTCGGGATCTAAGAACCAAGCTTAGATCCGGAGTAGAACAACGTAGATCTGAGGATTAGCCTCTTCGAACTCCTGCCTTGTTTGTTGCGGGTGCTCGCCAAGAACTGAATCCAAGGGTCCAAGTCTCCAAGCCTTCACAAATCCGAGTTGAGGTGACAATCCGGCAGAGTTTCGGCTCTTCAGAAGTTTAGAAAAAAGTCCTTTCAAATGAACAACCACCCCCCTATTTATAGCCTCTCTGAACTGTGCATTTGTGCACAAGAGAGAGGAGGGGGAAGTCGGGCCACCTCAGGGTGGCTCGGCCTTGGCCGAGCCACCCCGGGTTGGTTCGGTTTGGGCCGAGTCCCCCGGATGTGTTCCGTTTCGTTGTTTTCCCGTCTTTCGGTTATGTCCGTGATCCGGTTGTTCGTTTGATTTGTTCGGGTCTTGATTTGATAGCCCGAGTCTTCATTTAGCAGTAAATCCGCCTCGGTGTTTGAGTTCAAGTCTGTTTTGTTGTTGGACGACTCGTTAACTTTCTGAACCGTTGGATTGGTTCCACACGCGAACGTATTCCGTTGCTTGCGTGCCTCATCGCCTCGTCGCTCGAACGTCCGTTGATTTGTCGAATCATCGTGCCGAGCCATGCTAAGGGACCTATAGGCAATTTTATACGCCTACAGATACCCCCTCCAAAGTGTTCCAGCCTCATTCTTTTATGGAGGAGTCTGGAATGCTTTGGATATGATTGCCCCTACCCTTTGTCGGTGTAACGGAACCTGGAACGACTTTTGTTCTGTATTCCTTCACTCCTTCAGGCTATTCGGTGCTTTGTCGAATGCTTGTAAGGATTCCGGTGCTGCATTTATTGTCTGACCGTCGTCGGAATTTGAACTTGAAGTCGATTCCTGATTTTCCAATCTTTTAGCTTGTGCTCATTTGTTCGACGTACAATTAACCCTCGATTGTTGGCGTTGAGTCTTCCTTTGCGACGCGTTGTCCGGCGTCATGTTACTGAGTTATCCTTAAGAATATTTTTAGAAAAATATTCTCCAGGAACTTCTCAATAAAAATAGGGAATAGTTTATACTCGTATACCTTATTGGAGTAATTCCATGCTCAAAATAAGCTGAACTGGCTTGAAAATGAGCCAAAAAAGGCAGTAATTTGACTCAAAAAATTTCTTCCGTTCCTTCCGAATGCGTGGGAGGGACAGGAATAAACCGAGGATGGGACCCTCAGTTGATTTGAAGTCGTTTCGACGCTTAATTCAGTCTCTTTTGAACTGATTTGGACTGGTCCGGTTTGGTTCAACTTGGTCCGGTCCGGTTCAACTTGGTCCACATTATAAAAAGGGGTCCATTTTTCTTTCTTTTTCTCTTTTTCCTCCCTCTCTCTAGGGCCGGCCCCCCTTGTCCCATCTTTTTTGAATTTCTTTTCCCTCGAGCGTCTTTTCTCCTCGAAACTTTGATAGTTGTCCCAGATCTAGGCTTCCTTTTGATCTTGGACTGAAAAATCCCTCGAAAACCATTTTTTAAAATTCCTCTCAGGCCCCTCGAGCACGTGGTGAAAGTTTCCTAAAATGTCTCATCTTTGTTGGATCTCGAGCCTTTCTTCAGGTAAATCCTCCACAATATTGATCTTTTTCATGCTCAATTTAATTTATGCACTTGTGGGATCATATGTGAGGGTTGAGGGTGTGATTTGACGCCTCGAGCTAATCTTTCAGGGGGGTAGATCTGATAAAAAAAGTGATCTTTTTTTTAGATCTGACCTCTTAATTTATTTTGCAGTTCGTCATGTCGTGTGCTTCGAGAGGTCGTTCCCCTGCCATGTCGGCTGATGGCGCGCCTCCTTCCTATGCTGGTGAGCTATTTTTGGCAGTATTTGGAAATTTATAAATTAGTCCCTATTTTCTTGGAAATTTGCAAATTGGTCCTTTTTACCCCACGTTGTTCTCCTTGGTGAGGCAATCGGGAAGAGCCTTGATTCTCCTTGGTGAGGATCGACGCTTTTGTCATATTTGGGAATTTTGCAAATTAACCCCTCTTTTCTTGAAAATTTGCAAATTGGTCCATTTTACCCCACGTTGTTCTCCTTGGCGAGGCAATCGGGAAGAGCCTTGATTCTCCTTGGTGAGGATCGACGCTTCAAAGATATGTTTTGCTTGGTCAAAACCATATCTCAAAAATAAAGGGGGCGATTTGACGCTACATTGCGCTTTATAAGGCAGGGATATGTTGTCGACATGCCCTGTTTTGTGATTGCACAATGTGGCCAAATCGTCTCACCCTTTATAAGGCAATGACTCTATCTTAACTATTTGTAAGATGCGTTCAATTTCCTTTTATAATCGAGACTAACCAGTGTTTAACTGTCTATTTTGCAGTGGGGTACCCTTCTGGATCATTCTCGTCCCATGCAGTATATGGGCGTCGTGGCGAGTATTACTCGACCTCCGACGATCCTTCTCCTATTCCAGCTACTCCTCAGTTTGCTTCGGGCACGTCGACTGAGGTTGCCCAAGTGGTGAGGGAAGGTGGTCATCGGGCTATTCGTCAGCTGATCACAGATGCGCCTTTTGTGAAGGATGCCAGCTCTACTCAGCCTCTTCGGAAGAGGGACTTCCTGTTTGGTGATTCTGTCGATGACCCAGAAGCCGTATTCATTGATGCTGAGCAGTGGCTTCACAAGACCGGCAATGGCTTCATCTACTTGCCGGAGATTCCTCGACATCGCTCGTTGACTGAGCTCAGGCGTCAAGCCGTGACGCGGGAGATGTCGTGGCGTTTGACTGAGGATCATGAGAGCGTCCATTGCGGTTATGTCACACATCAGTCAGTTCCTAGCTCGAGCAGGAGTCGTATCACCGGATTACATCCTGGAGTAGTGGGACTAGATGCGCCACCGCGCAACGAACTCCTCGCCACTGCTTCGACCTTGAGGAATCGCCTCGCTGCCCTAGGACGGGAGATGCCTGCGACTCGTCACAGGATTTATGGTTGGGTCCATTCTTCGGACAAGTCTTGGTGGAGTCGCATGACGACGTATGTTTTGAGCCGATGGAGTGAGGAGTTGCACGCTTGCGGTTTGTATGCAGCCATCCGTGCCACCATGTATGGCTTGCCTGTCAGTTTGAGACATTTCTGTGCTTTGTTCGAGCTATATAATCCAGACTCGAACACTTTTTTAACCCGGCAGGGGGAGTTGGGCTTGGCTCTTCACGAGATGCACAGGATTTCTGGCTTGCCCATGGGACAGATGCTATATCAGGAGTACTTTCCCTCTAATCATGAATTGGACCAGTTGAAGGATCGCATGCCTGATCGCTATGAGACTCTATGGGATCTCGCTTGTCATTATCACATTGCTTTGGCACAGTCTGAGCCTTTAGCAAAAAGGACCAAGGCCTCCGTGAGTCTGAAGCAGTTTGCGAACTATTTGTTCAAGAACCTAGAGAACAGTTCTGGCGAGGCTATTTGTGAGTTGGCCCCACTTACTCCCTCAGAGGTGAACAGTTTACTGAAGAAGACTGATGCTCACTCCTACACCACTAGCAGTCCTGAGGGTGGCTTCCCTGCGAAGACCAGGTTCAGATCTTTCTTATGGCATGCGACCACACCAATTCGACCGATGACTCTTCTTGCCGGCTTTATTGCTATCTGGTTGAAGAAGTGCGTGGTTCCATACCAGTCTGGCGACGCCTTGCCCTTGGAGGTACTCTATCCAGCAGTTCAGCTTGCTTACAAGAAAGAACTCTCACTTCTTCCGGTGATGGTGGCTAATATTCACCGAGGACTTCGACAGCTTTCCAGTGCCTTCACACGGAAGGAGACCGATTTTCCAGGTCAGATTCCCACTCTTAAGGTGGAGCTTCCGTACGCTTATCTGATGGCCTGGTTCGTCCTCCACCGCTCGGATATGATGTCGGTGCCGAACGCCACAGACCACTCTGTTCCCCTGCTACAGTTGCTTGAGAATGGCAGGTGGGAGGACCGCGGATTTTTTGATGTCAGACAGCAGCTGCAGGTCCACAAGTGTTGGGCATTCTCCACTTGTTTTCCGCAGTTCTCCGGCTGGTACGGCGAGTGCTTGCTAGATGATGAGAGACCGAGAGAGTATCGGACTCACTTAGACATTGGCTGCTTCAATTGGCTGGTGAACATTAGGCCTGGCTATCTGACTTTTTGGGTGAGGGATCAGTGCTTCATAGAGCCATATCTACCCTGCTGATTCGCTCGCCAGTTCGGCTATGATCAGCTCTACATCGGGAATCCTCGTCAGCAGTTTCGGACCCATAGTGGTTTGGTAGACGGTCTCCGTGCATGGTTGTGGACCGTGACTGGCTGTACTGGTACTAAGTTCAGTCTTCCGAGTATTGATCGGCCGTTGAACCTCACTTTCTTGAGCTGCAAGTGGTTACTAGCAGCTAACAAGACTGTCCGCGTGAAGCCGATTGCAGAGATAGAGGCTGAGGAGGCTTCTCAGCTTGATTCCCTTAGGATTCGGGAGAACGCTCGGGCACAGAGGACGCGGAACAAGACTCGTCGGATTGATGAAGAGGGCCAGAGGACATTCCATTCCACAGACGAGGCTTCAGGCGGGGATCCCGAAGATTACGATGACTTTTCCGAGCGAGGTTTGCAATTCATCTTTTCCTTCTATCTTCCAGAAGTATTGAAACTGACTATGGTTTGATGTTTCAGGGACCACAGTTGATCAGGATGAAGAGTTCCGTCCTCCTCCCCAGGCGAGACCTTCGATCGTTATTGCTAGGCGGAAGAGATTAGCCCGCAAACCTCGCGTAGCTTCACGAGCATCTGACATGGATCTGGCTGGTGACGATCCTGCTAGTGACGGAGGTAATATCCATCCTGTGAACCACTCTCTTGGTTATTCGGAACATTGACTCATGCTCTTCTATCTCTATATAGGAGTGCGTGGAGAGAATGAGATGAGTCCCGATCCCATTCCCGTATCTCCCGATGAATCTGACCCACTACCTCATGTGGAGAGGCCTACAGGAGTTGCTGACATTAGAGAGGAGATCAATGTAGGACCCGATTCCGTGAATCCAGGTACATCTAACACTGACACTGTATTTCTTTAGACAATACACAAATGAATTTGTGTATCCTCTAACTGTCCTCTACTTCTTGCTTCTTCAGATAATTTGCAGGAGGTGAATCTTGGAAATGAAGAGGTTAATGCACCCGTGAAAGGTAACTCATTTCCATTAATTGTAGTCTCTTCATTTCTTTTGACACTTATATTCTTTTATGTCAGATTTCTCCATCGATGATTTTGACGAGGGAAGCCTATTTGCGGACACTCCTATGATGCACTACATATATAGCTCTCCTCAGATCGATGACCAGTTACCTGGGGATATGTTTTCTGAGCCCGCCTTCACTGAAAATCCTGAGGATGGTTCCTTTGAAGGTATGTGCCTCTTTCTGAGTTGATTATAGGACTAGCCAATCTTGACTAATGCAACTATAATGTAATGCCTTTGCGAATTCTGTTTTGAATCTGGCAGGAGCTTTTGTTGAGAAAGACCCTGTTGAGCCGGCTGTGAGACCAACTACACCAGTTGATGCACCTACAGCCGTTACACCTCCACCACCCCCAGCAGCTCAAGGGGAAGAAGGTATAAGTCAACTCATTGAAGAGTGCTATTCATTTTTCTTATTAAGACTTTTGACGGACTTCTCCCTTTTTTGTGTAGGGCATTCTTCTCGTCTTCATGTCTTAGTGAAGGAGTTGTTATCTGACGACGATCCCGACAAGGTCGTCATCTGCATAGAAGTTCGCTCCTTCTTCTCCTTTGTGAATGCTATGATCGGCAAGCTCTTCCACGGCGGACTTTCACTTCACCAGTTTAAACCTCTCCTTAATTCCAGAATCAACTTGATAAGGGAAGCAGGATATCCAGACTTGGCGAAGGCTATAGTTGACGATCTTGACTGCTTAGAGCATGAGCTCCAGATGTTTCGTGAGCTTCGAGATACTGGTGCCTCTTCATTTATCGCTACTGAGCTAGAGACCCGTTTACAGTCACTGCGTGAGACTCGGATTCTTGCTAGTTTTAAGGTTCAGGTGCGGCGAGATCGAGTAGCTCGAGTTGAGACCGGCCTTGCTACCAGATTATCTTCCCTTGCCGAGCTTGACTCTTCCATCACCTCTTGTGAGACCCAGATAGACCAGCTCAGAAGAGAACTCCGTGAGAAAGAGGAGACCTTGGGTATTCTCCAGATAACGAGAGGACAGGATCAGCAGACCTGCACTGCTTTATCTGACGAGCTGACATCCTTAAAGCAGGAGCTAGTTGAGACAGAGGAGACTGCTGCGAAGACCTCTGCCGCTACCGAGGAGTCCATTAGAGCTGAACTTAGTCAAGCTTATGATGATAAGCTGTCTAAGCTCAGCCAGCAGATTTTTAGCCATGGGCTTGATGTATGATTTTGTTTGCTGTGTACTTTGACTTTTGACTCTCTCAGTGAAGCCTGCTTTTCATCTTTATTTTTATTATGATTCGTCATTCCGTTTGAAATGTTAACCATAATACTCATAGGATTTTTGGCAAACCCTCAGCCATCAACGGGTTTGATGAGCCTTTACCGACTACCGTTTGAGTCGGGCTAGCATGCGAATTGTTTAAATCCGTTCGCATGTAACGTTATGCTCAGAGATTGAATTCTCTGAGACTTTGTGCTATGATGTCGAATACATAGACTTCGCCATTGTTACGGGAATAGGCTACCCGACGACACGTGTGAGGTGTTGGCTTTAGGATTTTTGGCCAACCCCCAGCCTCTAACGGATTTGATTAGCCTTTACCGACTACCGTTTGAGTCGGGCTAGCATGCGGATTGTCTAAATCCGTTCCGCACGTGACGTTAAGCTAAAAGAGTTAACTCTTTTAGTGCTATGATATTGAATACGTAGACCTCGTCTTTCTCCTATGAAAAGACTAAACAGCAACGTGTATGAGACGTTGACTTAGGATTTTTGGCAAATCCTCAGCCTTTAACGGATTTGATGTGCTCTTACCGACTACCGTTTGAGTCGGGCTTACATGCAGATTATCTTAATCCGTTCTGCATGTGACGTTGTGCTAAAGGAATGAACTCCCCTAGACTTTGTGCTACAATTTCGAATATGTAGACTTCACCATTGTTATGGGAATAGGCTACCCAGCAACGTGTATTAGACGTTGGCTTATCCCTACTTAGGTTTCGGGATAACATACCCCAGAGTCAGACCCCGGAGTCTTTTTCTACGGATAAAGACCAAACCGGCGACACGTGTTAGGCGTCGACATATCCTTTCTTAGGATTCAGGATAAAATTCCCCATGCGTGTGAGGCATGGATTTCGGTGTTATTAATAACAACCTTCCACAATGTTGAATATGTGGACGAGTGTTCTTTCCAACGGCTAAGAACTAACCGGCCGCGCGTGTTAGGCGCGGACTTATCCTTACTTAGGTTTCAGGATAAAATACCCCAGAATCGAACTCTGGTGTCTTTTTCAATCGGAAAAAGACTAAACCGGCAGCGCGTGTTAGGCGCAGACTTATCCCTGCTTAGGATTCGGGATAAACTTCCTAGGATGAATCCTAATTTTATAAATTTTGGAAAATGAGTTGGCGTGGGAAGGAAGAATTTTATATTCTATTCCCTGAACAAGGAAGGAAGAATTTTATATTCTATTCCTTGTTTCTGGAAAGGAAGAATTTTATATTCTTCTTCCAGTGCAAGAAGGAAACTAGAAGTGGGATCTCCACTCCGAGAATCCGGAAGATCTAGATAAACTTACCTTTTATAGGATTGATTATCTGATCAAAAGAAGAGTTCTTCGTTTATCGAAGTGAAATTTCAGCTTCGGTTATAACCATGAAAGGGTTGAACCAAAGAGAAAAGAAAGAGAGTTCTTTCGTTTATCGAAAGGGGACTCCGAATCAAGAGTGAACCTTTTTGGTGGACTCACTGTCAATTGAAATTGATCAGTGAGGGATTTTGGTGGTGTGAACTTGGGTTATCCTTTAGAATATTAAGTGTAATATTCTTCAAGGAATTTCCCGATAAATGGGTTGTCTTGAACGTACTAGGGATAGTACTTTTTCAAAAACTTCCCATTTATTGGCATTAATTGCCTGATGCCCTCTAAAGAAATTAAGCGGTAAGCGCCGTTTGAATAGACTGTGTCTATTACAAACGGTCCTTCCCACTTAGGTTCGAATTTACCCTTCTTCTTAGAGGTGAGGATTATTGGTCAGCGAGCAGCGAGGACCAGATCTCCTTCCTTGAAGCTTCTTTGGCGAACCCTTTTGTCAAAAGCCCTGGATATCCTAGCCTGGTAGAACTCGATGTGTTGTTGAGCTTCCAAGCGCTTTTCGTCCAGCCTTTCGAGTTCCTCAAGACGTTTTTGGTGATGTTCTTCGGTCGTCATCTCCGTTGCGAGAGCGATCCGAAGAGAGGGGATTTGAATCTCTAACGGTAGCACAGCTTCACATCCGTACACCAGAGAATATGGAGTGGCTCCTGTAGGAGTGCGTATTGTGGTGCGATAAGCCCAGAGCGCTTCGCCGAGTTTGTCGTCCCAATCTCGCTTATTGGTCTTCACAAGCTTCGACAGGATCTTGATGATCGTCTTGTTGAAAGCCTCAGCTAATCCGTTCGTAGCGGGATAATAAGCTGTTGACGAAACATCTTGAATCTTGAACTTATCACAGAACCTGATGAAGGCGTTGCTTATGAATTGTGGACCGTTGTCATGAATGATCCGCCTCGGCACGCCGTGTCGGTATATGACATGATGCTTGATGAAGTTGATGACATTGTTCGCCTTCACTTCTTTAAGCGGAATGGCTTCAGCCCACTTTGAAAAGTAGTCGGTGATAGCGAGAATAAATCGATCACCTTTGACTGAAGGAGGAAAGATAGGACCGACAATATCCATACCCCATGTCTCAAATGGCCAAGACGTGGTTGATGTGTGTAATCGCTCCGAAGGTTGGTGCATATAATTTGCATGCACTTGACAAGCATGACATTCTCGGGCGTACTCGATCGCGTCACGAACCATTGTTGGCCAGAAATATCCCATTCTTCTGATTCGATCATACAGCTTGGGGCCAGGCTGATGCGCACCGCATTCTCCTTCATGTGCTTCCTTAAGAACTTCTTTTGCTTCTTCGTTCGAAAGGCATCGGAGAAGCAAATCATCATACCCCCGGCGATATAGCGTACGGGTCTCGGTATTGTAAAAGAACCGCGGAACTCTTCGGCGAATAGATTCTTTTTCTTTTGTGTCCTCTGGTAAAATGACGTATTGGACGTAATCAATAATGGGAAAACGCCAATCTCGGGTCTCAGACCCGATTTGGGTTGAGTTCACCTCTTTGGCTTTTCCATTTCTATAATCCTCCTCTTCAACCTCCATATCATATATGGGTATGCAGAGTTGGTGTGATCTCACCGTGACTAGCAGTTCAGTTTCGGGCGGCTGCGCGAGTGATACTGCCAGTGCTGCCAGTGCATCCGCATAAGCGTTCTGGAGGCGCGGGATATATTCGATATAGAATTCTTCAAAAGAATCTGCCATTCTGACGGCCTCCTGGTGGTATGGAATCAGGTCTGGGTTCCTGACCTCATACTCTCCACGAACTTGGTTAACGATCAATTGAGAATCTCCAAAGGCTTCGAGATACTCGACCCCCAGCTCTTTGGCGAAACTGAGTCCAATGATGAGCGCGTTGTACTCGACTACGTTATTGGAACATGGATTCGTCAGCGAATAAGCTCGGGGCATCACGTGCTTCCCTGGGGAAACTAAGACAACTCCAACTCCGGAAGTGACCTTAGGACATCCAGGGGTTACTGCCTTATTAACTGCTCTCGAAGCACCATCAAAGTATAATTGTCATACTTGTTGGTGTGATGTGGTATTAACCTCGTGGGTTTCATCTGGTAAATCATCATATACCTCAACTGTATCTGTTGTCGGACTTGCCGCCAAAAGATCACAAATCGCCTGTCCTTTGACTGACTTCTGCTGTTTGAAGTACAAATCATACTGGGACAAGAGGAGAGCCCACTTTGCTAACCGCCAATTCATTGAACCCGGTTGAGTCATGAATACCCGTACCGGATTAACATTAGCGATGACGTAAATCGTCTGGCCAACCAAGTAATGTCGCATCTTCTGTACCGCGAACACCAATGCGAGACATTCTTTCTCGATCATCGGGTATCGAGACTCGGCGCCTATCAAGGTCCGACTTAAGTAATAGACTGCCTGTTCATGACCATTATCATCGTCTTGTGCTAATAAAGCACTTATCGAATGGTTCATCGCCTTGATGTAAATCAAGAACGGTTTACCTAATTTTGGTGCAACAAGAACAGGGGGATTCATCAGATATGCCTTGATATCTTCGGATGCTTTTTGGCAGGCGTCGTCCCAAATAAATGACACACCCTTCTTGTTTAGCTTAGAAAATGGTTGACACTTCCCAGATAGATTTGAGATGAACCTCCGGATGTAAGCTAAACGCCCTTGCAATCATCTGAGCTCTCTTAGATTCCTCGGGGGTTGCAATTCATTTATCGCTCTTACCTTGTCTGGGTCAATGTGTATACCCTTAGTGGTGACGACGAATCCAAGGAATTTTCCGCTGGACATTCCGAGGAAGGATTTTGTGGGATTCATCTTCAATTGATGACTCCGCATAAGATCAAACATCGTTCTCAAGTCCTTGATATGATCTTCTTTGTTGCGGCTCTTTACCACCAAATCATCAATGTAGCATTCCACCGTTTTCCTGAGATGTTTCTGGAAAATCTTAGTCATTGCTCGTTGGTATGTAGCACCTGCATTCTTCAGACCGAATGGCATCACCGTGTAGCAGAAGACACCGAGGGGCGTTCTGAATGATGTATGCTTTTCGTCATCCGGGTGCATCTTGATTTGATTATACCCCGAAAAGCCGTCCATGAAGGACATTCTCTCGAATCCGCATGTATTGTCAATAATGACATCCGTGATCGGGAGACGAAAATCATCTTTTGGACATGCTTCATTCAAATTCCTGAAGTCGATGCAAATCCTGATCTTGCCATTCTTCTTCATGACAGGAACGATGTTGGCTAGCCAGTCTGGATGTTGTTCCTCTCGGATAAATCCTGAGTCGATCAACTTCTTAACTTCTGCCTCGATGGCTTCCATAATCTGCGGACGAAACCGTCTTTGCTGTTGCTTGATAGGTTTGGCATCCGGCTTGATGTCGAGGCGGTGCATTGCCACATTGGGGTCAAGCCCTGGCATGTCTTCATAGTTCCAGGCGAAGACATCAATGTACTCTCTGATCAAGGCAATTAACTCTTCCTTCTCATCTGAGGGGAGACTACCACTGATGAATATGGGCTTTGGATTGGCTTCATCACCCATATTGATCTGGACTACTTCGTCTTCGGTGGGTGGCTCTCTCTGTTCGAACCTATCACCATACTACATGTTTAGGTGATGAACCCATGGGTCCTCCCACATTGGCATTTGATCATCATCCTCCATCGTAGATGGATCCGCTGTGGTCATGTTTGACATCAAGGTCTTGAACATTTCTCCCAAACTTGTGTCGGAATCCTCAGCTGAAGAATCTGGCAAATACCCATCCTTAGCTTTGTTAGCAATGTGATCAATGATTTGCCAGCCACATTCGTCTTCCGATGAAACATAGCCTAGGCCTCTCTTGTGACGGTAATAATTATCCGGTTTCCCTTTTGGGACATATGCCGCTTTGACTGGGACACGGGAACCTCGATCGAAGTATAAACCTTCTCCGAGTGTAAAGTCGTACCCTTGTTTTTCCATGAGCGTACGCGCTTCCGGACTATACTTAGATAAGTGCAGACCAGATTTGTCGTCGTCTTCATCTTCTCTTAGGAAATGATCTGGCAACGGAAGACTTTCTCCTTTACCGTAGATCACTTCTTTTTGTCCTCCTGTTTTGGCAGGAATAATCCGAGTTGTTCCGAAAGAATGCTGGGGACGCTTCTTCGTTACATAAGAAGATCGGAGCGGCATACATAACTCGGGATTATCGTATAATCCCTTTATAGCATCATCAAGAGACAAGGAATACTCTAAATCACGATTTATTTCAATATCAGCAAGTTGCCAGTTACAACCGCCATCTGACGACTGTTCGTCGTCGAGATTGATTACAAAGGGTACAATGTCATTCAAAACAAAACCACCATTGTAATCGAATCCGGCCTCGGAATCAGCTTCTTCTCCGCTGTCCGTGCCTTGGATCGATGGTTCCGTATCAGATTCGTTACCATAAAGGAGAGAATCTGTGAAGTAGTTCTCATACCCTTTGAATGGTTGCTTATCCGCGACCACCGTCCTAACTCTTCCATCAGTGTCGACATATTTCAGCACTGATGTAGAGTAGAGGGAACTATAACATTACTATGGATCCAAGGCCGATCCAATAGTAAGTTATAGGATGTCTCAGCATCAATCACGTAGCACGTGACCTCCGTTTTCAGATCGCCCATCTGGCACTTTATCCGGATTTTCCCCAAATATCTTGACCCGTTGGTGTTGAATCCGTAAATGACTGTGCCCGTAGATGCCAACTTGCTGACTGGAATGCCAAGGCTGTGCATTAGGCGAAGTGGCATAATACTCACAGCGGAACCCGGATCCACTTGGATTCGGTTGACCTCGCTGGAGCCAATGTACCCGACGAAGTACAAGGGCCGATCATGATTTGAATTCTTCGTCTGCATGTCCTCTTTGGTGAAGGTGATGCAGGGAAGATTCTTGGCCGCCACATTACATTGTTGGGCTAACATTCCCAGTTCTTCGAGAGCTGGTTTGATCCTGGTGAGGAATGCCTCCGAATCGGCCAAGGCTTCTTGCAAGGCTTCTCTAGTTTCCTTGGACAATCGGAGCAACTCGTACAGTGTTATCCGCGCTGGAATATTGGCTAGCTGAGCCATGATGTCGAAGGCACGCGGATTTTTTGAACTCTCTGGTTTGTCCTTTCCAATCGGACGACTGAAACGAGACTGCTTCGGATTCTGAACCTCCTCGTGCCCCTTTTCTTTCTGTTTGTCAACCGGCTGTCGTCGAGCATCTTCAACCGGTTTGGGAACTGTAATCACCCCCAGCTCTGTGAGAGTCTTGGCTGGTCCTCGTTTTGTCACCCCCTGCTCAGCAAATTGATCGCCAGGGGATGGATATTTGAAGTGGTATTCATTTCCACTCCGGGTCGCAAAGACCTCTTATTCCTCGTCGGAAAACGGAAAAGCGGTGATCCTTTCATCGTCTTCACCCGGGATGGCAGAAACTCCGTAACAAGACTTGCCTTTCCCTTTGGACTTCTTCTTGGATGACGATCCGGCACATTGTTCATCTTCAATCAGGTCGGGGTGCACCCAGAGAATTTCACCGTTTGGGGCTGTGTGAGGCATAAGTCCCTTTTGGCGTTGTCCGTGCGGGTCGTCATTCACCGTCTTCATCCCGACTTTGGTGACGCGCTTCGGCTCAAACCAAGTTGTAGGCACTGATCCGAAGCTGATTGACACCGCATTTGCTCCCACATTCTTGGCCGGTTTTGGAGTTATGACTCCTACATCGATCAACGCTTGGATCTTGTCCTTGAGGTGGTAGCAAGACTTCGTTGGGTGGTGGACCGCTCTGTGGTACGCGCAGTACTTCGGGTCCGTCACCTTAGTGGCTCCTTCATGATCCACGATCGCCGGCAACTGGATTTTGTTGTTCTCCAACAAGTACTTGAAGATGCCGGGGACTTCATCATCCTTGAAGGAGTATACTTTGGGAAACCTCGGCTCCGAAGACTTTTGCTTCTGAGACCGTTGCTGCCAATGCGGTTGCGATTGTTGCGGCGCACGCTACTGCTGCTGTTGCTGATGTTGCAATTGAAATGTCTGGTTAGCATCAACAGCATTAACATGAGCTTTACCTTTCCCTTTCTGGTTGAAGTTCTGCTTCGGAGGATTAGTAGCCGGTTGGCCTCTCTCCACCTTCTTTCTCCTAAGGAAACGCTCAGCTTGTTCTCCTCGAACCTTCAAATCCTTCCAGGTCTTGGATGGTGCTGTGCCCATTGCTTCCAACACATCCAGCGAGAGGTTGTTGTGGCAGGTCTGGAGGATGAATTCCTCGGTGATCGGGTCCCGGCAATTCATCGCCTTGTTCCGGAACCTCTTGACGAATGTGTCGACCAACTCCCCGTCTTTTTGCTTCTCATCGAGCAACGATCCGATAGAGATTTCGGTGTCGTCATCGAAGAAATTCGCGAGGAACTTAGTCTCCATGTCATCCCAGCTGTTTATGCTTCCTGGCTTGAGGCGACGATACCAATCGAAGGCAGCTCCGCGAAGAGTGCCGACGAATGACCGTACCATCAGAGGCTCATTACCAGAGATGACTCCCAAGTGCGATTTGAAATAAATCAAATGTTGAGTGGGTGAACCCATCCCATTAAACGGCGTGAAGTTAATTAGACTGAACTTCGCCGGATATGGGATTGATTCCCACTCTCTCGGGTATGGACAAGGAATGCCTGTCTTTTTCGTCTCTTGAGCAGAGATCAATGTGTTGATCTTGCTCTCGAGATTTTTAATTTTTAGGCTTTCACCTGTGTCTTCGCTAGCATTCTCGTTACCACCCCCTGGGTTGATGGGAGGGTTGTTAGCATTGTGAACCTCATTTGTGTCCTCATCTTCCAGGTTGTTCTGGTTGGGACGACTTGGTTCGCCTTGTTGGTTCCTCAATGCTTGAAGCTGTTGGTCATGCATCTCTCTCATGTTCTGCATAGCCATTTGCATTTTGAACCTAAAGGTCTCCTGTTGTTTGGCCATGGCATCTTCAAGCATCTTGGCCACTTGCTCTGCGCTTATCATAAACGCCTCGCGGGGTTGTCCTTCACTGGACACTGTATTATCAGACGCCACTGCTGAACCGGCATCCGATTCTTCATCTCCCGAAGGTACTCTTGTTCGGACTCTACCATACGTCGCGCGAATGATAGCCCCGGATTGTAGACGAGTTACACGTCGGGGTATTTCTGGAACCGCCTCGGGGTTATCCTGAGCCGATGTTCCTGTGCTGGTCATATTTGCGGTGACCCTTGAATGCTCACCATCTTCGACCATCTTCCTTCTTCGTTGGAAACGCCTATGCCTTGGTTTTGGCGTTCCATTGCTGAGTCTTTCGAACACAGAGACTCTCTCAGGGACTGCCTTGACGCAGTTGCACTCAGAGAGTACCGCCCGAATGAGCTTCGAACAAGGACATTGCGTTTCGAGCCTTCGAGGGCTCCTCTTTCTGGATTTATTCGTACCCCCGGCACGATAGTACAGCTCGTCCGTTTGAAGATCAGAGCAACCTATCATGTGTTGGCACGATCTCTCAGGTATAACGTCGTCGTTATCAGATGACAACGTTTCCTTCTGAGGATGAATTGTCTTCTTCGGACCATCCAGAGTCACACGCCTTGAAACGCGCCTTTGTGGGTGTGAATCTTCAGCGGGCTCTTGCACTTCAATGCGCAGGGTTGTGCGCTTGGGTGCCACAATTTTCTCCAAATGTTGAGGGTTGCAGCGACCCCCAGCATGTTGCATTGGTTGGGACTTCTTCATTGGCCCCAAGTGTTCCTGTACTGGAGCTTTACCTCGTTCCTTCAGAAGTGGGCCGAGGCGCTCCAAAACTGATTTTCTCTTCTGGGATGGTCCTACGGGATCTCCCTGAGCAGTTGCAGAAATTACCGGCTGTTTGGATTGATTTGCCGGGTGTTGAATCTTCGGAGGCTGCGGTTGTCGCTCCTTGGTCTGAACCGTTGCTTCAGACTTTGGCCTCCAAACCTTACGAGTTGGTGGCGGTTTTTTGACCACCTCCTTCTGCAGCTTCCGACGGGCTTCTTCAGCTTTGGCCCGTGCTTGCGCCGATAACGCGCGCCGTTTGCGGATGCGCTCCTCCAGTGTCGAGCGGTTCTGTTTGACACGGACCCACTCCATTGTTAATGGTTTGGAGGAACCACCCTTCACTTGCTGTTGAGGCTGTTTGCCTCGTTTATTCTTCAGATCCGCATGGTAGCGGACCCCGTCAACGGACTCCATGGCCTTGGCGAATTGCTTCGCGAGGCGTTGACGCTGCCTCTGGCGGGCTCTCTTAGAGAGAGTCACCACGCCTTCAATGGCGGATTTGACCTTCTTTGAGGTCGGTAGGGCCTCACTCAACGCAGCTTCGGCGTCGATTTGGGTGAGGTCGTCGTTGGTAGCTTCAACTTCATCGCACCAACGGACTTTTCTCCTAGAGGAGAACTTCTGGTACTTCTTGGACTTGGGGGAGGAGGTAGATCCGGACGAGGACACGTACTCCTCGTACTTTTGCTGGTCGAATTCATACTCGACCTCCTCCACGACCGGGATCGAGATCCACGGCTGCGACACTCCGATCTCGGCAGCGAGATCGGTGGCTCTCACTGTGGTCGCCAGATTGTTCGCGGGAAAAATCAAATTCTTCTTCATTGACGAACTCATTGCA
>BQKN01063065.1:0-11722 GCA_022839385.1 Asparagus kiusianus
GGGGGGGGGGATTTGACCTTTTATTGCAGGTCACCTAACAAACAAGATATAAGTTTTCTAACAGCTGGTATCTAGAATATAATTGCACATGCTCTAAAACATGCTACAACAAGTTAAATAAGAGGAAAATGCATTACATCCACTTCAACGAACAAATAAATCACCCAAAAATACAAGCACAAACAAAGGTTCTGTATCAGTTTCCTAAGCTGCATTTGTGTCCTATAGTATCTTATAACTAAAATTAGAATAGCGATACGTTAATCAGTTTAACACCTATTTTTGCTCGATCAAAAGTACTAAACCTTAATAAGCAGAATTGGTAATATAAGCTAACGAATGAAATATGAATATAACTTACCCATAATCTCTGCAGACTCTTGCATTGACTAACTAGCTTCGTAATCTCTGAATTTTGCAAATTAGCGTAACTCAGGTTCAATGAAGTGAGACCAGCACAGACAGAATAAAGCGTTGGAAGGTACGAAGGAACCGCTTCCCATATCCCAGACAAACTTCTCAAGCTCTTGCAGCCGGTAAAGGCAGAATGAAGCTTAGCATAAAGCTCTGGCCCCGCATCCGCTGCAAACCTGCCAGTACCAAGATCAACCAGCTGCGGAGCTTTTTGTAGAATGTTGGCAAGCCTATCAAGAGGCACGGCGTGGTTGAGCCTTAGGGTTCGTAGGTTTGGACATCTGCTCACCAGCCTCTCGAGGACTGATATGTTTACTTCTCCTTCGAGGCATGCAATGTTGAGAACCACGAGGGAGGTGAATGTTTCGGGGAAGTGGCTGAGCCAGTGACAGCAGTTATCTTCCACCTCATTTTCTTGCAAGTCGAGTTCCCTGAGATATCTGCAATGCAAAGCAAAAATAAATTAAATTCAGAGCAACTTTCACAAAATATTACGGCTTACCTACTCATCTTAAAAATAAGATCGACAAGCTGAGACTTAATAGACATATAAAATGATCATAGAAGAGTTTAATCCGAACGTTAAGAAACAATAGTAAACCGAACGTTACAACACACTTGATATTTAAAGATCGGATAAGAACAGGACTTTCCGAATCCAAGATGGTTACTTTAACCTGAAAGCTTACTTAATTGAAGCGTTAAAAGTTTCAGCTCACCAATTCTCTCAAAAAACTACAAATAACCTGAAATTCAAAAGTTAGCTGTTTTCTTCCATACCTCTCCATTTCTCTCTTGTTCTTCTTGAAATTGAATACTTTCTCCAGATAATTTTATTTAATACTAGACTTGTCAACATAATCAGACCCAAGTTGGAAACCTTATCCCAAAACACTAGAAAGCACAGCACACACACATAATCCGTGCACAACTTTTACTGAATACCCACTAACAAACAATGCAAACACCCTGCATCATCATCTGACATTTTCATCATGACTATAGTCTCCCTAAACTTCTTCTTGCAAAAAGCACTTCAAATAGGAATTTTAGTCCTTGGGATTTAACATAAGAGACAAGTTAGATTAAACTGCAGGTGTAGATGATATTACACAGTACAATCCGCTAAGTGTCAGTACTGGCTCAATGATAAAGATTTAAAGTACAGCTCATTTGGCATCTGCTGTCCCTTTGAGGATCATCAGATTTCCCCAAATTACCCCCAAACTCGACACAACAGTTCCAATAACAAAACTCATGAAGAATCTCAAAACCCAGCCAGAATGCCATCTCTTAAAATCCCAAAAATACCATTTTTGACCTCAGAAATCCTGAATCTGACAAACAATTTACATAGCATGGGCCGCAATGTGGCTGATTCTACATAAACTGAGATGTAATTTGGTTCAAAACCCCCAAAATTGAAAAAAATTAGCCACATTTGAAAACTATACAACCCTCCACTAAATTTTATCATCTTTTACACCCAAATCGTCGAAAAATCAAGCAACAAGACCGCAAGCTAACCCATCAGCGATTATCAGCAATACTAGCCGGCCCAGCAGTACAAAACGACACACGACGACCAACCATAACCCTAACTTCCGTAATCACCCGCGATTAGGAAACTGCGCAGCTAGTTTCTGCGGGAAAAATCCAATCTTGAACCCCAAAAAAGATCCCCCAGCCCGCCCACCCCACCCCAGACCACAAAAAAAAAACCTAATTTCCGCTGGAAAATCCGATCTTTAACCCAAAAGAGCCCTAATCTACCCACCAAATCCCCATCGGAACCCAAAAAAAAATGAGGGGGGAGCAAATCACCTGCAGTTAGCAGCAACGGTCGCCAACCCCGCGGTACTAAGACCCTCACAGGAGGAAAACCCCAACACCCTCAGATTCCTAAACCTCCTCCCGATCATCTCCAGCACCTCGTCGTCCACCACCATCCTCTTGAACCTGATCTCCTCCAGCATCGGCCACGCCTCCGCCATGCCCGCCACCCAGTCCGCCGCCCCGCCGCCCCAGTCCCTGGGCACCAGGTTGAAGTCCGCGAAGTGGGGCTTCCCCTTGACCGTCACCGCCCTGATGGCGGGAAACCTGCCGGCGGCGGCGGCGGGGGTGACGGCGTAGCAGTTGCCGACGAAGACGTGGCGGCGCGAGCGGCGGTCGATTCGGTAGAAGAACTTGCAGGCGAGGGAGGCGGCGTTGCGGTCGCCGCCGGCGGAGGGGAGGAGGGAGAATATGAGCTCCCAGACCTCGTCGGGGAAGAGGGCGATCCAGTTGGGCGTCATTTTATTTTTTTAATCTCACCGTGGGCGGTGACGGGATCCGAGGGAGGAAAGGGAGGTGAGCGAGAGCGAGAAGAGAGAGACGGTGGGGGGACGTTGAGGGAGGTGATGGGATTTTAAGAGTTTTTTTTTTTTTTTTTTTTTTTTTGGGGGTGCCCGGGGGGGGGGCTCGGATCTCTAGACAGTGGAGACCGACACGTGTCATTCCGAGGGGCGGTGGGTCTTATCCGGTTAAAAGCGTAGAGAGTAGAGCTCTCTCTCAAGTACACACCCCCCGTATGATTCGGATATACACGGAAAAAATCGGAGCTCGGTCCTCCCCATCCCATTATTTAGCTCTTGTGGGCCCCCCTAGCTCCTCAAAAGTCAAAATAGTGACACGTATGATCCTGACCCTATTAAAAAAAAACATGTGTTTAAATTTAGTCTAATCTTTTTTCTTTTTTTTTAAGTTGGAGCTTTTTAAACTGGTTTTGTTTGACGCTAGTTCGTCCTAAAACTGGGTCAGGACCGGTCTTAATCGAGTTTTAGGATGGTCGCTTAAAGGACACTTTGAAGTGTTCTTGATAACTAAGGCTAACATTTCGGTATTATTCATCCGCTTGTTTTAAGGCTTTGAATATTGCCTACAATTCTAATCCTCTTGTTTATTGACAAGTCGTTTGATCACAAATTTTTTAGGAAAAAAAAAACCACAAGTGTCTATTCCATGTTGATATTTTAAAAAAGGGTTTTGGGACAAATTCCATCATAAATTTTTTGTGTGTGGATCTAGTCGGTTCTATTGTCACATTTCGACGAAAAAAATTGCTCGATGCTCGTCCTTTTATCCTATTTGATTGTCAAACCTCTATAAAAGTTTGGTTAAGGTTCCACCATATTATTCCAATTGCTAATGGACTTTAGGATTTTGATGATTCATACGTAAAGGGGGAAGAAAAAATAAAAATAAAAAGGTGATTGATGCCGACTAAATTAGGAAGTTTTCGCTTTCATTGATTTTGACCATCTTTGGATTCACGAGTAAATCTCCCAAAATTGTATAATATAACAAGGTGCAATATTAATCTCGTACCTATGAGTTAAAACACATAGCAATATGGCCCCCACCATCATTATTATTTTAAAAACCTTGTGAGTTGTGACACTGTATTTATCGTGCGCTGAATTATAACATTAGTTATTAGTAAATCAATATATGTTGACTGATTTATCATGCAAGCTTCTTGAGTTTTTTTTCTATATGATCAGCTTAGATTAACATTTTACAGAATATATGTTGACTGATTTGCTATTTGGATGTCTTTAGGAAACTAGAGTATTTATGACATAAAATAAAAAGTGGTTATCCACCTCATCACTTTCCGTTCGAGTGTTTACATTGTTTGGTTACGAATCTTTGTGAATCCTAAAATAATAGTATTACATTGTTTGGATAATATAATGTAAACTAAAGTATTTATGACACAAAACGGAAAGTGGTTATCCACATCACCATTTTCTACAAGGCTTTGACTTTTTTTATTAATTTTTTGGATATATTTATGACATTGTGTCAGCTTTCCAACAAAATCACTCCTAAGGGCACGTTTGATTGCTGAAAAGAGGAGTTAAAATGAGCAGAAAATGGTTATCCACCTCACCACTTTCTACAAGTTTTTGACTTTTTTATTATTTTTTTAGACACGTTTATGACATTGTGTCAGCTTTCAAACAAAATCATTTCTAAGGGCCCGTTTGGTTGCTGAAAATAGGAGTTAAAATGGGCAGAAAGCCTGCCAAAACTGACAAAAACTGTTAGTTTTGACAGGCTTTCTTGCAAAAACGCCCTAAAATGGGGTTTTTGCAAAAAAGCCTGCCAAAACTGATAGTTTTGGCAGGCTTTCTTAAGCCCTCTTCAGCAACCAAACGGACCCTAATTTTGGTGATTTTGTTTTCGGTGACACCTCATCAAAATTTGTAAGCTTTTCATGAAAAAGAGAATTTAAATAAACAATGTAAAGTGATAAAAACTGACATTAGGATTCACTTTTTTACACTTTCCATCATTTTATACGGTAAAAATATACAACCAAACCGCCACTAATATCATTCGCCCCGCCTCTAGGCGAATAGTTCCCTAAGCCCCGAATTTTTGCTGCCGCATTATTCGCGCATAATGTATCTATCTAGAGTTGTACGTATGGATGTACAAGACAGGGGCGCGTGGCGGTAGACGTCCCGTAGAAAAGGGCGATGTAGACGGGACCTCGGACTTCGCCCTCTGATTGGACGGCTGCGATGAGAACTCGTTGGTTGACGTGGACGAATCTTGAACATTCACCCAAGGACAACAGTGGGCCAACCTAGCACGTGACCGGGAGATGGTCCCCACGTGCTCGAAAGAAAAAAAATATAGTTTAATTTGTTGTCGTTGTTGTTATTATTATTATTGATGCTTATTTTTTTTTCCCGTCTCGAAGTTTGTTGTTGTATTTTTGAAAGTCGGGATGCTGTTCAGTATTCTGGACTAAGTTTAGGGCTCGTGAGATTTAAATTAGTTTTCCTTCTTTTTCTAGAATTCACCTTAATAATAGGTTAACTGTACGAAAATTATATTTTATTTTTAATTTATACATAAACCATCTTTAAAGTTAGTTTTTGTTGCGGTTAATCACTTAGTTAAATTTTCACTAAAAGAACTGAAAATAAACTTAAATAATAGGTTAACTGTACGAAAATTATATTTTATTTTTAATTTATACATAAACCATCTTTAAAGTTAGTTTTTGTTGCGATTAATCACTTAGTTAAATTTTCACTAAAAGAACTGAAAATAAACTTAAAAAATTCAAGTTCAAGGTACGTGAGTTCATGTGTCCTAATAAGACTCAAATGCTAAAAAAAAGAGTCATGTACATTAAATGTGAGTTTTTAAAAGGTAATTTCGGGTTTTAAGTGAAGAATTTGATTGAGAGGTGGTTGATTGTAATAAAAATTAAGTTTAATGGTGATTTATGTATAAATTAAAAATAAAAGATGATTTTCCTATAATTACCTTATTTAAACATGGTATCTATAAAAAAAAACCTTTAAATTAAGACATTTGTCATGGGGTCTTTGGTGTTTTGCACATATGCGCCCTCGAATTATGTTTTTAGTGTAGTTTATTTTGGCGCTTTGTTGCATTGATAGTTGCCTTAAAATTAAAGATTTTAATATCTTTGACTGGTCCCTTATGCTCTTACCTGGTGTATGCTAATGGGACACACATTAAACCATGAATTATAATTTTATATAATTTTATTGGTTTGGATTATAATTTTATATAATTTTATTGGTTTGGATAATAGTTAACATATATATATATATATATATATAGTAAAAGGTTAGCGATGACAAAAAAGTTTGAACGAAGTAGGAAAATGTCTTTTATGTTGGGATTGTGTCTTTAATTCTTTGTATAACATCATGAGAATAAAAAAGAGTTAGAAATCTATCATGATTATGAGATTGAGTCTCATCATGATTAGGAGTTTGAATATTATTCTAGTTAGGAAGTTAGGTTATAGATAGGGTTTGGGTTTCCAAATATATATATTCTTCTATTGTTGGAGGAAAAACGAATGAGAAAGGAGAGAGCCAATATTCTTATAATGTAGGGTAAGCATATGACGTAGCCTGATTCAAGAATATTGTGCAAGATGTGAGGGTTTCGTTGTCAATATTCGTGCAAAAGATTATAGCACTGGGATAGGGTTTCACAGTTTTTGTCCGTTTAAAATATCGTAAGGAGTGAGTTTTAGAGAGAATAAGAAATTATGTATGTGAGGTTAGTTGATTTCTCGTATTGTTGCCCCTTGGATGTAGGTCGAAGTATGTCGATCGAACCACGTAAATCTCGATGTTCATTCTTCTTGATTGCGGTTGTTTTTTATCTTATTGATTGTGGGTTGGCTTTCGAGCTGCGAAGATCATAATAAGCGGGGAGACTAAAATTCCCTAACACTTTATCTCACTAGATATATGATGGCAGCTTGGTCATTTCACACAAATTCTTTCTTTTCCTTCTCTTCCTTTATTTTTAACACTTTCTAAAGCATATCAAGAGCTTACCAGTTCAATAGCCATAACATTGTATGATATAAAAACTATAAATATGAAACGACAAAGTTTTTTTCCATCTAAATAAATACCATTAAAATAACAATTAAAATTTTAATAAATTCCAATATAAATATGTCAACCAATTTCAAATAAGATAAGATAAAATACCGCACGTTAAATAAACAAATATCATAAAAAAAAGTATGAGAAATATTTATCATAGTTTAGGAAATTAAAATGACTATTTCTATATAAAAATTAGAATATTTAAGTTTTTGTGTCAGTTGCACGTGCGATAATGCTAGTATAATTAAATTTAGCAACACCATGAGAATTTGTATGACATATTCATTTTCACTTTTAAGAATAGATTCTCCAATGTATTATTGAATGTTTGCATGTATCTAGCTGCAATTTGTAACTACCAATATTAATCTCTCCCCACCACAAAGGAGAGCGTCAACTTTCTTCAATTAAGAAAAGGACAATTTTAAAGGTGTACGTTCAATGAAACCATTGATTAAATTCAGGCCATTAACTCAATATTATAACAAATAAGGGTTTATATGTAAATTAAACACATCAAGCACATGTCAAACTCTTAGGGCCATAATTATAGGCTTGTGATTGAACAAACCACCATGTTATTTAAATAATCAATAATTTAGGGATCCAATCTAGAAGACACAAGATCATGGCGTTCAACCTACATGCTTTTAATATTCTATACTACCATATAGGTTGGGTTTACATATACTTCCAACAATAACAACTTAAACCTAGAATATGCTTGTGTCTTTTTACATGAAGTAAGAGTCATCTTAATCATCAAACTTTTATCTGAAAATGACTTTTGATTATAACCTAATACACGTAATGGGAGGGTATACTAATAAAATAAGTTCTAGGACATAACTATACGAATACACCATGCCAAAACTTTGCTTATGTATTACTAATAAATTTGGCATATTTAAAAAATGTAGAATTTTTTTTTTAATAATAAATTGTTAAAAGTTCATGTGACTATATCAAACCTCCAAAGTTACGGTGATAACTGAGTGTTTTGATTTAATATTCTAACATCATCTCACGGTAGCACATCTTTTTTATGGGTTAAAACCTGCACTCATGCAAGGATCATATTTTTTTTAATTTGATTTTTGATTCATGGCCAGTGGAATTTAATCCTGGATTGCTCTGATATTATTTCAAAGGTAATCCTTATCACTACATTAAAAATTTTAAGTTATGATCTAGACTTAGGGTTACATGTTTATACCCTAACAAAACTTTAATTTACTTACATATATGTTCTTCCCTATGCAACATTGTTTTTTTGCCAAACGTTCTAAAGAAAACGACAGGGTGATTAATTTAATGTTTTCATGTAATGTTGAAACATTATGGGAATTCAATAAAAATCCATATCCAAACTTGAGGTGCAGAGAAGTTTCCCCCTAATCACATAATACCAAAAGAGATTGAAGACTAACGCTCATATATATTTTATGAAACCATGTAGGTTGAGTTGGATATGGTTCCAAGTAGTACGAGTCAAAAGTGAAATATTTGTCTAATTAGATGATACAAGCTCACTGTAATCATCATATTTTTTTTATTTGGTGGGATGTATCTTGGAATGTCTTAGTTTGATTTTGTCGAGTTTTTTTTTGTTGGTCTGGTTCTTGTCGGAAACAATTCCAAATGAAGAGTCAATTGGAAATTATAACTTTGGAAATTGACTTCCTTATGGTAAGTCAGAACAGAACAACATACATTCCACCATCAATTTTATATTATTAATATTAATAAAAACAATAGAAGAAGTTAAAATGTTTTTACAATCGTAATCTAATGTTAGTATAGTTATCAATTATGAAATCTAGATAATTTGTAGATGACCATCGTCATTAGGGGCGCATTTGGTTCGGATACGGCTCGGATATGATGCTTACCATATTCCTATCCACTTACTCATCTCGAATACAGATACAGATACGGATATACCTCGGTAAGGAAAATTTATAACCATATCCGCGTAAAATCGGATACGGTTATAGATATACATGTGGATATATAAGCGGATATGCATACATATACAAAACGGATATGAGAAAACTAGATAGTATTGAGAAAAATATAGTTCATGTGATACAAAGAGTTCGTCAATATGTTCATTGTAACTGAAAAGTTAAGATTGGACATCTTGATCATCAAAATTAACCATAAATCCATAATCTAAGAATCGAAACTATCGTTAGAGTATGACTAATCTGTATTCGGATATTTCGGTTACGGATACAGATATTTTACTACAAAACCATATCTGTAACCATATCCTATTGGTTATAGATTTGAGTAACCATATCCATATCCTAACGGATACGGTTACGGATATTTCATCGGATACGGATACGGTTTAGCAACACTACTCGTCATCTATTCATTTAATAACATTCAACGCCCGAAGAGAGCATTTATTTGCAATTTTACCCTCCTTAAAAGGCAATGTTACTAGATTGCTTTAGCACAACACACTGTAGGCGTCAAAAAATGCTAATAGATATCCCAACACCGAAAACCACTCAAAACTGGGAAAATAACCCAAAACCTACAATTTTTGCTGTCTCGCCAGCGAGACAGTCTTTTGCTGTCTCGCCAGCGAGACAGTCTTTTACTGTCGCGCCGGTCGAGACAGCATTTGCTGTCGCGCCGGTCGAGACAGCATTTGCTGTCGCGCCGGTCGAGACAGCATTTGCTGTCTCGCTCAGCGAGACAGTATTTACTGTCTCGCCAGCGAGACAGTAAATTTGCTGTCTGCAGCATTGAAATGGTCAAATAACCACCCCAATAACTGCCCTACACGTGTCCATTAACTGCCAAGGGACGTGGGAAGCAACGTGGGCGAAAATCAAGCGAATAACTGCCAAAATAACGGAGTTTGAAACGTGGGGAGGCAGTTACAGCAAAACTGCCAAGAATATTCGTTGGGCGCGACAGCTTTTTACTGTCTCGCTGGGCGCGACAGTAAATGTTCTGTCGCGCTGGGCGAGACAGCAAATGCTGTCTCGACCAGCGAGACAGTAAAACACTGTCGCGCCGTACTGACTTGTTATCAAGTTGTGTTTTTGCAGTTACAGATCCCTGAGGCTATAAATACCCCCCTAGGGTCACTTCTGACGGGGATCGAGCATTTGTTAGAGCATTCCAGAGCAGAGAGAGCAGAGACTTCGGTTCCTGGAGCGATTCCTTGACATTCAGGCTTAGACTTGTTTTCAAGAAGAACAACTATCTTACATCGATAAGATATCGTTTTCAATTCTGACTTCGATAACGAAGGAAGAATCATACGCCCCCTTCTCACGATCTGAGATTCGGTGGTCCACGAACCAAAGCGTTCCCGGCACAGGCAAAGTCCCACAAAAGCAATAGTCGATAAACAACTATTGTGTTATTTTCTTCAAGAGTTGTAATTTTCTTTTGTTGTGTAGAAAAGTCTTATAAAAAGACTGTTTTCTGTGAATTTATTGTAATCAAAAAGAATATAATGAATTCGACAACAAGTTCAACTTTTGCTGAAAACAAACTGGCGACCACAGTGGGAGCCAGCGGCTTCGCTGCCGAAGCCGCCGTGTCGCAGCCGATAAAGATCATCGTCAGCGAGGAGATCGAATACGAATTCGATCAGGCGAAATTCGAGGAGTACTTATCATCCTCGTCTTCAAAATCTCCCTCCCCGCGCAAGTGCAGGAGGACTTCCTCTTCCAGGAACACTCTCAAGTCTGCAGTGACAATGAAAGCTGCAGATGAAGATTCTCACCCTATCGTTGCTAAGGAAATCGTCCGCAACACTTCTGTTCCAAGTGGCCTGGTCACGATTTGACAACTCGACTCCGCTCAACGCGCCTCGTCCTGATCGTTCTGTTCTGAGTCGCCTGGTCACGATTTGCTCAACTCGACTCCGCTCAACTCCGCTCAACTGTTTTCTTTTCGATTGTGTTGTTCTGGTATTTGAGTTGAACTTGGTGAGCTTCTGATCGTTCTGTTCTGAACTTAGTCATTTCGGACTCTTGTTCTACTCTCGGTCGCTCACAGCGTGGGATCGGGTTGATCCCGATTTCCGCGTTGTAGCTCCCGTGAGATCGAGAGAGTAACGCTCGGCTTGCAGTAGGGAACAGCCGTTCGCTGCTGCGGTCGAGTGGAGGACTCAATTTCGACTTGCCACTCGGCAAGCTGTCGCTTGAGGATTTGGCAGAGTTGTTGTCTGCCGAACTGCTCTTGACAGTGGTCGTCGTCTGAATAGGCGGCGACAGATGATAATCGAATCGTCAGAGGTGTAGGAATGTGACGCTCGATTCTTGTAGGGACCCTCGCGTGGTAGGCCGCTACCCATCAGTTACCCTAAGGGGATGTTAGGATAGCTGGAATAGGCCGAATAGTTCAGGGAGTAGGAGTGTGACTATTCGACAGAAGTAATAACACGTCGCGTGGTAGGCTATTACTCAGGCTATGTTATTCGCTGGAATAACGGCGCCAACCATCAGAGGTGATCATTAACCTGATGGGGGTTTTGTCACGATGGGAGTGACTGTGGGGGAACTTACCACTCTTATGGAGGGGATTGGTAAGTAGATTGTGTCAGAGGTTTAATGTTAACGTGACAGAGAATGTCGTGATTGGAACGACTTTGAGGACCCACCATCCCTTGGAAGAGGATTGGGGAGTTGATTTTGTCAGAGGTTTAATGTTAACATGACAGGGAATGTCGTGATTGGAACGACTTTGAGGATTCGCCATCTCGCTGGAGAGGATAGGCGAATTGAATGGGTTTGTCGTGGTATGAACGACCTTAGTGGATCCGCCCTCCCATTGGGTGAGATAGGCGAATTGGGTTTTGTCGTGGCATGGACGACTTTAGTGGATCCGCC
>BQKN01063065.1:11732-25167 GCA_022839385.1 Asparagus kiusianus
GGCGAATTGGGTTTTGTCGTGGCATGGACGACTTTAGTGGATCCGCCATCCCGTGGGGTGAGATAGGCGAATGGATTCCGCCAGGAGCTTTCGCCAGAGCGGGTAGAGTAGGGACAGTTTAACCTCATATACCAGTTGGAGGGTTTGAGAACCAGTTTATACTCATGTACTTGTGGGAGTTTGTGAAGAAGAACTAAGGGTAGTACTTCTTCAAGTATTTGCCGTTGATAGGCATCATGATCTTGTCGCCATTGGGCTTGACGAGGCGATAGGCGCCATTTGAATAGACTGTTTCTATTACGAATGGCCCTTCCCACTTGGATTGGAATTTACCCTTCTTCTTGGAGGTGAGAATCATTGGTCGGCGAACAGCTAACACCAGCTCTCCTTCCTTGAAGGCTCGGCGTCTGACTTTTTTGTCGAAAGCCTTAGCCATCCGCGCTTGATAGAACTCAATGTGCTGTTGAGCTTCTAATCGTTTGTCGTCCAACGCCTCGAGCTCGGTGAGTCGTTGTCGGTGGTTGTCTTCCACCGTCATCCCTGCTGCCAAGGCGACGCGGAGAGATGGAATTTGGATTTCTAATGGTAATATGGCCTCACAGCCGTATACCAATGAATAGGGCGTGTGGCCAGTCGGTGTGCGAACCGTTGTGCGATACGCCCACAAGCTTTCGCCAAGTTTCTCGTTCCAGTCACGTTTGCTGGTTGAGGTCAACTTGGTTAAAATCTTGATGATTGTTTTGTTGAAGGCCTCGGCCAAGCCATTTGCTGATGGGTTGTAGGCCGTGGAGGAGAGGTTCTGCATTCGGAACTTGTCGCAGAATCTGGTGAATGCATGACTGACAAACTGGGTACCATTGTCATGGATGATACGTCGTGGCACGCCATACCGGTAAATGACGTGGTGTTTGATGAACTTAACTACGTCGTTGGTCTTGACTTCTCTCAAGGGGACCGCTTCGGCCCATTTAGAGAAGTAGTCGGTGATCGCGAGAATGAAGCGATGACCTTTCGCCGATGGTGGGGATATTGGTCCGACTATGTCCATCCCCCACGCCTCGAAGGGCCACGAAGCCTTTGTTGGGTGCAGGTCTTCAGGTGGTTGATGCATGTAGTTGGCGTGAATCTGGCACTCGTGGCAGCGCTTTGCGTAGGCGACGGCGTCTTGCACCATCCCAGGCCAGAAGTAGCCTGTCCTTCGTAGGCGATCCCAAAGTTTGGGTCCGGGTTGGTGAGCTCCGCCGATGCCGTCGTGGGCCTCGCGTAGAGCATCCTGTGCTTCCGCTTTCGAGAGACATCGAAGCAACAAACCGTCGTATGACCTTCGATACAACGTCTTGGTGGTCGAGTCGTAGTAGAATCTCGTAGCACGTCTCCGGACTGACTCTCGCTCCTTCGCATCCTCGGGTAATACGCCGTAAAGGACGTAGTCGATGATCGGGAGACGCCAGTCTTCAGCACTGGGCTGATCTGAGACTTGATGTGTGGCGTTTACTTCTGGAGCGTCTTTCAGCCGAAAGGGCTTCCTGCTCGCCACTGTGACCGATTGGATTGTTCCGAATGGTTGAGCCAAGTTGGCCGCCAAAGAAGCCAAGGCGTCTGCATGTGTGTTCTTGGAATGTAGCACATGCTCAATGTGGAAATTCTCAAACGATTCCACTAGCCGGGCGGCCGCCCTGTGGAGTGGGATCAGGTCTTCGTTTCTAACCTCGTATTCGCCGGTCATCTGTTTGACGATGAGCTGGGAATCGCCGTAAGCTTGGAGGTGCTTTATTCCTAGCTCTTTAGCCAACTCGAGTCCGAAGAGTAATGCGTTGTACTCGGCCACATTGTTGGTACATGGCTCTGTCAAAGCGAAAGCTCGTGGTAGTACGTGGTTGTGCGGGGAAGTGAGGACCACCCCCACTCCCGCGACAATAGAGCCATCCGGGGCTGCGCGAGACGCGCCGTCGAAGAACATCTGCCACACATCCGGTAACGAGGTTACGTTGACCTCAAGTGGTTCGTCCGGCAAATCTTCAAATAAGTCGGTTTTTGTTCCCAGCGGGTGACTGGCCATGAGATCGCATATGGCCTGCCCCTTGACCGACTTCTGGGGCATGAAGTGAATGTCGTACTGGGAGAGCAGAAGTGCCCACCTAGCTAAACGCCAATTTAATGCCGCAGGTTGCGTCATAAAGACTCGAATGGGATTCATTCGTGAGATGACGTGGATCGTCTGGCCAACCAGGTAGTGTCGCATCTTTTGGATGGCGAACACCAAGGCCAAACATTCTTTCTCAACCATCGGGTACCGTTGCTCGGCGCCTTGCAGGGTCCTACTGAGGTAGTAGATGCCTTGCTCGTGGCCGGCATCATCGTTTTGTGCCAAGAGAGCACCCAGAGAGTGCTCCATGGCCCGAATATAGATGAGAAACGGTTTTCCTGAAATCGGTGCAGCGAGGACCGGCGGATTTGAAAGGTAAGCCTTGATGTCCTCAAAGGCCTGCTGGCAAAGCTCGTCCCACACGAAGGAGGTGCCTTTCTTCATAAGCTTGGAGAACGGCTGACACTTGCCTGAAAGATTCGAGATGAATCTTCGGATATAGGCCAATCGTCCCTGGAGGCCTCTCAATTCCTTGAGGTTCCGGGGTGGTTGAAGCTCTTGGATGGCTCGCACCTTGTCTGGATCAATTTGGATCCCTTTCGTCGTGACGACGAAACCGAGGAACTTACCACTAGTCATCCCTAAGAATGATTTCGTGGGGTTCATCTTGAGCTGGTGAGCCCTCATGAGTTCGAACATTGTCCTCAAATCTTGAAGGTGGTCGCCGTGGTGGCGACTTTTTACGACGAGATCGTCCACATAGCATTCCACCGTCTTTCGCAGGTGCTGTCGAAAGATCGTGCTCATGGCACGCTGATAGGTTGCGCCGGCATTCTTGAGTCCAAAGGGCATGACCGTGTAGCAGTACACCCCCATGGGAGTTCTGAATGAGGTGTGTTTTTCGTCCTCGGGGTGCATTTTGATTTGATTGTACCCCGAGAAACCGTCCATGAAGGACATCCTCTCGAATCCGCACGTGTTGTCAATGATGACATCCGTGATGGGGAGGGGAAATTCGTCCTTTGGGCACGCAGAGTTGAGGTCTCTGAAATCGATGCAGATGCGGATCTTACCGTTTTTCTTTAGCACTGGAACAATGTTAGCCACCCAGTCGGGGTGTTGTTCTTCTCTGACGAAGCCGGACTCGATGAGCTTCTTTACTTCAGCCTCGATCGCCTCCATGATCTGAGGGCGAAACCGCCTTTGCTGCTGCTTGACTGGCTTGGCGTCTGGGCTGATGTTGAGGCGATGTGTGGCGATCCGCGGATCCAAACCAGGCATGTCCTCGTAATTCCACGCGAAGACGTCGATGTATTCCCGTATGAGGGCGATGAGATCCTCCTTTTCTTGAGGAGGCAGGCTACCACTGATGAATATGGGCTTGGGACTTTCGTCAGAGCCCATGTTCACTTGAAGGATTTCGTCCTCAGTGGGCGGTTCTCGCTGCTCGAAGCGACTACTCCACTGGGCGTTAACATGGCGATCCCATGTCTCGTCATAGAGCGGGAGCTGTTCATCTGTCGCCATCTCGGCAGGGTCCATTGTAGCCATGTTGATCGTGAGGCCGTCGAATAGGTCTCTCACGCTGACATCTGAGTCCCACGCCGAGGTTTCTGACGACTGATCTCCTGAACATGCATAGTCGGAATCTTCGCCGATGTGGAAGCATAAGTCGGACGAGGAGGAGGAGTAGCCTAAGCCTCTCCTAGTCCGGTTGAAATAATTCGAGGGTTTCCCCTTAGGTACGTAAGCAGGTCGGATGACCGTCTTGCGTCCTCGGCCGTAATTGAGGCCTTCTAGACGAGTGAGGTCGTACCCCATGTTGCTCATCATGCGTCTCGCAATTCGACTGTATTGCGAAAACTGGGGTGCTGGGTCTTCGTCTTCGGACTCGTCCCAGAGCGTGCGCAAGGGCTGATCGATCAGGCCGAAAATAATGTCCTTTCGATATTTATTTCGGGCTGGTACAACAAATACGGCTTGTGACGAATCAGCCAGCGATCCCCTCGTGGTGTATGACGAGCGGACCGGCATGTGCAGGGAAGGATCCCGGTAGAGTTCCGACCATAGGCCGTTGGGTTCATCGTCCTCAGACGTAGAACAAGACGACACATAGGCAAAGTCGGGTTTTTCATTGACGACAATCTTTCCCGCTTGAACAGCGTTGGTTACATGATGACTCTCGTAACCAATTACAATTGACTCGAAATCGTTTAAGATTAGATTGTCGCCGTACTCAGGCTCACTGTCCGCTTCGTTGCCGCTTTCCGGCTCCTCAATCGGCGGTTCGACAGGGTCCTGATACAGCAGAGAGTCGGTGAAGTAGTTTTCGACGCCTTTGAAGGGTTGTCTGTCGGCCACCACCGTCTTCACGCGCTCGTAGTCGTCCACGTACTTCAAACATTGGTGCAGAGTGGATGGGACTATTCGATTGCCATGGATCCACGGGCGTCCTAGGAGCATGTTGTAGGAAGGCTCGGCATCGATGACATAACAGGTCACCTCTGTCTTCATGTCGCCTATGCGGCATTTCAAGCGAATTTTGCCTAGTGGCCGCGTCCCTGTGGCGTTAAAGCCAAAGATGGTTGTGGTGGTTGAGGACAAACGCTTCGGCGGTATCCCCAGATGCTTGATCAATTTCAGAGGCACGATGCTTAGTGCGGAGCCCGGGTCGACTTGGATCCGATCCACTCTCGCCGATCCGACATAACCCGTGAAGTACAGTGGTCGATCGTGAGTCGTACTCTTGATGAGCATATCTTCAGGAGTAAAGGTGATGCACGGGACCCGTCTATCCGAGATCTGGCAACAATTCGCACATTCTTGTTCCGCCTCCGTCTCTTTTAAGAAATGGGTCGAGAAAGCCTCCGAATCCGCCAACGCCTCCTGTAGGGCCTCCCGAGTAGACCTGGATAGTCTAAGGAGGTCGTGCATGGTGATTCGCACCGGGATGCTTTTCAGTTGTGCGAGCACGTTGAACCTGAAAGGTTGGCGGCTTGAGCTGGGTGCCTCTGGATTAGGAGGGGTTGTGGCGGTTGGCCTCGCGGGAGGTCTCGCCGCGTTCTCTACCCTCGCGGGATATTCTTTGGCGAACTCTTTTCCAGCCCTCGTGGCGAAGACGTTTGTGTCTTCTTCGGAGTCAGTAAGGGTGGCCATCGCTGGGCCGTCTCTGTCCGGAATGGCAGAGACAACGTTGCAATGTTTTCGTTGGGCCTCCTTCGGCGGTCGCGCGGTCCATTGCTCGTCGTTGAGGAGGTCTGGGTGGACCCACATTATCTGCCCCGATGGCAGGGTCTGTGGTACCAAGCCCTTCTCCCGCTGGTTGTGAGGATCGTCATTGGTGACCCTCAGAACCGCTTTGGGGATGGGAATTACCCCCGCTGGAGCATGAACTTCTGGGAGATCTGTTCCAAAGCTCAAGGTGATCATGTTTGTGGTCACCTGCTTTTGAACTTTCTCTTTCTTCAAGACTCCTGCATCGTAGAGGGCCTGGAGCTTGTCCTTGAGGACGTAACATTTGGTCGTGTGGTGACCAAGGAATCGGTGATAAGCGCAGTAGGTCGGGTCACCGGTTTTATCTGCCTCCTCAGGTTTTGTAGCTTCAGGCAGTTTGATTCGACCACTCTTGAGCAGGGTATCGAGCGTTGCCACCACCTGGTCCTCTTTGAAGTCATAGTGCCGTGGGGGGCGTTGTTCGAATTGCCTAGGTTTCGGTTTTGGAGCAGTCCTTGGCGTCGGAGCAGAGTCCACAGCCATGATCTCCTTTCCTCTTGTCCGAGGGGGATTCTTTGGCGCGGCTGGCTCTGCAGCTCCTTTCTTGGGCTGGGGTTCTTCGGCCTCCAACCTCTTGATCATGTTTTCTACTTGCTCGCCTTGACGAACAAGTTCTTTCCACGTCCGGGTTTCTACCGCGCCTATCTTAGACAGGATATGGATCGATAGATTGTTGCGACACATCTCGATAAGCGTCGACTCGGAGACTTGGTCCCGACAGTGGACAGACCGGTTCCGGAACCTTTTGACGAAGTCGTTGACCGACTCCGACTTTCGTTGCTTTTCAGCAAGGAGAGTAGCCATTGATACTTCGGTGTCGTCGTCGAAGAAGCGGGCTAAAAAGAGCTTTTCGACGTCGGCCCATGCTTTGATGGAGCCGGGCTCCAGCTTGCGGAACCATTCAAAGGCTACCCCCTTGAGGGTGCCTATGAAGAGTCGCGTGAGAATGGCGTCGTTTCCAGTAAGGAATCCGGTTTGCGCCATGAAGTAGTAGATGTGCTGCGAGGGCGAGCCCTTGCCGTCAAACTGCACCAAGCTGATCGGCTTGAACTTTGCTGGGTATGGGACCGTGTCCCATTCGACAGGGTAGGGGCGGACCACCCCCAGCTTGTTCATGTTTTGCTGAAGCTTCAGCGCGTTGAGCTGGTCCTGGAACTCATCGAACCTTTTGTCACGGGAGCCATCCCCGGTGTGCGACGTCCCTAGCGACGTCTTGGAAGAATAATCGGATTGTCGATTATCGTCATCTTCCGTTTCCATCGCCGGACGGTGAGGAGGTACCCACTCTCTATCCCCCGTTTGCCGAGGTAAGGGGCGTTGGGTTCTTTTCTTCTTCTTCTTCTTGTTCAGAAGCTGTTCCATCATCTCCCGCAGAGAGTCGATGGTCGCCTGTTGCTCTTCGAGCTTTTGAGCGACCGTCTGGTCATGGGTAAGGTCGGTCATGTGCACCCGCGCCCTCGCGTCCTGACTTGAGTGCGAAGTTTGAGAAGTGGCCGCTGCTGAGTGAACCTCGTCCTCGCGGTAGGAGGGAGGTGGTACGGTGGAGTAGTCAATCCCGCTCTTCATCCTTCTGCGACTACGGGTACGCTGGTATATGCCCTCTTGCTGGTGTTGGGCAAACCAGGGATCGAGTCCCAAAATGGACTCTGAATCTGGGGAATCGGAAAGTGCCGTCTTGCCCTTGTCCGTCATGTTGATTGTGACGGACGAGAGCTCTGGGTCGTCAGTAGCGCGTCTCTTTTGGCGACAACGCCTTCGACGAGAGGTCCTCTGGTGAGAGGGTTGTCGAGAAATTCTCTCAAACACAGAAGGCTTCGCCGTTACTACGCATTGGCAGTCGGCGAGTACTGTGTGGATGAGCCTTTCGCAGTGGCACTGAGGGTTCACCTCGTGCATGGTGCGCTTGCGAATTAAATATTCTCGTAGATCTTCCGTGGGTGGTTGGTGACAACCCCCAGCATCGGAAAGATCACCCGGGTGAGTACACGAAGGATCTCCGGATGTGCTCTCTGGGGCACAATGGGTGGAATGTTGCGGCGTCGGAGTTAGGCGGTTTCGCCTTGACGGGCGAGTTTTCGCGTTTGGGCGAACTCTAGCGCGTAGGCGAGTTTCAGCCCTTTGTTTAGACGAGCTGGCTCGCGACGCGTTGCCTATCTCCTTGCCTTTACGCTTATCCGCCAAGGTCTCATGGCGAGGCTCGCCAGCCTTCGAGGATTCGCCTTCTTGGATAGGCCCACTTACTTGGGGTGGTTTGTTTGCGTCAGGGATATGACCTGAAAAGCGAAGTCCGCCTGAGCGAGTGGTCCCCTCCTTCTCGGTTAGCGCCCCTGGTTTGGAGGGCCTCCCGATGTTGGGCGAGTCACCATCTCGTCTCTCGCTTCTTGGGCCTGTATGGTGGTTCAGGCCATTGTGCGAAGCGGAGGTTTGGGTCTTCTGCCCGACAAGCTTCCGTCGTTGCTGTTGGTTAGTTCTCCCATCGGAGGGGGAACTTGCGTGAGCAGCGGCGGGGTGGCTTGTGCCGGAACGAACTGGTGTCTCTTTCGGGATAGGTGCTACTGAGGGTCGTTTGGCGACCCATTTAGTAGACCCTTTCCCCCTGCTCTCGATATGGGACTTGGCCTCGAGAGCGTTTGGGGTGGATTTCCCTATTGGGACTCCGATAGAGCTTTCTGGTGCGGGAGTTTTGGCCGTCTGAGGTCGGTTCCCGTGCAGGGCTCTGTGGCGCTTGCGGGACGCTTCGCCACCGGAAGAGGAGGAAGACAAGTACTCTTCGTACTTGGCCTGATCGAACTCGATTTCTAGGGACTCCACTGTCGTCCCAACAACAACCTCGTCGAACTGAGCTACCACCATTTCGTTTGAAGAAACAGTTTCTCCCACTGTGGTCGCCATCTTCTGTAGGTGTAAATTTCTGATTTTTCCGGAAAATGGGAGGGATTTCGTTTGTATTTATAAGAAAGCTTATTACAAACTAAATCAATCTGAATTACAACAGAAGCGGAGGGAATGCCCTCCTTGTTTATATTTGTGGGGACTTTACGGTAGCTACAGGATGCTTCGCCCGGTGCTCGCGCCGGGTCTGCTTCCCTTGGACGGTTCGACCGAGGTTGTTGGAGAGCTTCAGTACTCAGTAGAAGCTCCGGGTGAAAGGAGTTCGAATCCTCTTAGTTCGCCGGCGATCGGAGCTCGGAGTTTGGAGATTTTCCGATTGACTGCTCGATTCTCTCCTTTTCTCCTTTTTCTCTCAATCTCTCGATGCTCGATGCTTCGATCCCTTTTTTTTTGGTTGCTGTAGGAAGCTCTTTTTAAGTGGGAGGGGGACAGTCCAGATGTCCCTTGGACCATGGGATCTGATCATGCACTGTCCAAAAACATCCTATTGTCCCCTGTACAACCAATGGTTGCTTATGGGGCTACAGGTCACGTCACGTCGTATAGGAGTGGGAAAGCCCCTCCTCGTACTCGTGACAGTGAGTACCAGGCACTCGAGTGGATTTGGATATCTCACCGAACGCCGATGGCTCTGACCCTTCGCTCGGGGCGCGGCGCGCTGCATTTATGTGGATGCAGACGGCTCTGGCACCCGTCCACTCACTGGTGCGGCGAGGCACCGAAAGACCTTCCGGCGGTCCTGGGGCGTCGTGCCTCTCTCTCCTCTTCCTATGTTCGAATAGAGGCGGGAGAACGGACGTTGCGTGTCTGGACGAGCTTCGGATAGCTTTTGGCGCGTCATGGCCCTGGCCCTCCGTTCTAATGGGTGAGGTGACCTGCATTTATGAGAATGCAGGTCGGTCCGGCGTCTGTCCCGTTCGCTTGAATTGCGGGCGGACGTCGGACGGACTTGGGACGCTGTTCCCCCCTCCTGTCGCATCGTGGGAGACAGGGGAGGCTTGTCCCTGGAAACCCGGCTTTCGGCTTACGCAGGCAGACGTGGCTCTCTGCAAGTGGCTTCGGCACACGAGGGCGGGTCTGAGTACTCTCCTGGCGGGCGGATTTGGTTAGTGAGGGCGGATTCGTGTGCCAGCGAATCCGCTTAGTGGCCTAAGAGAAGGTGGTCCTGTTCTGTGGGCGAATTCGTTTGCTAATCTGCCGCGGTAGTTTTTACCGTCTACAAGACCCCCTTCAAAGTTTTCAGACCAAAACCGGCTTACGTGTGGTCTGGAATACTTTGAATGAAGACGTTTTGTACCAGGTGCACTAGGATTTTTAGCAAACCCTCAGCTATCAACGGGTTTGATCTGCCTTTACCGATTACCGTTTGAATCGGGCTAGCCATACTATTCCCCTCAGTATGATGAGTTGTCGAGTAGTTTCCCTTAGGCTTAGTGCTAAGATTTCTACTCTGACCCTTAGCCGCCTGGGGCGCGGGTTTAAATGAAACCACTTTGATAGTTCCTAGATTTTGGACAAACCGCCTGCTTCTCAAAGGTGTGTGAGTCGTGCGGGTGAAATTAGGACTTGATGGCGAAATTTTGGAAGGCTTGCGGATTTCATTCAAGTTTTCGCCGTCGGGACCCTTTCCTTAGGCGAAATCAGGCCTAATGGGAGTAGGCCACGTGCTTGTCTGCAGGGCTTCGTGTCTGGTCATGATTTGACAACCCGACTCCGCTCAACGCGCCTCGTCCTGATCGTGGCCGTGGTTTTCGAATTCAACCGCTGGATGCAACCGTCGATGAGGGTGATCTGGGCCGTCGAATTCGATTGTGGCCACGTTTTCCCGTCCGAGGGCAGTTGTGGCCACGTGGGCAACCTTCCTCTTTTTTAAACCCGCTGTTTTCCTCCTCTGGGATCCACCGTGCTCTTGAATCTTGCAAGAGATTTCTAAGACGAGAATTCCCGCCCCCTCTTTCAATGGCTCCAAAAACTAGGAAGCGCAAAGTGAGAGGTGCAGGCCCTGGAGGTTATTCCGATCGTCTCTCCGCCGGCATGCCCGCCAGTGCCCCGGAGTCGCGCTCAGGTACGTCGATAAGTTCGTTGGGTTACCTCGCGTGGGTCTTAGGCGTCGGATTTGGGGAGATGAGTGTTGCTCAATGTCCTGGAATCCCGCCGCTTTTGGCAGCTTCCCCCAATTTGGGGGCAAAGTTAGCCCTATTTGCTCCTTGGGGGAGAGGGAGGCGACCTTTCCCCCCCTTCTTTTTTTTTGATAGGCGATTTCGTCTGTCTTTGTCTGATGGGCGATTTCGCCCTTTTGGCGGATTTTGTCTTAATCGATTTTCCTTTCTTACAGCGACTTTTTCCGATGAGGCTTTCTCGGAGGGTGTGGCCATTGGCCACGCCGGTGGTACGCACTACACGGCACCCCCTAGATTTCCCTCTTTGGCTCCGTTACCCGCGTTTGCCGCCGACAAGCCAGACGGCTTGATAAAGAGGGTCACGGACGGTCACCACCTGACGCTGCGCGAGTTGACGACCGACGCGGCTTTGACGGATGATGCCAGGGCAGAATTGCCGAAACCTCAATTCTTGTTCGGCGACGCCATGACCGACCCCTCTGCTTTGTTGCTCAAGGAGAGCATGTGGTTCCATACGGTAGAAGGGATTCACTACTACCTCCCCAGTATGTCGAGGGGGTTCTCGATCGTTGAGCTGCGATCCCTCGCGGTTCCTCGGACGATGAACTGGGAGCTGACCCCCACTCAAGACGGGGTTACCTGTGGCGTATTCACGGGTTCTACCGCCGGATATGGAGTGGATGGCTCCTGTAAGCGCGTGACGGGTCTACGTCCTGGCTTAATGTCCGCTGAACTGCCCGTGGGGGAATCGATATCAGCGGCGGAGACCTTTCGTCATCGTTTCTTTCGAGTCGGAGGGAGTTTTCCACCGAAGGATTTCAGAGCTCCGGGGTGGGTTTATTCTGCACCCGGCAGCGACACTTGGTGGTCCAAGATCACTGACCGTGTTCTGGCTGAGAATGCCGATCTCAAGAACACGGAGTTGTATGCGGCCATTGAAGCCACGCGGCACGGCTTGCGGATCAACGCTTCTCAGTTCCACAGCATTTTGGAGCTGTATTGTGCGGAAAGCGGCACATTCTTCACCCCCAACGGTGAGCTCGGCATCACCTCCCATGAGATGCACGATGTGTCGGGTCTGCCCCTGGGAGACTTCCCTTACGAGGAATACGTCCCCGACCAAGCTGAGATCGATCAGCTGTTGAGCCATTCGCCCTCGGCGGTCGAGACTTTGTGGGAGTTACTCTGCCATTACCACATCTGCCTCAGCACCTTGGGGGCAGCAGACCATAAAGGGAAGAAGAAGGGGATCAGCCACAAGAACTGGGCTGATTATCTGTTCCCAGGGAACGACGTCAAGGGGCAACCTGCCCTTCCATTAGGCGCATGCGACCAGTCCGAGGTGGAGGCAAGGATAGCCGAAGACGGGGGTAACATGACTCTCGACCGTGATGAAGGCGGATTCAAGTCAGGTACCGTCCTCCACTCGTTCCACCATCAGGCGGAGTCACCAATCTCTGGGAAGGCGCTGCTTGCGGGGTACCTCATGTTATGGTTGAAGAGGTGCGTAGTCCCCACTCACTCCTTTGAGGCTCTTCCCGTCGAGGTCGTGTACCCGGCGGTTTGCTTAGCTCACGGGAAGTCTTATTCCTTGGTATCGGCGACGATAGCGTGCATCCATCGGGGGCTCCGCACCCTGATGGCTCAGTTCTGCCGCGTGTCGACTGTCGATGAGGGAGAAGGAGAGGTTATCAGGACTCCCAACCCCCGGGTGGGGCTGCCGTATACCTATCTGATGGCGTGGTTCGTATACCACTGTGAGTGCTTGATGAGTGCTCCGGCGGCTCTCCAAGGTGACAAGTTTGTCCCTTTTGTTCGGCGCTTGGAGAAGTGCTCCTGGAAGTGCAAGGACATCCCCGATGCGCGGAAGATGCTCTCCCACTTTGGGAATTACAATTTTCACCGTTCCTTCCCCTATTTCAGCGGGGCGGATATGGAGAATCCCTCAGGGATGCGCCGACGGCGGACCGCTACACAACCCTCCCTCGCGGCGCCTTTCGCTGGTTGGTAAACATCCGGCCCGGGTATCATGTTCTGAGAACGGGCTTGTCGTGCTATCTTGAGCCGTACATCCCCTTTAGGTTCGCCCGCCAGTTTGGGTATGACCAATTGTACGTGGGCAACGTCAATCCCCAACTGCGGTTTGAAGGAGGGCTGGTGGATGGAGCTCGCGGATGGTTCTGGACTCATGCTGGCGGCACTGATGCTCGCTTTGAGTTACCCTCAAAGGATCGCGACTTGCATCATACGTTCTCGTATTGCCGGTGGTATCGGGGCGCCAGCGCTGATCCTACCGACTTCCGGTTCCAGAGTTCGTGCCTGGCGGAACACAGACGTCACCCACGAGGAGCTCCTCGACCTTCGAGGCGAAGGGGCCGTGCAACGGCTAGGGAATTGTTCATGGAGGACCCTGCAGGAGATTCTGAGGGTGAGGGTGTGGGTCCAGGCGAACCCGAAGCGCCCGAAACACGAGCTCCTCCTCCCAGTCTTCCTTTAGATTCCCAAGGCGAGCGGAGGGAGCCTGCTGAGTTAACCCGGGTGAGCAAGCGCCTGGAACAAGCCCGTAGTGCGATTGCTGGGCGTATGGGAGCGCCCCTGTTATCTCCGAGTAGTTCGTTGCTCTCAAAACGGCAGCGAGAAGCGGCGGAGAGCTCTAGAGTGGAAGTGGCCAAGAGGGCCCGTGGCGAAGAGACTACGGTGACCACCAGAGCGGCGGCCGATCGGGCAGCTACCGCCTCTGGGGCGGAAATAGCTCGACCTGCTCCTTCTGTTGCGCCGCAAGTGGCTCCGGCGATTCCGAAGGATACGCTTCCTTCCTCGGGAGTGGAGTCACAGGCGGGGGCCTTGACGACTCCTGCATCTGCACCAAGAGGTAATCTTTCGGTGCAATGCTTCTGTGTAAGAAGTTGGATTCGCATCCTCTGACCGTTCACATTGAATTCATGTAGGTACAGTCGAGGAAGCGATCCCCATCCCTTCTGACGAAGAGGAGGGGAGTGGAGATGAAGGAGAACCAGGGGGTTCGAGTAAGTATGAGTTTCAATGCTGTTGACCCTTCTAGGCT
>BQKN01063067.1:0-26930 GCA_022839385.1 Asparagus kiusianus
TGCAAATCCCTGGTTATCTGCTAAGGGTAAAAAGCCAAAGTCTCCTGACAATCCTCATGTTAAAGACACCAAAAGTCATGGTAAAAGTTTATATGAAAATCCTTTCCTATCCTTGGATAATTTGGAACCTGATCCCTCTTTAATTAAGAGAGGGGACCTGGTTAAATGAATTTTTCATGTTGGAATGTTAGAGGGCTAAACAAACCCTCTAAACAAATGATGGTGAGACAACATATTCAGTTTTATCATCTCTCGTTTATTGCTCTCATTGAAACCAAAATTAAAGAATCTTTACTTCCTAAGGCTGTTAAGAAAATTTCAAGAAATTAGAATTGGATATCTAATGTCAAAGTTCCTGGCAAAGCTAGGATCATTATCATGTGGGATGCAAACATTCTGGACATTCAAGTAATGTCAATATCTGATCAACATATATCATGTTTTGTCAAATCCTTGGATGGCAAGTTAGACTGTATCATTTCCTCAATTTATGGACACAATCAGATGGAGGCTAGGAAGGAACTTTGGTCTAATCTAAGCAATGTTCAACGAAGTGTTGGTAATTTGCCATGGCTAATCTTTGGAGATTTCAATGCTATAATTAGCAATGAGGAGAAATTAGGTGGAGCTTCTTTATCTGAAGCAGATACAAGGGATTTTGGTAACTTCATAGACGATTGTTGTCTTTCCCATTTGAAAACGACTGGGTGCTACTACACTTGGAGCAATAAACAAGATCCTGACACTAGAGTATGGAGCAGGTTGGATAGGGCACTGATAAATGATGCTTGGATTAGTATGTATAATGCTAGCCAAATTGAATTCCTTCCTCCAAATTGTTCAGACTGTAGGATCTGAAATAGATACACTTGAACACTAGAGGGGGGGTGAATAGTGTTCTTTTAAAATATATGCAAAGTATATTATAAATTACAAAGAAAAATGGCAATCTCAGAAATTCACAATCACAAACACAAGGATTTATACTGGTTCCACCAATCCGGTACACATCCAGTCCCCAAGCAAATCCTGCTTGAGAGTTTCCATTATGATTTTGAATAAACTTACAAAATCAAACGCAAACCTGACCAATTTGCAAGTCCTTGCAAATTATAACACCAATTGACAAACACCTTGCCAATTTAAACACCAATCTCTAAACCAAGAGATCAACCCTCTCAAACCCGAGAGAAATCCTTTTGAAGCAAGAACACAATTGATCCTATAAGCCTTGAATGTGTAGTGAAGTGCAGCAGTGGCTTAGGATTCTTTTAACCTCTGTAAATTGCCTAAATAATAGGTATTTGATAAATGTTTAGAGGCAATTTCAGAAACTTCTCTTTTTCACAAAATCTGAATATTTTTCACTTGAAAAATTGCACAAAGATCAAAGCTTATGGGTACGTATATCTCTATAATTTTTCTGAACAAATAACCTATTTATAGCCCTTGAAAAGATAAATTTTTGAACTTTAAAAATGTTTAAAAACGGCTATAAATAGTCATAAATTCAAACTTTTAAATCTGGAAAAACTGTATCTGTAGTCGACTACAATGAACATTAGTCGACTACACTGAGTTCAAACAGACTCTATGTATTCAGATATTTTTCTCAGTAGTCGACTACAATGCTTATTAGTCGACTATACTGTATTTTGACAGAAACTGATAAAATAAAATTTACGTTCAGTAGTCGACTATAGTGTAGATTAGTCGACTATACTGTAAAAAGATTGAAACTTATGCTTTTGTAAAACAGCTGAGTAGTCGACTACAATCACTATTAGTCGACTATACTGTAAATTGACAGAAACACAGATTTAGGATTTATACATGAGTAGTCGACTACTATTCTAATTAGTCGACTACTAAGAGTAAAAATTATGATATAAAATATTTTTATACTTAAGTTCTAACTATATTTCTAATGGTTAACATAGGGGATTTCTATAGTTAACCAACACACTAAGCATGTGTTAGTGTGTTCTAATTTTGTGTGTGTACGTGTGTGTAATCAAGGCTTGTACAAAAATTCTAAGTAAAGAAAATGTAAAATACATTATCTCATCTGTTCTTCATTTTCTTCACTTCATAATGCCTTGAAAACATCTTGCACTTGTTCATATTCTGATATTAAAATCTGCATATAAAAGTTAGTGCACACACTATATAAATTGTTATCATCAAAATACTATCATGGAGATATGATATTCAACATTCTCCCCCTTTTTGATGATAACAAATAATATATGCATAAGTATATATTTTATAATCAGATTAAAACATAATGAAATAACCATACTTACCCCCCTACATATATGCAAATATGAGTCAAATATAAGTCTATAACAATACATAACAATACTTGCATAAAAGTACTATTTCTCCCCCTTTGTTATCAACAAAAAGAGGAAAAATATCTATGCTAAACATGACATTATTTCTTCAACATGAGCTAAAACTTCAAACAAATCATCCAGGTTATGAACATAGTCCATAACTTCACTCATCCAAATAGGTAGGCAAAGACTTACCATAAAGACCAAAAGTTCCATAATGTTCATCACCATGATCTGTTTAAAATATGTAGCACATGCATTATCTAACCAAACATTATCATAGATAATAAAAAAACACACAATCAACATATGTGACATAGTAGCAACATAAATAACATATTACATAAGTCTTAACAACTCACAACCACGTAGTTTTTGAAACTTAAACAGAATAACATAATTGTTTTGAAACTTAACATAAAAACATCTTAAGGTGCTGGAGGAGGTTGCTGTCCTTAAAAATATGCATTAAGCTTTGTGTCCAAATCTTTAAACTTCTTGATTAGCTCTTCTTGATTACTAATGATGTATGAGTTCTGGGAATAAAGAGCTCTTTGACCAGTTTCAAGTTCAAGAATACGTGGACTTAAAGTGTTGTATTGCACGTCTGAAAAACATGAGGGGTCTGTAGGAAAAGGTGGTGGTTGACTTAAAGAAGCTTCTGCTTGAGTTGAAGATTGTGGAATTTCTTCTTGATGAGGTTCAGGTTCATTTTGAGGATTATGTTCTTGAATTTCAAAATTAGTCAATTTCATCCTAGTTAGGGCATTGGAATCAAAGAATTCAATCGAACGGACAACCGAATTTTCAGATTGGAGATCCACATGAAATTTGTCAAAGATTTTTGTTAGGAATGCACCATAAGGAAGAAATCCTCTTGGAATAGTCAGAAGATTGTCAAAATAAACTTCAGCCCAATTAACTTGAATATTTACCATTATAGCATATAGAGCTTTTGCTAAATCTAGGGAAATGAAATGAAAACTTCTAGTTTTTGGATACAAGTTATAGGCTAGGATTCGTGCAATGAACCTAGGAATTGGACGAAGTTTGTTTGAGTTATTTACAAGTTTGTCATATCCAGGAAGAAATATATGATTAGATAGCAGATCTGAATCATTCATCCTAACAGACCTAAGAGAAACTCCTTGATAAGGAATATTAAAGATTTTACCAATTGACTTTGTAGTTAAGTCAATCTCTATTCCTTTAACAAGAGTTTTGAGTTTTTCAGAACCACCAATAGTTCCCATACGTTCTATATTAGTATAGAACAGTTGCACAAGAAATGGATATGTGAGTTTTCTATTTTCAGCAGAGAATAATTCAAGCAATCCCACATTTTCAAAATATGAACTAAAGTTCCAGGGTATAAAATCATCAAATTTTACAAATCGTCCTGGAAGAACTTCAAAAGTTGATATTTTGTTAAATTCTTCTAATAAATCAGGACTTTTTAAATAGATGATGATTTCATCATTGACAGAAGTATGGGTTTGCTTAGCTTTCTTAGATCTAGACATGATTAGATAGATAAATGACAAAAGATATAAAGATCAAGTTTAGAAACAATACCCCAAACTGTTGAAACCCTAGATTAGTCGACTATTTCTTGGATTAGTCGACTACTGAGCTTGACTGCTTGTCAGATTTGAAAGAGAATTGAAGAAATTGATGAAAAAATTGAGAAAAATGAGATGCCCTAACCTGGATTCGTTGATTCTGAAGTGGGGAAGATGGGGTTTCAGTTTTGGGTAGAGTTAGTGGGTAGTTTTTGATTTTTACTTTATCTTTTAAGAATAAAATACAATGTATGGTTGAGATTTGATAGTAAATTGAGTGTAGGGTTAAGATTTAATCTTAAATGTGTGGTTAGGATTGATAGAGTTGAAAAAACTATGGTTGAGATGAATTTTACTTAACTGAAACGGGTATGGGTATTGGGTTTTTGATTTGAATAAAAAAATCCACTAAGCTTAAAAATTGTAAAACTGAGAGTTCAGAATCAGTAGTCGACTAATAGTGAGAGTAGTCGACTACACTGTAATCGAAAGAAAGATGATTTTTAGTTTTTAACTCAGAGTAGTCGACTAATCTGTATTGTAGTCGACTACACTGTAAACAACAGAAAGTTGATTTTAAGATATTAACATTGAGTAGTCGACTATAAAGGCAAGTAGTCGACTACACTGTAATTTTCAGGAAAACATTATTTGTAATACTTGTGCATGTAGTCGACTATAAGTCAAATTAGTCGACTATTTAGGGTATAAATGTATATGTGTTTGTTTTAAAATTTAATTTAAATCTTCAATTGAACATATACCTAATTCTCTTCTTAAATTAACATAAATTTCTTCTTTTAAGGGTTTTGTTAATATATCTGCTATTTGTTTATCTGTAGGTATAAATTCTAATGAAATGTCACATTTAAGCACATGATCACGTAAAAAATAATGTCTAATATCAATGTGTTTTGTACGTGAATGTTGAATAGGATTTTTAGATAAATTAATTGTACTAGAATTGTCACACATAATGGATGATATGGGACATTTTATGCCATAATCAGTTAAAGTTTGTTTCATTCATAATATTTGAGCACATGCAAGACTTGCAACAATATATTCAGCTTCAGTTGTTGATAATGATACTGAATTTTGTTTTTTACTAAACCAAGATACAAGTGAATGTCCTACGAAATGACATGTTCCACTTGTACTTTTTCTATCAGATTTACATCCGGCAAAATCAGCATCACTATATGATATTAAACCAAAAGAACTATGTTTTGGATAAAATAAACCATAATTTGTAGTATCTTTAATATATCTAAAAATTCTTTTTTACTGCTTTAAGATGTGATTCTTTAGGATTAGATTGAAATCTTGCACATAAACATACACTAAACATAATATCATGTCTACTTGCAGTAATGTAAAGAAGTGATCCAATCATACATCGATAGAGCTTTTGATCAACATTCTTACCCTTTTCATCTTTGTCAAGTGATGTAGTGGTGCTCATTGGTGTTGGTTTGCTTGATGAATTTTCCAATCCGAATCGTTTGAGTAAATCTTTTGCATACTTGCTTTGATTGATGAATATTCCTTCTTTCAATTGTTTAATTTGTAGTCCAAGGAAGAAATTTAGTTCACCCATGTGACTCATTTCAAATTCATCCTGCATAGTCTTAGCAAATTCTTAACAAATATTGTTGTTAGTAGAACCAAAAATAATATCATCTACATAAATTTGAATTAGTAAAATATCTTTGTTTATTTTCTTAATAAATAATGTTGAATCAACTTTTCCAATTTCAAAACCTGAAGTTAAAAGAAATTTCTTTAATCTATCATACCAAGCACGAGGTGCTTGTTTAAGACCATATAATGCTTTCTTAAGTTTAAAAACATGATTTGGAATACTTTCATGTTCAAAACTTGGAGGTAGTTCTACAAAAACTTCTTCTTTTATAAAACCATTTAGAAAAGCACTTTTAACATCCATTTGAAATAATTTAAAATTCATAAAACATGCAAATGCAAGCAATATTCTAATAGATTCTAATCGAGCAACAGGTGCATAAGTTTCATCATAATCAATTCCTTCTTCTTGATTATAACCTTGAGCAACTAATCTAGCTTTGTTTCTAACAACTTGACCAAATTCATCTAATTTGTTTCTAAAAATCCATTTTGTTCCAATAATAGATTTATTTTGAGGTCTAGGTATAAGATCCCAAACATTATTTCTAGTAAATTGATTAAGTTCATCTTGTATAGCAATTATCCATGAATCATCAAGAAGTGCTTCTTTTATATTTTTAGGTTTAATAGTTGAAATAAAAACATTATGAGCAATCAAATTAAAATGAGATCTAGTAGTTACTTTGTCAGAAATATTTCCTATAACTAAATCATGTGGATGATTTTTAACTTCTACAAAATTTTTAGGTAAATCACTTTATAAATTATCATCTTTTGTAATATCTATCATAGGAGTATCAAGAATAGTATCAATTATATCATCATCATTATTTAATATAATAGGTGTTTTTGAAAAATTTTCATCAAAAGAAACATGTAAAGATTCTTCAATAACTAGTGTTCTTTTGTTATATATTCTATATGCTTTACTATGATTAGAATATCCAACAAAAATTCCTTCATCGGATTTAGAATCAAATTTATCTAAGTTATCTTTTGTGTTTAAGATAAAATATTTACAACCAAAAACTTTAAAGTAAGATACTTTAGGAATTTTGTTATAAAATAATTCATAAGAGGTTTTCTTTAAAATAGGTCTTAATAAAACTCTATTTAAAACATAACAAGCTGTTGATACAGCTTCTGCCCAAAAATATTTAGGTAAATTACTATCACACAACATGGTTCTAGCACATTCTTGTAAAGTTCTATTTTTCCTTTCTACAACTCCATTTTGTGGAGCAGCACGAGGAAAAGAAAAAGTATGTGATATACGATGTTTGTCTCAATAATTTGTAAATAATTCATTTTCAAATTCACCTCCATGATCACTACGTATAGAGATAATAGAAGTAGATTTTTGATTTTGAATTCTTTTGTAAAATATAGAAAACTCATTAAAAGCATCATTTTTATGTTTAAGAAAAATTACCTATGTAAATCTAGAATAATCATCAACAAGAACAAATGCATATCTACTTCCATCTAAAGATGCTACTCTAGATGGACCAAAAAGATCTATGTGAATTAATTCTAATGGTCTATTTGTAGATATTACATTTTTAGATTTAAAAGAAGATTTATGCATTTTTCCTTGTTGACATGCATCACAAAAATTATTTTTAAAAGACATCTTAGGTAAACCATTTACTAAATCATTTTTAGAAATCTTAGACATATGTTTAAAGTTAACATGTCTAAAACGTTTATGCCATAAAATAGAATCATTAGATGATGCAATTAGACAATGTTCATTTGAAATATTTTTCATAGATAAGACATATATGTTATTCTTTCTATGACCTTTAAAAATAATAATTATTAAATCAATATCATAAATTAAGCATGATTCTTTTTCAAAAACAATTTTAAAACCTTTATCACAAAGTTGACTAATACTAAGTAAATTATGTTTAAGACCATCAACTAATAAAACATTATCAATGATAGGTTTGTTTGGATTACCGACAGATCCAATACCAATGACTTTTCCTTTGTTGTTATCTCCAAAAGTAACGGTACCACCATCCTTGTTTTGAAAAGATGACAACAATTGTATGTTTTTAGTCATATGTTTGGAGCAACCACTATCCAAAATCCACCCATCTTTCTTGGGTACCTAAAATAATAAACATTTATATTTTGGTACCCATACTATGTTGGGTCCTTTAAATTAGCCTTTAGGAAACCAAACCCATGAAGAGTTTGATTTTCCTAAATAGTTAGATAATAAACAAATATTTTTAATAAAATCAGAAATATAAAATTTTTTATGTAAAGAAGATAATTCTTTTGGAACCCAAATTGAAAAGAATTTTGATTTCTTTTTACACAAATTTTTATTTCTATATTCATACTTATCACAAGAAGGTTTTACAAAAATTGTTTTCTTTGATTTATTTTTATTAATTTGAAAACCTAATCCTTTTGTCTTTTGTGATTCTTTTTTAAAAGAAAGAATACTATTGAGATTTTCTTTACCTTTATTAAATTTTCTTACATTTAAACATATATCTTCATATCTTGATTTAAAAGAAGAAATATCTTTATCTAAACTATTAATACGAATATTTAAATTATTACATTCTGATTTTAAATATTTATTCTCATTAGATAAACATTCATTTTCTTTAAGTAAAGAAAACTTTTCTTCTTTCAATTCAATTATTTGAGAATTAGAAAAAGTAGATGAATTTAAATCAGAAATTTCTTCAAGTAATCTTTTATTTTCACCTTTAAGAAAATTATGTGATGTCTTTAATCTCATAAAAGTTTCATATAATTCATTGAAAGCATCTAAAAGTTTTTCATTTTCACTTACTTCATCTTGTGCCATGAAACATATGTGAGCACTTTCCTTTTCTTCAATTTCTTCATCTGAAGATGACTCATTACTATCATCCCAAGTGACTGCCATTACTTTCCTTTTCTTATTATTTTGAATGTTGTTAAAGTTGTTGAAATAACTTGATTTTTGCTTATTCTTCAACATTGGACAATCTTTCTTCATATGCCCAGGTTTATTACACTTAAAACAAAGAGGGTTATTTGAAATTGAACTCTTAGATTTAAAATTACCTCGTTTTATAAATTTCCAAAATTTTCGTGCAAACATGCCCATTTTTTCATCATCATCATCTGAATCTTCTTTATCGGAAGTAGTATTGAATACAAGAACTTTCTTGTTCTTTGATTCTTCATCATTCTTTCTATCTTCAATTTGAACTTCATATGCCATAAAATTACCATTAAGATTTTTAACCGTAAGAGTTGACAAATCATTGGCTTCTTCAATAGCGGTAACTTTCTTTTTCCATTGTGGAGTAAGTGAACGAAGTATCTTTCTTATCATCTCCTCTTGTGTATATGTTTTTCCAAGACCAATGAGAGAATTTGTAATGTCGGTGAATCTTGTGAATATTTCTCCAATAGTCTCATTTTCCTTCATCTTGAACAATTTAAATCTGTGCACAAGAACAAAAATTTTAGATTCTTTAACTTTATTAGTACCTTCATGAGTTACCTCAAGTGTATGCCAAATATCATATGCGGATGTGGCCGTTGACACCCTATTGAACTCATTCTTGTCAAGTGCACAAAATAATGCATTCATTGCTTTTGAATCCAAATTTGCATTATTTCTTTGAGAAGTAGTCCATTCTTCAAAAGGAGTTGTTGGCTTCTCATATTTTGTTTCCACGACGTTCCAAAGTTCGTAGCCAATTGATTGAAGCTAAATCTTCATTCGGCACTTCCAATAGTTGTAGTTCAATCCATCGAACATTGGTGGACGATTTGTTGAGTGACCTTCTTTGAATTGTGAAGAATTTGTCGATGCCATCTTTCACCTTGCTCTGATACCAAATGTAGGATCTGAAATAGATACACTTGAACACTAGAGGGGGGGTGAATAGTATTCTTTTAAAATTTATGCAAAGTATATTATAAATTACAAAGAAAAATAACAATCTCAGAAATTCACAATCACAAACACAAGAATTTATACTGGTTCCACCAATCCGGTGTACATCCAGTCCCCAAGCAAATCCCGCTTGAGAGTTTCCACTATGATTTTGAATAAACTTACAAAATCAAACGCAAACCTGACCAATTTGCAAGTCCCTGCAAATTGCAACACTAATTGACAAACACCTTGCCAATTTGAACACCAATCTCTAAACCAAGAGATCAACCCTCTTAAGCCCGAGAGAAATCCTTTTGAAGCAAGAATACAATTGATCCTATAAGCCTTGAATGTGTAGTGAAGTGCAACAGTGGCTTAGGATTCTTTTAATCTCTGTAAATTGCCTAAATAATAGGTATTTGATGAATGTTTAGAGGCAATTTCAGAAACTTCTCTTTTTCACAAAATCTGAATATTTTTCACTTGATAAATTGCACAAAGATCAAAGCTTATGGGTATGTATATCTCTACAATTTTTCTGAACAAATAAACTATTTATAGCTCTTGAAAAGACAAATTTTTGAACTTTAAAAATGTTTAAAAACGGCTATAAACAGTCATAAATTCAAACTTTTAAATCTGAAAAAACTGTATCTGTAGTCGACTACAATGAACATTAGTCGACTACAATGAGTTCAAACAGACTCTGTGTATTCAGAAATTTTTCTCAGTAGTCGACTATAATGCTTATTAGTCGACTACACTGTATTTTGACAGAAACTGATAAAATAAAATTTACGTTCAGTAGTCGACTATAGTGTAGATTAGTCGACGATACTGTAAAAAGATTGAAACTTATGTTTCTGTAAAACACCTGAGTAGTCGACTACAATCACTATTAGTCGACTATACTGTAAATTGACAGAAACACATATTTAGGATTTATACATGAGTAGTCGACTACTATTCTAATTAGTCGACTACTAAGAGTAAAAATTATGATATAAAATATTTTTATACTTAAGTTCTAACTATATTTCTAATGGTTAACATAGGGGATTTCTATAGTTAACCAACATACTAAGCCTGTGTTAGTGTGTTCTAATTTTGTGTGTGTGTGCGTGTGTGTAATCAAGGCTTGTACAAAAATTCTAAGTAAAGAAAATGTAAAATACATTATCTCATCTGTTCTTCATTTTCTTCACTTCATAATGCCTTAAAAACATCTTGCACTTGTTCATATTCTGATATTAAAATCTGCATATAAAAGTTAGTGCACACACTATATAAATTGTTATCATCAAAATACTATCATGGAGATATGATATTCAACACCGACCACTCTCCAGGACTTGTGACTATCTTTGAGAATAGCTTTCAAGGGAAAAAAACCTTTTAAATTTTTTACTATGTGGACTAACCATCCTAGTTTTCTTGATACAGTTTTAAATACCTGGAAGTCATTCATTGAGGGTTACACCATGTTTTCTGTATATTCTAAACTCAATCTGCTGAAGGTATCTCTCAAGGAACTCAACAAGAAACACTTCAATAATATCAGTGAACAAGTGATAAGAGCAAGAACTGTCTTGGAGGATGTACAAAAGCTTCTTCAGTCAAGGCCTCTAGATGCTACACTCATAATTAAGACTAGAAAATGACAGCCTGATCAATTACAATAGGCTGGTGGAGTGTGAATTGTCTTTTTTCCATCAAAAAGCTAGAATTGATTGGAGCTTAAAAGGAGATAGATGCACTAGTTTGTTCCATGATATTGCTAAAGCAAATAGGCACAAAAACAAAATTTTGGTCCTCTACAATAGTAGGGGTGAAAGAATCTCAGATAGTAAAGCAATTATTGATGAACTAATCTCCTTCTATAAAGAGCTTATGGGGACTGCAGTGCAAACTTCCTCACCTGATATCAATGTCGTAAAAGCTGGCCCTGTTTTAAATGAAGATCAGCTCAAGGAAATGTCAAGACCTATTTCTAAAAAGTAAATTAAAGATGCTATCTTCTCTATGCTGATAATAAGGCTCCAGGTCCAGATGGGTTCAGTGTCTCATTCTTCAAAGCTGCCTGGTCAATTATTGGTGATGATGTTACACTGGCTATAGAGGAATTTTTCAAAACAGGAAAGCTGCTGGGGAGGGTTAATGCTACTTCTATTGCACTTATTCCAAAGGTTCATTGTCCAAAACTTCCCTTAGATTTCAGACCAATCTCATGTAGCAACTGTATGTATAAATTCATTACCAAAATTCAGGCAAATAGGGTTAAGAAGGTGATGGGGTTTCTAGTGAATGAAGCTCAGAGTGCATTCGTTCAAGGCAGACAGACACAAGCAATGTTATGCTTGCTCATGAACTTATAAAAAGCTATAACAGGAAGAATTTATCACCAAGAGCTATGCTAAACATTGACATTAGGAAAGCTTTTGATTCCATCAGCTGGGACTTTATATCTGAAATGCTCAAAGGATTGGGTTTTCCAAGTGTTATGGTCAAGTGGATTATGACATGCATCTCTTCACCCAAATACTCAATCTCTTTAAACGGATCACTTCATGACTACTTTAAAGGAGAACGTAGACTTAGACAAGAGGATCCTCTCTCACCATATCTCTTTATTTTGGGAATGGAATATCTTTCAAGGAGTTTGAGTTCTTTGGAAAAGGACAGGCTCTTTAAATTTCATCCTAAATGTGGTAAACTAAAAATTACCCATCTTATTTTTGCAGATGATTTGTTACTCTTCTCCAAAGGTGATTTATATTCGGTAAACAAGCTCTATCAATGTGTTAAAAGGTTTGGTCTTATCTCTGGCCTTGAAGCTAATCCTCAAAAAAGCTCAGTTTACTTTGGAGGAATTGAGGATCCTGTTAAGATCACTATCAAAAATTGTCTGGGGTTCACTGAAGGTACTCTTCCTTTCAAATATCTTGGGGTGTCTCTCATTTCCAAGAGAATATCCACAATGGATTGTATTCCTCTCTTCCAAAAGATTGAGGGTCAATTCAAAAAATGGAGCAATCACAGAAACCTCTCCTATGCAGGAAGGCTTCAGGTCATTAAAAGTGTTATTCTTGGAGTTCAAATTTATTGGACTTCAAACTATATCTTACCTAAAAATGTTCTTCAAAGAATTGATGATATCTGTAGAAAGTTCCTGTGGGGTGCTCAGTCCAACATGTCTCCATTGGTAGCTTGGGAGAGAGTATGTGCTAGCAAAAAAAATGGTGGCTTAGGAGTCTTCTCAGCCATAAACTGGAATTTGGCCACTGGCTTGCGTCACTTATGGTTTATTCACACCAATAAAGAAACCTTATGGATCAAATGGATCTATTGTTTCTACTTAAGAAATAGGGACATTTGGCAAGTTAAGGCTAGAAGTGGAGACTCTTGAAACTGGAAACAATTATTGAAGGTTAGAGATTTATTGATAGATCGATATGGGGGTGTTGAAAATCTGAAGAAGATTATTTGTTCTTGTTACAATAGTTCTAAGCTCAAGCTGTCTACTATATACTACGCTCTCTCCTCTGTTCAGCAAACTGTACCTTGGTATAATACAGTCTGGGATGTATCAAATGCCCCTAAACACTCATTTGTTTGTTGGTTGGTGATCCAAAATAGACTTCTTACTCAGGACAGGTTGCTGAGGTGGGGCATAATTAGTTCAAATGGTTGTTATCTCTGTTCTGGAGCTGTCCAGGAAACAAGAGAACACTTATTCTTTGAATGTACATATTCAAGTGAAGTCTGGAATAAAGTTATGGAATGGTTGAAGTTCAACTGGGAATCATGTATATGGGATCACATTGTGGACTAGTACTCCAACAGGTTGAGAGGAAGAGGTTTCAAACAAAAAATAAAGAGAATGACCCTAACAAATACAATTTACTGTCTATGGAGGGAGCGTAATAACGGGTTTTTCCAGGAAAAATATAAAGATGTAGATCAAATGGTAAAGGAAATCAAGTTTGAGATATTGATATCAGTTCTCAATAGCCCCCTAGCCTCTTATTGGGATGAAGTGTAGTTTATGTTGTGTTCTTTACTGTGGTTAGGCTAGATGTGCACATACCTGTGCATGTTTGTGCAATATGACTGAAGAGCACTTCCCTGTGCTTATCCGTGCTAACCCATCTGATGGATCTTGAAGACATAGCCCATCAACAATTTAAGGTCTGGCTTATATGTCCAATTTGCCTGCAGTGCACTTTCCTATGTATCTTGTGCAAAAATTTCCTACCGTTCATCTTCTTGTGCATTTTCGTGGCAATTTCTTCTGGTTCATTCACTGAGGAATGTTGTGGATCTTAGTCAACAATGTAGTGATTAGATGACAGTTGGAGCAAACCTTGTAAAGCTCAGTGTATCTCTATTGAGCTTAGTTTCCAGTTCGGTTGGAATCTCACTTATATGATGAGATCCTTGATGTAATTACATTTTTCCAATTTGGTGATGAATATATCTTTTTCATTTACCAAAAAAAAATTAATAAGTAACAGTAATTTCCATAAAATAAGCATGAGCCAATGATGCCCTTACTCTAGAAAAAAAAATGTTGACTACTCCTGGATGCTTAGGAGTCTTTACTAGAATTTATAGAGTTCAAAAGTAATTAGAATCTCTATTAGATAGAGATATATTTCGTTAAATCTTAGTTACGGAAAAGGACAAGTAAATATTGTTATAGACTTGTTTTTAATCTTATTCATAATTATCGCAATCTTTGCCAGTAATATGAACACAGTAAAACTGTCTTTTTTTCCTAATTACTAACAGTTATAAATTCATGTCAAGTTCAAGTAATGTCTAACTTGAATCCAATTAGGTGGGGTTAGTTAATTAGAACTAAAAATTAGAACTTGGATAATTCATAGGAAAAAAATTTATGGTGTTAGTCAATTAGAACTAAAATTGAGATTATTTTTTAAGGTGTTAGTCAAGTAGAATTCTAGAAGAACTAGAACTAGGACAATTTTGAAAATTGTCCCACTAATTGCTCTACCTATATAGAAAAGTATGAATTCTTCTCCCCCAAATTATTCCACTTTTCAACCTAGAACTAGATGAAAACAAACTAGAAATTTTGAATTGTCAAAAAATTATTAATAGTTGAGTCCAATAAAATGAATGTTGCTAATACATTATGCATTATTTACATTATAATGTAGGTATCTAAAAATGCATATAGATATCCACACACAGCTCGAGACAAAGAGAAGACAATGAACGTCATTATCCAAGTCGAATAAGATTATCCGAGTCAAAGAGGATCATCTGACGCCGACAAGCGCATGAAGCGAATTGGCGAACCATTGATGACGTGGCGACGAACCATCGGAACGGCCAGCTCCAAATGGCATGCGTGCTCACCGGCCACCGCCAAGTGGCCCGCACGCTCATCGACCACCGAAACGACGAACCAAATGGCCCGTACGCTCACTGGCCACCTCCATGTGGCTCGCGCACTCGTCAGCCAGCTCCAAGTGGCCCGGGTGCTCACCGGCCACCGCTAAGTGGCCCACATGCTCATCGACCACTGAAACAGTGAACCAAGTGGCCCTACGCTTACCGGCCACCTCTATGTGGCCCGCGCACTCATCAGCCAGCTCAACGTGGCTCGTACTCTCATCGGCCACCGGAAAGAGGAACCAAGTGGCCTGCATGCCTGTCGGTCATCGTCAAGCGACTTGTATGTTCACGATACGTATAAAGCCAATCAGTGAAGTGTACAAGTCAACAAAACGACCGAATGCACACAGAAGGACGAAACAAGTCCAGACCAAACATACCGAGAAAGCCCCTGGTGGCTGAATCGCGTCAAAACGACTCGGCCAAGCCAGTGGCTCGGCCATGGGCCGAGCCACCAAATGGTGGCTCAGCGGTCGAGCCACCAAATGGTGGCTCGGACCAGGCCGAGCCACTAAATGGTGGTTCGTGCCTGAACCAAACCGGTTCGGTTCATTTTGCACCTGGTTTAGCCAGATTCGATCCGAAAACGTGTTTTGACGAGTTTATCTCTAAACGTGGTTACACGGTTGTCAATTGGGGATAAGGCCAAATCTATCGTTCTTATCCGAAAACCCCCAACCGAAGCCTATAAATACAGGCCTAGGGGCTCATTTCACAGGGCGGACATCAAGAGGGCGAGGTGCTGCCAAATTGGAGAGTGGAGCCACGAATTTCAGAGGGTTTTCAAATCTTAGTGAAGTTCCTCGATTAAAAAAAGTGAGAGTTCGAGAGATCTGAGATCCATCCCCCTTTTTCCTCCGGATTTAAGCTTGGTCTTAATCTCGAGAAGAGTCGTAACCTCGCTTGGTCGAGGTTACCGCTGTAGCGAATACTTCCTTCATGAAGTAGGAGCTTTGATTATCAATCTATCAACCGGATCTGATCCGCGATGGTCCACGGATATCAACGTCCCCGGCATAGGCAAAGTTCCCACGCAAACAGCAGGCGATAAACATCTGCTGTGTGTTGTTTGAAGAAATTGTAATCTTTTATTTTTATTATGTAAGAAGATCTTATAAAAAGATCAACTTTTTATTTGAGTTTATTGTAACGACTGAAGTTGTAATACATTCGATGACAATGAAAACATGAATTTCTGACCCAAACACGCTGGCGACCACAGTGAGAGCCAACAGCTTCGCTGCCGAAGATCTCGTGCCGCAGCCATGGATCCAGATCCCGGTTAATGAAGAGGTCGAGTATGAGTTCGACCAACTAAAATTCGAGGAGTATTTGTCGTACTCCTCCTCCAGATCCTCCGCCCTCCGCAAGCGTAGGAAGATCAATGCCCCCGTTACTGCTGCCACCTTGCCTTGGAACGCCCCTCCGGCCTCCAACGAAGTCGAATCTGCAGATCTGGACTCCTCTTCAATCAAGGAGATAGCCGCTGTAGCCATGCCAACTTTATCAAAAAGAGCTCGCCAAAGGAAGCACCAACGCCTCGTGCGCTAATTCGCCAAGGCTTTGGAGCCTGTTGACGGGATCTGCTATGAGACGAATCTGAAACTCAGAAGGCACTGAGTGTCCTAACAACAAACAAATGTCCTCTCCTCCAAACCAACAGCGAATGAATGGATCCAAGACAAACGGACCCGCTCAACCCTCAAGGAGTGCATTCAGAAGCGTCGTACCTTGATTGCGCATGCACGGATTCTTGTGCAAGAAGCGCAGAAGTTGAAACAAGAAGAGGTGATTAAGAAGCCATCAAAATCATGCTAAGTCTGGAAACCAAAGTCCAAAACGACGTCGACAAAAAGTCAAATAGCGCCCGGAACTGCCGGAATGCGCGAACCACCATCTGGTGACTGGGCCAGAACCGAGCCACCAAATGGTAGCACGGCCAGAACCGAGGCACCAATTGGTGGCTCGGCCCAGGCTGAGCCACCAAGTGGTGGTTCGCGCCTGAACCAAACAGGTTCAGTTCGGTTCGCACCCAGTTCACCTCTCATAGTCCCGTTTAAGCTTCCGACAGCCCCTGTTTCTGTCCCGATGAATCACACACCTCCGACAGAGCCCTATGGCTGTGTGGACTTGTCCTGATTCAAGATGAGGATGGCGGATCACCTGGGTGCATGAGGATCGAGGCAAAGTTTTGATCAAAGAACGCTTGGGCCTATTAACTGAACCCCGAGCAACTCATCAAACTGGGGGTCGCACACGCCCTCGCAACAAGTTAACTTCTCCCAAATTTTTATAATGGGAAAACTCCTGCAACTGACCGCCTTGGACTGCGAATCAGTGTCCAAGAGCCCGTTAAGGTCCCGTGCTCACGAAAGCGTGGCTCCAAACGTGTAACCCTGTTGATTCTAGTTCTGACCCGCTCATATCGCATCGTCTAACCCTGTTGCGATCGGGAACCATTAGACAAAGGGATTATCAGAGAATGTAGAGAGAATTATCCTCGGATGATAAACCATTAGATGCAAACTTTGCAATCGCTTCTGATAATACGGTATCCAGCCCAGGACAATCCCACGAGGCATTTATGATCAACACAGAGCAAATGGCCTAAATTCTCGAGGATGCTCTAGCCAAGCAGAAAGAAGCATTCAAAATCAAAATGGAAATGGCTATGCAGCAGATGAGGGAAGAGCATGACCATCAAATTCGAGCTTTGTCTAATCGACTTGGTGAATCCATCCGTCACAACATTGCTAACCAAGCAGGTAGTGATTCAGATGTGGACGAACATATCAATGCCGATAATCCTCCCGTTGACCAGAACGTTGGGGGTGGCCTTACTAAAGATAATAACCCTGGGGGTGGTCCTACCGAAGATAACAATGCAGGGGGTGGCCATGTTGCTCCTCTTAGAAATCATCTAAAGCATGATACAGATGAGGATGAGATGATGAAAGATCTCGAGAGAAAAATCAACGTTCTGATTTCTGCTCGAGAGGTGAAGAAGACCGGTATTCCGTGTCCTTACCCAAGAGCGTAGGAGTCGATCCTGTATCCGACGAAGTTTAACCTGATTAACTTCACGCCGTTTGATAGGAAGGGTTCTCCCACTCAGCATCTGATCTACTTCAAGTCTCACTTGGGCATAATCTCCAGCAATGAAGCATTGATGGTTCGGTCATTCGTTGTCACCCTTCGCGGGCCCGCCTTCGATTGGTATTGTCGTCTTAAGCCTGGAAGCATCAACAGCTGGGACGACTTGGAGAACATGTTCCTCACTCACTTCTTTGATGATGACGCCGAGATGTAAATCAGGACACTCTTTGATGAGAAACAGGAATACGACGAGACGGTCGATGACTTCGTCAATCGCTTCTGGAATAAGACGATGAACTGCCGAGATCCGATCACAGAGGACTTCATCCACTAAAGCTATCACAACAACCTCTCTTTGGACGTGTTGCAAGTTATGAGAGTAGCACCGTCCAACACCTGAAAAGAGTTGAAGGTACGCGAAGAGCAGGCCGAACGCTTCCTCAGAAGGAAGAAAGTGGGAAGAAGCCAACAGGCGGTTAACCCTCTGAACTCAAGCTTCGTCTCCCGTGGTAAGAGGAAGGCATCTACAGTAGTTGTTGATGTTAATCAGATGTCGCAACAACAACCCCAAAGACAGCAAAAGACTTCGAAATCGAGACTCCAAAAGAGTACTCCTTCAAGGACGAAGACGTTCCAGTCATTTTCGAATCCCTCATTGAGAATAATAAGATCAAGCTACCACCTATCGTAAATCAGAAGGAAGTTAACAATACTGTGGATCTAAAGTACCGTGCGTACCATAGGAGGATCATTCATCCTACCAAGGCTTGTTTTGCTCTCAAAAATAGCATCCAAAACTTGGATGAAGCTGGCGTCATAACGCTAAATTAAACTGAATGCTAACTCTGAAGAGTATACGAGTATAAACCGCTTCTCAATACTCCAATAGGTATATGAGTCTAAATTGTTTTCTTTCATTCACGAGAAGTTCCTGGAGGGTACCTTGCATGGTATTCTTAAGGATAATCCGGTCATCTAACTAAGTACAATGTTAGACTCGGTTTCGCAAAGGAAGCTAGGGGTGGATGACTCATGTAACAGGAAGTTCCCGGAAGAATGCTATATGGTGTATTCTTAGGGATAACCCAGTCATTACAAACAAAGTGATAAACACTAAACCCCCACTGAGTGATTAGTACAAATCAACACTCCTACTGTGATTTTTTACTCCTACTCCCACTGTTTATCCTGGTCAAACCTTTGTACAATTAGGGTCATAACCAAAATCTCCTCTCGATTCCTTTCATGAACGAGAGGTCCATTTTCAAATCGAGCGATCAAACCTTCCTATAGTTAGGGTCGTCTTAAACCTCCTACTTGGTCAAACCTTCCTACAGTTAAGACCACAACCAAAATCTCTTCTCGATTCGTTCCATGAACGAGAGGTTCACTTTCAAATCGAACGATCAAACATTCCTACAGTTACGATCATCTCAAACCTCCCACTCGGTCAAACCTTCCTACAGTTAGGGCCAAAACCATAATCCCCACTCGATTCCTTCCATGAAAGAGATGTCTACTTTCAAATCGAGTGATCAAACCTTCCTACAGTTAGGGTTCCCTCAAACTCCCACTTGGTCAAACATTCCTATAATTAAGGCCAAAACCATAATTCACTCTCGATAAATGAGAAATTCACCTTTAGTTCGGTAATCAAACCTTCCGACAGTTAGGATTATTCGAATCTTTTGATTCTCGGAGCGGATATCCCACTCTTAGTTTCACATTTCCGGATTCTAAAAGTGGAGATCCTACTTTGAGTTTCCTTTGTCCACCGGAGATAGAATATAAAATTCTTCCTCTTCAGATTTGGGAGATAGAATATAAAATTCTTCCTCTCCCACATCAGGTTCATCTTTGCCCCAAGAGAAGACACCATCCTTCAACTCTAAAATTTGTGCTTCATACACACGGGAAATTTTATCCTAAAGCCTAAGTAGGGATAAGTCAACATTGTAGGTGTCTAAAATTGCCTATGAGAGGCTGCACGTCAGCTCGCGCACGTTGGTCAACACGCGCGCGTCAATCAGTTCATGCGCGTCAGTCAACACACGCACATCAATCAGTTTGTGCACGTCAATCAATACGCGCGCGTCAACTAGCTCGCGCGCTTCAATCAACACGTGTACGTCAATCAACACGCGTGTGTCAATTAGCTTGCGCGCGTCGTCAACAAGCGCACGTTAATCAGTTCGTGCGCGTTCGACGCAGTCCCGCAACGACGCGTACAAGTCGGCGAGTCGACCAAAGTAGCAAAAAGTACAAGTCCCAAAAAGAAGCGTGCCAAAAGAGAAAGAATTCAGCAGAAACGACAGACCCGCGCCAGCGCGGAAGGCTCAGGCCGACCCGCGCCAACGCGGGTCGGATTTGATCCGACCCGTGCATGCGCGGGTCGGATGTATCCGACCCGCGCATGCGCGGGTTGGATCAGTCCGACCCACGCAAGCGCGGGTTGGATCTGTCCATCCCGTGCAAGCGCGGGTCGGATCTGTTTGACATGCGCCCCCTCGCGAGTCAGCAGTGCCTGTCACGCTGTTTCGACCCCCGGAAGCGTTTTCGGCAGTTTTAAAGCGGTTTTCACAGGATTTATCTTTTCCAGGGGTTCCCAACTAACTTGATATTATCAACAAACATGGTTAGGCTATTGTTAACTGAATATAAGGCCAAATCACTCATTCTCATCCAAATAACCGCACCCGAGGCCTATAAATATCAGCCCAAGGCCTCCATTTTGATGATCTAGAATTTTATCAAGAGGACGAGGTGCTGCTGGATTGAAGAGTCAAGGAGCACGAAATTTCAACAAAGGCCAACGAGATCCCGGTGAACTTCAGCACAAAGGAGAAGTCATTCGAAGGATCCGAAGCCCTATACATCCATTCCTTGAGATTAGGCTTTGTCTTAATCTCGAGAAGTGCTACTGATTTCGCTTGGTCGATTTTAGCATTTTAAGCAAATACTACCTTGGTGAAGTAGGAGCTTTGTCAAATTTTTTGGCAACCAGATCTGATTCGCGGTCGTCCACGGATAAACCTCGGCACCGACGAAGAACCGACGCAAGCAAGAGACGATAAACGAATCTTGTGTTTATTTTCAAGAGAGTTGTAACTTTTATTTTATTATTTGAATTCATTTATAAACGACTAAAGTTTTAATGAAATCAATGATGAAGGCGACTTTCAACGAAAACAAACTGGCGACCACAGTGAGAGCCGACTGCCTTTCTACGAAAGCTGATGTGTCGCAACCTCGGATCCTCATCCGGGTTGAAACAGAGGTCGGATATGAGTTCGACCAGTAGAAGTACGAGGAATACTTGTCCTCCTCCTCCAGATTGGCCTCTCCTCGCAAGTGCAGGAAGGCCTATTCCAAGAAGACCCATTGGACTTCAGCTTCAGAAGCCCAAGAAGAAGATCTTCCCGCCACCGCTGCACTTGTGGCTCACAACGCCCCGCCGGCATCTGACGAGGCTGAAATCACGGATCTGAACCCCTTGAGCAAATGGTTGACTGTTGATGATGTGCCCACTCTATCAAAGAGAGCACGTCAAAGGCGACGCTAACGCCTCGCACGTCAAAAGGACCCGAACGACTCTTCAGGAGCGGATTCAGAAACGCCATGCATTGCAAGCACATGCAAGAATTCTTTTGCAAGAGGCCAAGAAATTGTAGAATGAAGAAGTGGAAAAGAAGCCACAAAGACTGCACAAAGTGTGGAGGCAAAAGTCTAAGACGGCGGCCAAAAAGATCAAAAAACGTGGGTCACTCAGATCCGACCCTCCCGCTCGTGAGACACTCAAATCCGACCCTCCCGCTCATGAGATTGTCAAATCCGACCCTCCCGCTCACGAGACAGTCAAATCCGACCCTCCAGCTTGCGCGACAGTCAAATCCGACCCTCCAGCTCGCGCGACACCCAAATCGGACCCTCCAACCCGCGGGTCACTTAGGTCTCACCCACGCCAGGGTCAAGACAGAAGATGTTCTGCATAAGTTTCTTCGATCCCATCGAGTTCCTCACCTCCAGTGGAGATCCGTGATAGCTTGGATTTGTCCTGGTTTAAAATAAAGATCATAGATCGCCTTAGCCCTTCACATGATGATCGAGGCAAAACTCTGGTCAAAGAGCGCTTAGGCCCATTGTACGGATCTCGAGCTGTTTTTCAGGCTGGAGTTTGTAGTCATCCTCCTAAGCAGTGGAGGAGAACGCATGATGGGAAAAGTCTATAACTGACCGCATTGGATTGCGTGTCGAAGTCCAGGAGCTTGTTGAAGGCTGACATTCACGAAAACATAGCCTCAGACATGTGACTCCTGAAGATGCTAACAAAGCGTTGAATTCCCAAAAGAAAACATACTCATCGGACGAGGACGTTACACCTAGGGGGTTGTGCCAACACACAATGGGTTGCTCCTGTCATTAGGCCGATGAGTTGTACTATCGGGCCTAAGGTACGAACAATTCTCGAAGAAGGAATAATCGAGAATCAGACTCCCATTGTCCGTGTTCTAAAATTATCAAAGCGGTGTTGTCAGAATGTTGTTGTTCTAAGGCCGCCTCGGAGAGAGTTTCATTGTTTGAAAGAATCTCCATCGGAACTTCCGAATCCAAACCAAGGTGTTTCCGTAAAAAGAAATCAGTCACTCAAGATGATGAATTTCCAGAAGTATCCGTCAATATGACAGGTAGAGGGAAATCAACACGACTCTTTAGTCCCGACTAGTTTTTAGGAGTATCCCAACGAATAACTCGATTATGATCAGGGACCAGTAAACGATGGGATTACCAGAGAATGCAAAAGGGGACACCCTCAGATGACGAAATGTCAGATGCTTGTTCAGATGCTTGTTCAGATGCTTGCACAGCAATAGCTTCCGATGATACAACATCTAGCGCAGGGCAATCTTATGAGTCACTCATGATTAGCACGGAGCAGATGACTAAAATTATCGAGGACGCTTTAACCAAGAAGAAAGAGAATTTTAAATTTGAAATGGAGATGGCTATGCAGCAGATGAGAGAAATACATGGCCAACAAATCGCGGCACTGACAAATCAATAGGGAGAGTCCAGCCATCATAATAATCCCAACCAAATTGATAGTGATCGGGAAGGGGAAGAGAATACCAACATGGATTCCCCTCCTGTCGACAACAATACTGGGGGTAGCCCCTCGGATGATAACAATACGAAAGAGGACCACGTCACTTCTCCTTGAAATCACTCGAAAAAAGATACGAGCGAGGATAAGAAGATGAGGGACTTGGAGACCAAAATCAATGCGTTGATGAGTGCTCATGAAATAAAGAGGTCCGGGATACCGTGTCCATACCCGAGAGAGTTGGAATCAATCCCGTACCCGGCAAAGTTTAATTTGATCAACTTTACGCCGTTTGACGGAAAGGGTTCCCCTACTCATCACTTAATATACTTCAAGTCTCATTTAGGAATAATCTCCGGGAACAAACCTCTGATGGTACGGTCATTCGTCGGCACTCTGCGCGGAGCAGCCTTCGATTGGTATTGCCATCTCAAGCCGGGGAGTATTAGCAGCTGGGATGACATGGAAGATATGTTTCTCACAAATTTCTTCGATGACGACACCGAGGTTTCAATTGGAACGTTATTTGATGAGAAGCAAAAGGATGGAGAGTTGGTCGAAAATTTCATCAAACGATTCCGGAACAAAGCCATGAATTATAGATATTCGGTCAGCTATGGGAATGGCACCGTCCAAGACCTGGAAGGATTTGAAGGTCCAAGGAGAACGAGTCGAATGCTTCCTCAGAGGAAGAAGGCCGAAAGGGGTCAAACGATGACAAATACTCTGCAGCAAAATTTTGCTCCCCGAGGTAAGGGAAAACCACAAGCAAATGCAGTAGACGCGAATTAAACATTCGAAGTGCAATCATAATCACAACAACAACAGTAAAAGGCACCTCAACAGTCACAGTGGCAACAACAACCTCAGAAACAGAAGACTTCGGAACCAAAATTCCGGAAGGTCTACTCGTTCAAAGAAGACGAAGTTCTCGGTATTTTCAAATACCTCATAGAGAACAACAAGATTAAGTTACCTCCGATCCAAGATCAGGAAGATGCTAAAAGGGTTAATGACCCAAAATACTACGCGTTCCATAGAGCAGTGCATCATCCTACCAAAGCATGCTACGCCCTCAAAGACAAAATCTAAGATTTAATCGATGTTGGGGTCATCACTATGAAGCAACGTAAAGAGAAGAAGGTGGGTGCAAATGCAGTATCAATCAGCTTCGGATCTGTCCCTTTGAATTGGTTTCAGCCCGAACCCATGATGAAAGTGGCGATGAAGACTGTTAACGATGATCCTCACAAGCAATGCTAGAAAGGACTTGTGCCACATACAGCCCTAAATGGCGAAATTCTCTGGGTTCATCCCGATCTGATCAAAGATTAGCAGTGGCTCAGATCGTCATCCAAGAGGAAAACAAAAGGCAAAGGAAAATCCTATTGCGGAGCCTCTACCATTCCAGGAGAAGATGACGAAAGAATCCCCGCTTTCTCGCTCTCTGAAGATGAATAAGAAGCCTTTGCAACCCGGAGTGGAAATGAATATCATTTCAAATACCCGGATGCTTCCGAGCAATTAGCTAAGAAATGGGTAACCAAAACCATTCCCTCCAAGACATTAGCAGAAATGGGAGTAGTCGTCACTCTCCCGATACCTGTTGAAAAGATTCAACAAAAGCTAAAGGAGAAAGAGCCTTTATACCAAGAGGGTCAAAACCCGAAGCAGTCTCGATTCAATCAACCGATTAGGAGAGACAATCCGGGAAGCTTGAGCGCTTCACCCCATTTTGATATTATGATGCAATTAGCCAATATATCAACTAGAATAACTCTATATGAGCTATTACGTCTATCGAAAGACACAAGGGAAGCGTTGCAAGAAGCCTTGGACAATTCTGACGTTTTCCTGACTCAGATCAAGCCATGTCCTGAAGAACTAGAGCCGTCAGTCCAACATTACAACCTCGTGGCGCACCACTTTCCCTGCATTTCTTTTACCAAAGAGGACATGCAGACAAAGAATTCGAAGCATGACCGGCCCCTGTATTTTACCGAGCACATTAGATCCAACATTGTCAACCTGATCCAAGTTGATCCGGGTTAGGCTGTCAACATCATGCCACTCCGATTGATGTATAATCTCAGAATACCAGCTAGTAAGCTAGCCTCCACGGGTACTAAGATCTACGGATTCAACACCAGCGGGTCTAGACCATTGGGTAAAATCCGAGTGAAGTGCCAGATCGGAGATTTAAAGTCAGAAGTCACGTGTTATGTAATCGACGCGGAGACTTCTTATAACTTACTGTTGGGTCGACCATGGATCCACGGTAATGTTATAGTCCCATCTACCCTCCATCAATGTCTTAAATATGTGGACACCAATAACGAAGTCAAGACGGTGGTCACGGATAAGCAACCATTTAAAGGGTTAGAAAATTATTTTACCGACTCCCTTCTCTACGGTGCCGAATCCGATACTAAACCATCGGCCCAAGGTACGGACAGCGGGGAAGAGGCTGATACCGAAACTGGGTTTGATTACGATGGTGGTTTTGTACTTAATGACATTGTACCCATTGTAATCAATCTTGATGATGAAGAATCATTGGAAAGTAGTTGTAATTGGCAACTTACCGAAGAAATATCAATAAATGACGATTTAGAGTACTCGTTGTGAGGAAAAGGGAAGGAATTTTTAATACCAGATTACTTCTTGGAAGAAGATGAGGGTGATGATAAACCGGCCCCTTATTTATTCAGATATGACACAAAAGCACGTAATCTCATAGTGAGATACAGATATGACTTTGCACTCGGAGAGGGTCTTTGTTTTGGTCGAGGTCCACGAGTTCAACCTCATATGGCCTATGTACCGAAAGGGAAACACGATAACTATTATAGTCACAGAAGATGTTTAGGCTATGTCTCCTCTTCCGAAGATGAGTATTGTTGGCAGGCCATTGATCAAATTGCTAATAAAGGTAAAGACGGATATTTTTTCGACTCTTCAGCCTAGGACTCTGACGCTAGTGTTGGAGAAATGTTCAAAAGGCTAATGTAGAACATGGCTACGATTGACTCTGCCACAATAGAGGAAGACGACCAAATGCCGACTTAGGAAGACCCTTAGGTTCATCACCTGAATATGCAGTACGGTGAAAGGTTTGAACAAAGGGAACCCCCTACCAAAGATCAAGTAATCCAGGTGAATATGGGTGATGAGGATAATCCGAAATCGATATTCATTAGTGACAGCCTCCCGTCAGATGAGAAAGAAGAGTTGATTGCACTCATTAGGGAATACATCGATGTTTTTGCCTGGAATTACGAGGATATGCCAGGGCTCGATCCAAATGTGGCAATGCATCGTCTCAATATTAAACCGGATGTCAAACCTGTCAAACAACAACAAAGACGGTTTCGTCCGCAAATTATGGAGGCAATCGAGTCTGAAGTTAAAAAGCTTATCGACTCGGGTTTCGTTAGGGAGGAGCAACATCCCGAATGGCTTGCCAATATTGTCTCGATCCTTAAGAAGAATGGGAAAATCAGGATTTGTATCGACTTTAGAGATCTTAACACTGCCTGCCCAAAAGACGATTTCCCTCTTCCCATCACATATGTTATCATCGATAATACGTGTGGATTCGAGAGAATGTCCTTCATTGACGGATTTTTAGGTTATAATCAGATAAAGATGCATCCAGATGATGAAAAGCATACCGCATTTAGAACACCCCTCGGTGTTTTCTGCTACACGGTTATGCCCTTCGGTTTAAAGAATGTAGGTGTTACATATCAGAGAGCCATGTCAAAGATTTTCCAGGAGCATCTCCGAAAGACCGTCGAATGTTACGTGTGTTAGACCCTAGAGGGGGGGTGATTAGGGTCTTATGCTAATCTAAT
>BQKN01063067.1:26940-54370 GCA_022839385.1 Asparagus kiusianus
AAACCTAAAACTAATTTACCCAAGCTTGATCTTGATCTTCATTGTAGTTCAACTTGGTAAACGTGCGGATGAAGCTTGAACTTGATCTTTAACTTGAATTGTATAGGCTTCAATCCGACATTTCCGCCAACCTCCATTGGATTTCATCGTTGAAGCGCAATTCCATCCATCCTCCAACAACGTTGTTTGTCTATAACAAATAAGAAAATACAAATACTAGACAAACAACATTAGTGGTAAATTGTTTGTTAAACATCATCAAAACAAGAAGGCCAATAACGTGGATAGTAGTGAAAAGTCGTGATAAGAATGAACACATCAAAGACTTGAAAACAATATTTGACCTGATGCGGACTCACCAATTGAAGATGAATCCTACCAAATCTATTCTCGGAATGTCCAGCGGCAAATTCCTTGGATTCGTCATCACCACTAAGGATATTCACATTGACCCTGATAAAGTGAAAGCAATTAATGAGCTGCAACCTCTGAGAAACCTTAAGGAACTCAGAGGATTACAAGGACGGTTGGCTTATATCCGTCGATTCATCTCGAACCTTTCGGGAAAATATCAACCATTCTCCAGGCTTAAAAGAAAGGCATATCATTTATATGGGATGACGCTTGTCAAAAAGCATTCGAAGATATTAAAGAATATCTCTCAAAACCTTTAGTACTCGTTGCATCGAAGTCGGGCAAACTATTCTTGATTTACGTCAAGGTGACGAGCCACTCGTTAAGTGCATTACTTGCACAAGACGATGATAACGATCACGAACAAGTCGTATATTACTTGAGTCGGACCCTCGTAGGCGCCGAATCTCGATATCCAATGATTGAGAGGGAGTGTCTCGTCTTAGTATTCACAATTCAAAAGATGTGGTATTACTTGGTTGGACAGACTATTTATGTCATCTCCAAGGTTAACCTAATCAAAGTGTTCATGACGCAGCCGGCTTTCATGAATTGGTGATAATCACATTTTATTACTATTTTAAACACTTATTATCTATTTTATATGAATAAATATGCCACTAATAATTTCTTTTATCTTAAATTGCAGGTTAATGAAGAATAAGAGCTCAAAATCTCATCTCTCATCAAACCCCCTTAAAGAAATGAAGAAATGAAGCAAAGAAGCCCATTAGAAAATCAAATTGTTAATTTATCCAAAAGCCCAAAATTAAAACAATAAAGCATGAAGAAATGAAGAAAAGCCCAATGGGAATTCAAGAAGCCAAAGTGAAAAACAAAATCAAAAAGCCCAAGCCCAAAGAAAGAAAGAAGCTCGGACAGCAACAGGAGAAGGCTGGGTATCGATACCAGCATCGATACCCGTATCGATGCCCGTATCGATATCCCTATCGATGCCCGCATCGATATCCCTATCGATGCCAGCATCGATACGGACGTACAGTTTGTTACGAATCTAAGGCTAAAATTTGTTAATTTTGGATAAGATTTCAATCCAATGGCTCTCATTCACTGATGTTTACTATAAATAGGGGTAGAGAGTGAGAGGTTAGAGGTGTGAAAAATTTTGTAACTCTATTTGGAGAGGAGGGCTACTCTTAATTGAGAAGGCCTTCCAAATATTATAACTTTTATTGCAATTAATAATTATAATTTTTCTCCACTTTAAATTTTTCTTTTCTCCTCTTTGTTGAATGATAAGGATGGAGATGAAGAGCAATTTGAAGGTTTGTATTTTTTATTTCTTTTATTTTTTTAGTAATTTTTTTATTATTGCTTATTAGTTAGATTTACATTCATGCTTGTAGTGTAGATTTATTTTCTTATCTTTTTATTTCTTTTTGCACTTTATTTTGTAGAGTAGATTTATTTTCTTGCATTTAATTTTTGCAATTTATTTTGTAGTTTAGATTTTAATTCTTTGTAGTTAGATTTATTTCTTGTTCATAGTGTAGATTTTTCTTTTTTTTTGTAATTAGTTCTTTTTCTTCTTGCTTTTATTTCTTAAGATATGAAATTAATTCTTGTAGGAATCTTAGAATTATATGAAACTAGTCTAATTTCCTTTATATTATGCAAATTATTCTCTTACACTTAAAATATTCATGTTTAGGATAATCAACTAGAGAACTAATTGGTAGAAGAAGAATTTGATAATCTATGCTTATCTTAAATGGTTTGATAGGTTATGCTTATGAATTCTAGGATTACTATCTTGTTATTATTTTTATCATGAATAGTAATTTTAACTTAGATGATAATTTGATAGGTTATACTTTCCTTAAATGGTTTGATAGTCTATGCTTAATAAATTTAATTTGAAATATGATAAAAAGAGAATAGTTTGTATTTTGTAATTGAGATTAGTTAGTGAATTAAATTCTAGATTTCTCATATCTTAATTGAATCCTCCATCTTGACTTTCTTGAATTTTCTTTTCATTTTTGATTTTATTTCTTGCCTCTTTCTTGCCTTATGATTCCATTTATTCTTTGATTTTTATTTCTTTTCTCTAAAATTCAATTTATTATCTCTTGCATATATTCACAACAATCACTCATCACAATCACACTTATTCTTTAATCCTATTTTGTCACGTACACAATATAAGAACCTATTCTAATAATCTCTTAAAATCACCTTCCTCGTGGGATTGATAACTTTTTATACTATAACTTGATCAATTGTACACTTGTAATTTTGGTACATAATTATACCGCATCAAGTTTTTGACGCCGTTGCCGGGGAGGGTGCTAAAATAGGATTTTGTTATTTTGGTTCTTTAACTTGTGTGTTTTTCTTGTGAATGATCCACTTGGAGCTTGAAAATCTTGGATTGAAGATCAAGAATTAGGAGAATTGCTTTCAGGTAAGTCTTCTTTCTAGCGTTTTTAATTCCACCCTCTTTAGTTAGCTTCACAATTAGAGACAATTAGGATTTAAAAAAAATTATTTTTGTTGACCATAATAAAATCCATCTTTCACTTGAACATTAATTAACAAGATAATAAACTCAAACAATGTTCCCCCTTCTCATAGTTGTTTGATTGTTAACCCTAATAAAAAATATAAAGATTTTCTTTTTATCATCCTTTTTAGTCGCTTTTAATTTCTAGGGTTGCATTTCATATAGTGTAGGAATTCACCAAAGTGATTGTAGTACTTGATTTGGCTCACACTTAAAACATTTTTAAGGGCAAAACCCCCAATCAAGATAAGGTAAGGGATTTCATCACCCTTTCCTTAGCCCACAAATCACTAATTCCTCACTTCACAAACCCAAGCCTTCTAAAACTCATTAGACGTTGGCCCCTAAGGACTCGAGCTCAATAAGGAACAAGAAATCCTTAAGTGAACCGGTTTAAGTTTTCTCAGATTAGTTGGTATCTAAGGCAAGGTTTAGGGGTTGCGTAAAGCACTCCGTAAGGAAAGAGGTACTTAATTGATTTCTGATCACCCTCTAGTACTATCCTTACCTGGCTAACTACCTGAGTAAAACTTTAATTTTTTCACTGTAGGAGTTTTTTATTAGGAGCTGGTCTAGTTGAGTTAGGCTAAACCCTAGAATTAGAGTGATTGAAAAGTGATTGTTTTGATTTGTTTTAGTTAGGATTTTTCTTTATCCTTTTCTTCCCATAAAAAAACCTAATTTTCTTTCTTTCCTTAAAAAAATTTGTTTTGGTGTATGCAAACTTGGGTTCGGGATAATTCTCATCGTTTAATCCGTGTTGAACCAATTCAAGAAATGGAAAATCAACCCGTTCTTCGGGATATGTGTTACCCCACCAGAAATGCAATTTCATCTTGCATAAGACTCCCCGAAGTAAATGGAGCAAATTTCGAGCTTAGACCGCATTACATAAACATGCTTCCTAAATTCCTTGGTAATGAAATAGAAGATGCATATATTTTTATCTCGGAATTTGAGGAAGTGTGTATTATGATTAAAATGAGAGAATTAACCGAAGATGCAATTAAGCTCAGATTTATTCCATTTGCTCTTAACGACAAAGCTAAAAAATGGCTGTACAGCTTACCGACAAATTCCATCTCAACTTGGGAGGAATTTGTCATCGTTTTTCTTAAGAAATTTTTCCCTATTCACAAAATGATAAAGCTTAGGAACAACATTCAAAACTTTAAAATTGTCCCGGGAGAGCCATTCTGGAAATATTTTGACCGATTTAAAGATCTTTTAATCCAATGTCCTCATCACGGTCTAGAAAAATGGCGATTGTGCCAAGTCATATATGAAGGATTGGACTATCTTCAAAAACATCTTTAGAATCGATGTGTCAGGGAGATTTTATGAGGAAAAACACCGATGAAGCTTGGGAATTTCTAAAGAGTTTATCCGAGAAAACAATGCAGTGGGAACACTGTGATGATAGGGTTTCATCAGTTCCCCAATCTAAGTCTAGTGGTCTTTCTCTGGAGTCAAACATTGCTTCTAAAGCAAAGATGGCGACGATTCTACGGAGGTTAGAAGCCTTAGAAGTGAAGGAACGAGCTCAGCTCAAATCAATCATGTTTCTGCCTGGATGTCATAACTGTCAGTCTTCTACCTATGTTTCAGAGGAATGCCCTCTCCTAGGAAACAACCATTCTTTAGAACAGATGATCGCTGCATTCTAGGGTCCTAGAAATGATCTATTTTCTCCAGCCTACAATCCAGGTTGGAGAAATCATCCCAACTTTGCATGGAACCAAGGAAATTCTTCTAAAAATCAAAACTTCATTCCCGCGTCGAACCAACAATTCCCTAGGGGAAATACACTTCCATTTAATGCACCAAATAATTTTTAACAAGCTAACCCAGTTTTTCCAACCCAACATCCTCATCCTCACCAGCCTTCAAATTCTGATCATGACAAACGATTGAGTGTCTTAGAAAAGGGTTTAGAAGCTATGATCAAAGATTCTACACAAACTACCAACTTGTTGACCCAGTCATCCACCACTCTAAATTCCTTCATGCAAACAACCGGCCAAGTGCTCAACTCGAACACTCAAGCCATAGCCCGGTTAGAAACCCAACTTGGGCAACTAGCCACTGCCGTGAGTGAGAGAGAAAAAGAAAAATTCCCAAGTCAACCTGTTACAAACCCTAAAGATAATGGATCCAGTTCAAACCATCCAGCTCATGTGAATGCAATTCACACACTGCGATCAGGAAAACAAATAGACAACCAAGTTAGAATGCCACCGGATTAAACCCCTTCTCCCATCCAACACACTCCTTCCGATGAAGCAATTCCTTCCGATGACCAAAACGCTGAACTTGAGATTGAGCCTGATCTAGATAGGTATAGGCCCGTTGCCCCCTTTCCAGATAGACTCAAACCTAGGAAAAACTTCCCACAGGTTGAGAAAATCCTAGAAACATTTAAACAGGTCAAGATCAACATCCCTCTCCTAGATGCAATCGAACAAATCCCTTCTTATGCAAAGTTCTTGAAGGATTTATGCACTAAGAAAAGAACCACCAATGTTCCCAAGAAAGTCTTCTTAGCTGCCAACCTCAGTAAAATTTTTTCAAAACTCATGCCGTTAAAATACAAGGACACTGGTTATCCCACAATTCCATGCGTCATAGGTAACACTCACATTGATAAGGCACTTCTAGACTTGGGAGCCAGCGTCAACCTCCTTCCTTATTCAGTCTATCAACAGCTAGGTGTAGAAGAACTTAAACCGACAAGATGCACTCTGCAATTAGCTGATAGATCTGTGAAAATTCCCAAAGGAGAGGTAGAGGATGTTCTGATCAAAGTTGCAGAGTTCATTTTCCCTGTTGATTTTATTTTCTTGGAAACACAGCCCGTTTCCAATCTCAAAAGTCAAATCTCCGTCATTCTAGGAAGACCGTTCTTAGCCACCTCAAATGCTTTGATAAATTGTAAAACCGGTCAGATAAAACTATCTTTTGGGAATATGACTGTTGACCTTAATATCTTCAACCTAGGAAGGCAGCCTAGTGATCCATCTAATGAACCCATGGAAGTGAATTTTATTCAAGGAATATCCAGTGAACAACAAGAGGGAGAGTGTGAGTCTGATTCAAATGTATCTGATTTAATGATTGAGGAGCTTCCTGATGGCGAACTAGAGATAGAACCGCTGGTCAATCATGTTTCTGCTGTTGGCTGGCAACGAGAACCTTTGGAGATAGAACCGCTAGTCCAGCTTCGCCCATCTGTGGAGGAACCCCCTAAGTTAGAGCTCAAACCTCTACCTGAAAATCTAGAGTATGCCTACTTAGGGGAGAACGAGTCTTTACCAGTTATTATTTCTTCTGATTTGACTACCGGTCAAAAGGAAGCTCTCTTAGATGTTTTAAGAGAGAATAGGTAAGCCATTGGATGGACCATGGCTAATATCAAAGGGATTAGTCCAACCATTGTTCAACACCGAATCTATTTGATAGATGACGCCAAACCTACGAGAGATCCTCAACGTAGGTTAAACCCAGTGATGAAAGAAGCCGTTAGGAAAGATATTCTGAAATGTCTCGATCATGGGATCATTTATCCCATTTCTGATAGTTCATGGGTGAGTCCGGTCCAAGTTGTTCCAAAGAAATCTAGGATCACTGTGATCCAAAATGAGGCTAATGAGCTGATTTCCACTCGAATCCAAACTGGATGGAGAGTCTGTATTGACTACAGAAAACTCAACTTAGCCACTCGGAAAGATCACTTCCCTCTTCCTTTCATTGACCAAATGTTAGAGCGTTTAGCAGGACACGAGTTCTATTGTTTCCTGGATGAATATTCAAGTTATAATCAAATCCCTATCGCTCCAGAAGATCAGGAGAAAACCACCTTCACTTGCCCGTATGGAACATTCGCATACCGACGCATGCCCTTTGGCCTATGCAACGCACCAGCCATATTCTAACGTTGCATGATCAGTATTTTTTCCGTCATGGTAGAGCGATTTCTCGAAATTTTCATGGACGACTTTTCCATCTTTAGTGATACATTTTCCTAATGTTTGCATCATCTGAAACTGGTCTAAGAACGGTTTAAGGAGAAAAATCTGACTCTCAATTTGGAGAAATGTCATTTCATGGTCAAACAAGGCATTGCCTGAAGACATGTAGTTTCCAATAGGGGAATCGAAGTGGATAAAGATAAGGTAGATCTCATTTCCAATCTCCATCCTCCCAAAATAGTTAAAGATGTCAGATCGTTTCTTGGTCATGCTGGTTTTTACCGACGTTTCATCAAGGATTTCAGCAAAATTGCTAGATCCTTGACCAATCTCTTAGCCAAGGATACATCATTTGTCTTCTCCCCTGACTGCCTCAAAGCTTTTGAATATCTGAAAAATGAGCTAACCACAGCTCCTATCATTCATGCACCAGACTGGACCTTACCCTTCGAACTGATGTGTGATGCATCTGATTCTACGATTGGAGCTATTTTAGGACAACGGTTTGATGGAAAACCGCATGTGATCTACTATGCCAGTAGGACTCAGAATGATGCCCAACAAAATTACTCTGTCATAAAAAAAGAGTTTTTAGCTGTAGTCTTTGCCTTAGAAAAATTCAAGTCCTACCCCATCGGTTCCTTAACCAAAGTTTTCACAGATCATGCCGCACTAAAGTATCTTTTGACCAAAAAGGATGCTAAAGCACGGCTCATTAGATGGATTCTCCTACTTAAAGAGTTTGACATTCAAATTCTTGACAGAAGAGGAACAGAGAAGCCCGTAGTAGATCACCTCTCTCGACTCCTAAATGCACCATTATCAACCATCCCAATCAATAAACATTTTCCAGATGAACAACTCCTAGAAATCCAATCTGTTCCATGGTCACCGACATTGTGAATTACATAGTCATGAACCAGATCCCTTCTCATTGGTCCAAACAGGATAGATCCCGTTTTCTCATCCAAGTAAAATACTTTTACTGGGATGATCCATATCTGTTCAAATACTACCCTGATCAGATCTTTTGGATGTGTGTTCCCACTGAAGAAACTAGGAGTGTTCTATCCTTTTGTCATGAGCAAGCATGTAGGGGCCACTTTGACCCGAGAAAAATAGCTGAAAAAGTTCTCCAATCTGGGCTGTATTGGCTCACTCTCTTCAAGTATTCATTCGAGTTTTGCAAAACCTGTAACCGCTGTCAGCTTTTAGGGAAGATCACTAGAAGAAACATGATGCCCTTACAACTCATCTTACCCGTTGAACTTTTTGATCTGTGTGGTATCGATTTCATGGGACCATTTTCAAATTCCTTTGGAAATGTTTACATTCTAGTAGCCGTTGAATACATGTCAAAATGGGTTGAGGCGGTAGCTTGTAAAACTAATGACAACAAGGTCGTTGTCAAGTTTTTGAAAGAGAATATTTTTGCACGGTTTGGCGTACCCCGAGCGATCATCAGTGATAACTGTACATATTTCTGTAACCGTTCTTTTGAGGCTTTGATGAGGAAATATTCAATCACACACAAATTGTCAACTCCTTATCACCCCCAAACCAGTGGACAAGTAGAGGTCACAAACAGGCAGATCAAACAAATCTTAGAAAAAACAGTTAATCATAACAGAAAAGATTGGTCTGTAAAATTATATGATGCTCTGTGGGCATATAGAACAGCTTTCAAGGCTAATTTGGGGATGTCACCATACAGATTAGTGTTTGGGAAAGCTTGCCACCTACCAGTAGAGTTGGAGCATCGAGCAATGTGGGTGATAAAACAGTTAAATTTTGACTCAGACTCGGCAGGTAAGAACAGATTGCTCCAAATAAATGAGTTAGAAGAAATTCGAAATGATGCATACATAAACTCAAAAATTTACAAAGAGAAAACCAAGATTTTTTATGACAAATCAATTTTACGAAAAAAGTTCTCTCCAGAACAGAAAGTTTTATTATACAATTTAAAATTGTATCTTTTTCCTGGAAAATTGAGATCACGATGGACAAGTCCATTTATTGTAAAACAAGTTTTCTCACATGGGGCTGTCGAGATAGAAAATCCTAAAAATGGTGACATTTTCAAAATTAATGGTTAACGCCTAAAACCATTTTTAGAATTTTCTACGCTCGGAGAGGAAGAGGTGTTCGTTCTTCATGAACCTCATTATCTGTAAAAAAATAAAAAAAATAAAAAAAAGTAACAATAAAATAAAATAAAATAAAATAAATATAAAACAAAAATTTTTCTTATCTGATTTCTTCATCCTCATACTAACAGTAATTACAGATCCTTATCATCATTATCGACCGAAAAAATGTAAGTTCTTCAATTCTTATCTGCTTTACTTTGTGCATCAGTAAATTTGCATTAAGGACAATGCAAAATTTAGGTGTGGGGGTGGGAAGTACATATTTTCCTCTTTATTTTATCCTTTTGTTGCACTTTTGACATAATTTTTGTTAAAAAAATTATAAAAATATTGTCACTTGCCAAATTAATAGAGTTAAATAATAATTGATCTAATTGATAGATTTTAAATTTTCTAATTCCTAGTTAGTGACATACTCAAGTTCACCTCTTATGATAACTCCAAATAAAATTCTTAAGAAATAATTTTTCAACTAGTATACTTTACTTAAGTCTTACCTTAGACTTTTAATTAAAAATAATGAAATTTTTGCATACTTAACTTAGAGTTGAAAACAATTTCTTCAAGTTATCTTGATTTACATTTTTTTCAAACTATATATACTTACACACACACACACACACACACACACACACACATATATATATATATATATATATATATATAAAGAAGAGTGCGAAAGATGAGCAACAAAAAGAAAAAAAACTCTTAAATTAAAGGTGATTTTATCTTATAAAGCCTAAGTTGACAGAGTAATTAAGCCCAAAGAGTATTTCTATACCTAATGACCTAAGCCCAATTGAGTTAGGATTCATTGGCCCAAAAATCATTAAATGGTCACTTAGAAAGCCCGTTAAAATAGAAAGCAATTACCAAGAATTAGAGAGTGAAAGAAAAAAATTTTATACATAGCTATAACACTAACCATTTTTTTATATATATTGTTGTTTTGTATATATGGTTTTGAAAAACAATTTTTGATCAAGAGACTTGAAAGTTATTTAAAACAAAGAGTTAGCATGTTCTTTTCAAAACTTTTAAATTAAATCTCTAAGATTTGACTTGGTTTTGTATTGCTATAATGAAAAAGAATTTCTAAGAGATTTACATTGGAGTTATATATAAAAAAGTTTTCTTGATTATTAACTAGCTTCAGTTAAAATGTCTAAATATATCAAAGAAAATTAGTTATTTACTGACTTATTTAACTTGGCAAGTTGACCGAATTTTGTGGGTATATTCACTGCAAACCCTCACGAGACTACAACTCATCCATTGGGGTAACCTAGGGGTTTAAAGGCTTGTTGTATGCGCTAAATACAACCGTGATTCCTGCAAAAGTGAGTTAGGATTTTCCCTATATTTTCTTTGCTAGAGGACTTGCAAAAGTTTAGGTATGTGGGTATTTGATAATCACATTTTATTACAATTTTATACCCTTATTATCTATTTTATATGAATAAATATGCCACTAATAATTGCTTTTATCTTAAATTGCAGGTTAATGAAGAATAAGAGCTCAAAATCTCATCTCTCATCAAAACCCCTTGAAGAAATGAAGAAATGAAGCAAAGAAGCCCATTGGAAAATCAAATTGTTAATTTATCCAAAAGCCCAAAATCAAAACAATAAAGCAAGAAGAAATGAAGAAAAGCCCAATGGGAATTCAAGAAGCCAAAGTGAAAAACAAAATCAAAAAGCCCAAGCCCAAAGAAAGAAAGAAGCTCGGACAGCAACAGGAGAAGGTTGGGTATCGATGCCAGCATCGATACCCGTATCGATGCCCGCAGCGATACCCCTATCGATGCCAGCAGCGATATAGACGTACAGTTTGTTACGAATCTAAGGCTAAAATTTATTGTTTTTGGATAAGATTTTAATCCAATGGCTCTCATTCACTGATGTTTACTATAAATATGGGTAGAGAGTGAGGGGTTAGAGGTGTGAAAAATTTTGTAACTCCATTTGGAGAGGAGGGCTACTCTTAATTGAGAAGGCCTCCAAAAATTATAACTTTTGTTGCAATTAATAATAATAATTTTTCTCCACTTTAAATTTTTTTCTCCTCTTTGTTGAATGATGAGGATGGAGATGAAGAGGAATTTGAAGGTTTGCATTTTTTATTTTTTTTTAGTAATTTCTTTATTATTGCTTATTAGTTAGATTTACATTCATGCTTGTAGTGTAGATTTATTTTCTTGTCTTTTTATTTCTTTTTGCACTTTATGTTGTAGAGTAGATTTATTTTCTTACATTTAATTTTTGTAATTTATTTTGTAGTTTATATTTTAATTCTTTGTAGTTAGATTTATTTCTTATTCATCGTGTAGATTTTTCTTTTCTTTTTCTTTTTGTAATTAGTTCTTTTTCTTCTTGCTTTAATTTCTTAAGATGTGAAATTAATTCTTGTAGGAATCTTAGAATTGTATGAAACTAGTCTAATTTCCTTTATATTATACAAATTATTCTCTTACACTAAAAATTCATGTTTAGGATAATCCACTAGAGAACTAATCGGTAGAAGAAGAATTTGATAATCTATGCTTATCTTAAATGGTTTGATAGGTTATGCTTATAAATTCTAAGATTACTATCTTGTTATTATTTTTATCATGAATAGTAATTTTAACTTAGATGATAATTTGATAGGTTATACTTTCCTTAAATGGTTTGATAGTCTATGCTTAATAAATCTAAGTTAAAATATGATAAAAAGAGAATAGTTTGTATTTTATAATTGAGATTAGTTAGTAGATTAAATTCTAGATTTATCATATCTTAATTGAATCCTCCATCTTAACTTTCTTGAATTTTCTTTTCATTTTTGATTTTATTTCTTCATTTTATTCATTCTTCTTTCTTTCCTTATGATTTCATTTATTCTTTGATTCTTATTTCTTTTCTCTAAAATTCAATTTATTGTCTCTTGCATATATTCACAACAATCACTCATCACAATCATACTTATTCTTTAATCCTATTTTGTTACGCACACAATATAAGAACTTATTCTAATAATTTCTTAAAATCACCTTCCTCGTGGGATCGATAACTTTTTATACTATAACTTGATCAATTGCACACTTGCAATTTTGGTACATAATTATGCCGCATCAATTGGCGGCTAGCAAAGTAGGCCCTACTTCTGTCCCAATACGACCTACACTTTAAGCAACAAAAGTCGGTTAATGGACAAGCTATTTGTGATCTCCAGGCAGCTAATCCAACTACGGATACCTCCGAGGTATACGACGATCTGCCAGATGAAACCCACGAAGCCAACGTGACTTGCCATCAGCAGGTGTGGCGTTTGTACTTCGATGGTGCCTCTCGAGCAACTAATGTAGCAAGTGTTCCTGGAGCAACTAATGTAGCAAGTGCTCCTGGACGTTCTAAGATTCCCCCGGAGTTAGAGTTGTCTTAGTTTCCCCAGGAAAACATGTGATGCCTCGGGCTTATTCGCTGACCGAGCCATGCTCAAACAATGTAGCCGAGTATAACGCGTTGCTTATTAGGCTCAGCTTTGCTAAAGAACTATGGGTCGAATACCTTGAAGCTTTCGATGACTCTCAACTGGTAGTTAAACAAGTTCAAGGGGAGTATGAGGTCAAAAAACAGGATCTAATACCATACCATAGGATGGTCGTTGAGATGGTGGAATCGTTCGAAGGATTCTTTATTGAATACATTCCACGCTTACAGAAGGCCTACGCGGATGCATTAGCAGCATTATCAATATCTCTAGCACAGCCTCCCGAAACGGAACAATTCGTTATGGTGAGAACTCACCAACTCTTCGTACCAATCTATGATGTAGACAACGGAGAAAATGATATTAAAGAAGTATACTCAACTCAAGTTGAGTTTGAACCCCGAGATTGGCGTTTCCCCATCATCGATTACGTCTTGTATGGAATCTTACCGGAAGACATGAAGGAAAGGGACTCAATCCGATGGAGAGCACCGAGATTCTACTATAACACGGAGAGTCGAACACTATACCGTCGGGGATATGACGGTTTACTATTACGTTGCCTATCTACTCAAGAGGCGGATGAAATCCTTAAGGAGACGTACGAAGGAGTTTGTGGCGCACACCAACCCGGCCCTAAACATTATGACCGCATCAGAAGAATGGGATATTTCTGGCCCACCATGATAAAAGAAGCAGTCGCGTACACACAGAAGTGTCATGCGTGTCAAATACACGCGAATTATATGCACCAACCCCCGGAGCATTTGCACCCTTTAGCTATGACATGGCCTTTTGAGACCTAGGGAATGGACGTTATTTGTCCTATAAACCCCCCGTCGGTCAGAGGTGATCGATTCATCCTAGTAATTACTGATTACTTCTCCAAATAGGTTGAAGCGATTCCACTCAGAGAAGTTAAGACAAGCAATATCATTATATTCATCAAACACCATATTATCTACCGGTATGGTGTCCCAAAACGAATCATACATGACAACGGTCCTTAATTTGTCAGCAATGCCTTCATCAAATTTTGCAAGAAATTTAAAATTCAGGACCTCTCGTCGACGGCTTACAATCCCACAGCAAATGGATTGGCTGAAGCCTTCAATAAGACTATCATAAAACTTTTATCGAAGCTCGTGAAAACCAATAAACGAGATTGGAATGATAAACTCGGGGAAGCTCTATGGGCCTATCATACCACAGTTCGCACGCCTACCGGAGTGACCCCGTACTCTCTGGTATATGGGTGTGAAGCCATCCTTCCATTGGAAATTCAAATTCTGTCTCTTCGAATCTCTCTCGCAACCCAGATGACGATCGAAGACCAACATCGAAACGTCTTGAAGAACTCGAAATGCTCAACAAGAAGCGATTGGAAGCTCAACAGCACATTGAATTCTACCAAGCCAGAATTTCTCGAGCTTTTAATAAAAAAGTTCGACAATAGAGTTTAAAGAAGGAGATTTAGTCTTAACCGAACGATGGCCCATGATCCTTAACTCCAAAAAAAAGGCAAATTTGAACCTAAATGGGAGGGACCATTTGTGGTAGAGATAGTCTATTCAAACGGCGCATATCGCCTCATTACCAAGGAAGGCACCCGACTGATGATGCCGATAAACGACAAGTTCTTAAAAAAGTACCATCCTTAGTACCTTCAGGACAACCCATGTATCGGGAAGTTCCCGGAAGAATACTACATGTGGTATTCTTAGGGATAACCCAGCTGCTACAAAGTGATAAATAAGAAGTCCATACTTAAACTTTGAATGTTCTCAAAGTTGGAACGTATCCTATTGTTGATATCGATTTCACTAACTCCTATGAATTTTTGTGCTGAGGTGAGATTCAACCATTTTGACAGATCAATCTTTCCTCACAAAATTCCCCACTGATCAAATCAATTAACAGTGGGCCCACCAAAATTTTTATCCGCCAATTCTTAGCAATTTTCAAAACTTGACGTGTTAAGTCCTGATCACTTAACATCAAAATCCTCCATTGAGTGGTTAGTACGAGCCGATATTTCTATTGCTATCTGTGTTCTACTCCCATTGCTTTCAGGTCAAACCTATAAAAGTTAGGGCCAAAGCCAGATTCCCCTCTCGATTCCTTCCATGAACGAGAGGTCCACTTTCAAATTGAGTAATCAAACCTATAAAAGTTAGGATTGCCTCCAACCTCACTTGGTCAAACCTGTAGATAGTTAGGACCAAGATCGGGTCATCCCTTTCGATAAACGAAAGACTTCCACCTTTTCCTTTTTAGCCAAGCCTATAAAAGTTAGGGCTGAAATCAGAAATTCACCTCAATAAATGAGGAACTCTTTTCTTAGATTAAGCAACCAATCCTATAAAAGTTAGGGTTGCTTGAACTTTTTTTTTGATTCTCGGAGTGGAGATCGCACGCCTAGTTTCACCTTTCCGGATTCTGGGGGTGGAGATCCCACCTCGAGTCTACTTTGTAACTGGAGATAGAATATAAAATTCTTCCTCTTCAGTTTTGGAAGATAGAATATAAAATTCTTCCTCTCCTATTTTTGGGTCCGTCTTTACCCTAAACAAGACCTGGGGATAAAATATAAAATTCTTCCTCTCCAGCATCGGGTTTGTCTTTACCCTAAAAAAAGACACAATTCTCAACTTTAAATCCGAACATTTCATGCACGGGGAACTTTATCTCGACTCCTAAATAGAGATAAGCATACGCCTAACACGCGTTACCGGTTTAGTCTTTTAGCGATTGAAAAAGATACCAGATTCCAAGTCTGGGGAACTTTATCTCGAAGCCTAAGCAGGGATAAATCAACACCTAACACGCGTTGGCTGATGCTATATTTTCGTAAGAAATGGTGAAGTCTATGTATTCAAAGTCATAGCACCAAGTCTAAAGAATTAACTCTCTTAGCACAACGTTACATGTGAAACGGGTTTTAATAATTCACATGCTAGCCCGATCCAAATAGTAATCGGTAAAGGCATATCAAATCCGTTGAAGGCTGGGGGTTTTCCAAAAATCCTAAGTCTATGTCTAACACACATTGTCGGTTTAGTCTTTCACCGATTAAAAAAGACATCAGAGTCCAAGTCTGGGGAACTTTATCCTGAAGCCTAAGCAGGAATAAATCAACGCCTAACACGCGTTACCGGATGCTATATTTCCATAAGAAATGGTGAAGTCTATGTATTCAAAATCATAACACCAAGTCTAAGAGAATTAACTCTCTTAGCATAACGTTACATGCGGAACGGACCAAAACAATCCGCATGCCAGCCCGACTCAAAAGGTAGTCGGTAAAGGCTCATCAAACCTGTTGATGGTTGAGGGTTTGCCAAAAATCCTATAAATATTTCCAAACAGAATAGGACATCATAATAAAAGAGGTATAACGAACGAAAAAAGAAATATCTTCTATTAATGAAAATTGAGTTTGCAGGTACAAAAGTCACAGTCAATCTACATGAAGCTTGTGACTACGGACTTGTTGTTAAAGTCTAATCAATTCCTCTGTATAAGCTCGGTCAAGCTCATGCTGTAATTCAACCTTGATGGATTCCTTGGTAAGGGATAATGTTTTCGCAGCCTCTTCTTCCATCTTAGCTAACTTCTGTTCCGAGAGCCCTAACTTCCCGGAGATCACAACCTGTGAAAGCTCCAAGTCAGCCTTCATCATCTCCAAGATAACTAAGGCCTTCTCCTCTGCCTTGAGCTCCTCTTTGAGTCGCTCTATTTTAGCTTCACCCGACGTAATAGAGGATTTGAGTTGACACAAAGATGTTTGTTTCTCAGCAAGGGCGGTTTTCATCTAATCCACTCGACTTTGTTTTGTTTGAATCTCAAGCTCGGCAGAGGCTCGAGTGTCGCGCCATACTTGTAAATGAGATTCCATCTGGGCGGCTATGTATGTTGAAGTACCGACAGTCTTCAACTCTTGTAACGTTGGAACTCGCACTCTAGCCGGTCCAAATCACCAGCTATGACTTGCGCCAGATCCAGAGAGCCTGATTTCTCTATAGCATTTATTTTAGTGGAAAGCGCTGGTCTAAATTGATGGAAGGAAAGCCCCCTGATGAGAAGCTTATCAATCATCGTGTTCACAAAGAAGAAGAGAGAGTCGATTTCCTTGCAAAGTAGAGCTTGATCTGGGTCATTATCAGATAGCAGAGCCTTGACCATATCATTGAGCCGAGAAGACGGCCCTACAAGGAAAAGAAGATATACATACCTTTGAAATCTTAGCCAAAGTTCTAAATCAGCATCGGTGTAAGAATTTACCAAAGTCAAGCGATGTCTCCTCAAGTTGATGGCCCGCACTTGGTTCTGCCGGCACGACCTCTTGAATTGTTAAGATCATCGCCGATGTCGTAACCGTTGACGTACCAACCTCATCAGTTGGTCTCACGGCCTCTTCAACAGGACTAATCCCCGCAGCTATAGCAGTTGTTTCGGTCGTAGGGATTCTGAGCTGAGTTGGAGCAACTGATGATTGAGCTTCTATGATAATTCCTACCAACAGTAAGAAATCAAGACCCTCAGGATCGTCAGATATCCCAACAATAGTAGTTACATCAATCTCAACGACTGGTCCTACAAGTACGACTCCCTTACGGTTAAGTAAAACCGATAAGGGAATATTTTTCACGAAAAGATAAAATTCATACATGTAGAGGAACCAGCCTCGACGACCGGTTTAACAGCTTCAATAATTAGTTCGACAGTCCTGCGACAATCTTGTTTTGACAACATATCGTCAAGCAGCCTGCCGCCAGAGCCCGAAGGGTCTTGTATGGGATCAGATGGAGGTGCGTCGGCTGCATTGTGAAAGGTTTCTTTATCATTTGGGCCTTCCATTGAAACATCTAAAGAAAATTCTGAGTGTTAAGATATGGAAAGAGAAGTTGAAAATCAACAATGAAAGAGAATTAAATTCACCTCCGGTGGTGACAATAGGCTCTTCAATCTCAACATCAGCAATCCCCTCTTGTAGCTTTTCTAAAAGAGCCAAAAGCATATAAGCAAATAGAGGAGGAACAAACTTTGAGTCGTTTAATACCCGAGATTACCATCTAAAAGGTGTACTACCGATAATAGGTGTACCTGGGCTAGCAATCACCATAGGCAAATCAGATCCTACAACGGCACCTTCGCCGGTATTAGGAGCCACGCTTGTTCCAACACCAGCCAGATCCTGATCCACGACCTCATCTGCTCGTGGCACGAAACAAGATCCTCCGAAAAAGTCTAAGTCAGGAGAAGGGGGGTTGTACATCATCGCGTCTTCGCCATGACCCTCTAGAATATAAAATTTGCTAAGTCTAAATCTTGGTTGAAGAAAGGACTGAAAAGATGACAAGAGTTGGAATATAACATTCTCAACCAATGGGTGCATCGCCGACCACCTCCGTTTGGGAAGCCTGAGGTTTAGCGTGGTGCTTAATAGTCAACTTCAGTCGTTTTGTAGGTCGGGCCTCTTTAAGATCCACAGGTCTGTCCTGTGTTGAGGTGGCATGCGGCTTAATTTGCGATCCTGCCTGAGCTCTGGCCCGAGATCCAGCACGAGTGACGAGGCTACTTCTCTCCTCTTCCCCCTCGGAACCTACATCTGAAAGTTCAACCATCATTCTATTATAAGTAGACAAAATTCTCCACTTCTTTCGAGCTCTAAGTCGGCGAGCTCGATCAGCGATCGATAGATCCCATAACTCTTTATAAAAAGACTCAGACAAACCTACCCCATGTTCCTCAAAGTCGCTGTTGACCTCTATAGCACCACCAGCAGCGATTTCATCCTCTTCGAAAGTCTCCTCGTTAGAAACAAACGATCCCTCTTCTACTTCCTCCACTTTTTGCTTACCCTTGCCCGAGGGACCAGCAAGCTTACTGTCACGCTTCCTTCGTTCTTGCAGATTTTCTCGAACTATCCTCTCAGTAATACGCGACGCAGCTTTAGCTATCAGCTCCTGAATTGACCTCAGAGGGACGGGTTCATTAGAAACCATAATCCACTTGCAACATAGATATGTGAGCTCTAAGTGGCGGTTAGTATTCGGAAGACTAAATTTGGCACCGGTACAGCCCGTCACATTCCATAGCCAAACGCGAGCACCGTCTACTAGCCCGCCGCGAGTATGAAACTGTCGGTTCGGATTCCCGATATATAACTGGTCATATCCAAAGTGATGGCAAACCGACACGGCAGATAAGGCTCTAAATAGCAGTGCTCCTTCACTCGGAAAATAAGATGGCCTGGCCTTATGTTCATGAGCCATCTGAAACAGCCAACATTGAGAGAGGTCCGGTCAGTTCCGGGCACTTCTACATCGGTAAGCATCCCACCATATTTACTGGCAAATCGAGGAAGGAATGGATTGATCACCCAACCCTTGTGCATGTGCAAGCTCTTCCTAACTTCCGAGAAGTCCCGAGCCTTCCATCGACACTCCTCGTATAGTTGTAGCAAAGGAGTGGACAAATCTGCATTAGTAGGAGGCAACATCAAATCGGGGCGATGAAGAACCAGCCACCCCATCAGATAGGTGTAAGGGAGCTCTGCGTTCACCGTAGGGATCTTCTCGGATGAGGTCTCCTCAGTTTGAGTAAAAGCTATAATCACTTGACGAAGCCCACGATGGATGGCGGCAATCATTACCGGTAAAAGAGATAAGCTCCTACCGTAGGCAAGCTGGACGGTAGGGAATAATACCTCTATCGGAAAGGCATCCGAGTTCTGATATGGCACCACACACTTCTTCAACCAAAGTGCGATATAACCGGCCAACAAAGTTTTAGGGTGGATGAGTTTCTCCACTTGCAACAGGAAAGTCTTGAACTTGGTCCCTGCACAAAATTTACCTTGGGCACTCGCAATGGTATAAGATCAGGCGCCGTATTTTTTAGCCAATTTGTTGATCTCCGAGGGAGTCAGTACTTTCAGTTCACAAACAGTTTCACCGGTTTTCTCCAAATTCTTGAATAAGTAACACGAGAATTGCTTCAAGCTTATTTGAGACTTTTTTCTCACAACTGGATTAGCTCTGGCTAAAGCAATCTGGTAATGACACGTAAGCTCCCATAACATGTCGTATCGAGAGGACTTATGGATTTTCAATTGATGTAGCTCCCGATTGGAGGGAAAATATTCCTAATACGGCATATCTCTCATTTGTAGTCCGGAGACTTTATGCATCTCATGGAAGGGTAGTCCTAATTCTCCTTTCCGGGTAAGAAACGTGTTTGTATCTGGATTATACAGCTCTATTAATCCCATGAAGTGAAGAGCATGCACCGGTAATCCGTATTGAGTGGCACGAATAGCTTCATACAATCTTATCAACTTCAATTCAGCACCCCACCAGTGGAGGACATAACCTGTCATCCGGCCCCACCATGATTTGTCTGAAGAATGGGACTAGCTAAAGCACCTGTAGTTTTCGATAGGCAGCCCTTATCCTAGCTCAGCGAGGTGATTCTTCATTGTACGAGCCACTATGGGTAGCTCCCCTTTAGGCGGGTCCTCCAATCCTATCACACCAGGTTGTAATCCTGTGATGTGTTTTCTACCATTGGAACTCGGAAGTGAATGGTTGGTGACATACCCGCAAGGAATGTTGGTGTGCTCTTCTGTCAGAGTCCACGACATTTGTCGTGTCACCGCTTGCCCCCACAATTCCACTAGCGAACAATGACGAGGGAATGAAGGAAGATATAAACAAGTCGTACCCTCACTGTGTAACCACCGTTCCTCTTCAAGGATTATGACGGTTGGATCCGTCACGGAATCGCAGAACATGTAATGCGTCTTCCTTAAAGGATGAGCAGGATCCGTATCTTCAACAAATGGCACGTCTGTAATTAACTGACGTATGATGCGACAACCCCCCTCTCGTACTAACTTAGAGAATTCATCTGGGAGGTCCAAAGCGAATTGAGAAGTGGACGGGATCAACGCCGGGTTATCAACAGCAGTGTAGTATCTACTCCTATGGCCATCTATCTCGAATTGAGAAAACAATGTTGTAGGGTATTCAACTGAAATGAATAGCACGTATTTGTTAAACGTAGTGATGCAGAAATGTTAAGGCGACACAGGGCTTTGAACTCTTTTCACCAATCCGTGAGATAGAGTCACTACCTTATAATTAGCGAGACGATTTTAACTGTATCACGAATACACAAGATAACGAACATTATCGCACGAATAGCACGGTAACGTACCCTATCTTATTGAACGTAATACGGCAAAAATCGCCCCATATTGCCTTAAGACGTGTTTTGACCAAGCAAAACGTATCCGATAAGCATCCACCCCCACGAAAGAGGGTATTAGCTCTTCCCAACTACCTCACTAAGGAGAACAGAGCGGGGATGTAATATAGAAGCATCCACCCCCACGAAGGAGGATATCAGCTCTTCCCGACTGCCTCACCAAGGAGGACAGAGAGGGGATGCAATATGTAATATAATATAATGAAAATTGAATTCATAAGCAGGAAATTACAAGGACTCACCGATGAAAGATAGACGCTCCCTCTCAGGTGACTGAGTAGCCGAGCGGCTCCTCGGAAGGCGTGACCTCCTCGTCGACATGGCTAATCTGTAATAAAGATCAATAAGTGAGATACATAAGCCAAAGATTAAAAGGTAAATTGTGAATCTTTGACTAAAATTCTACAAAATGAAACTTCCCAGTCAAAGGTCCAATTAAACCTATGAAACATTTCTGATGCGAATTGAAGTCCTGAAAATAAATATATGAAGCTAAGGCGGCGAGTTCGATTCTCGACCAATGCACGAGCTAAGGGATTAGATATTTTCTTTCAAAAGCCAAAAGGTGGATACAAGCTCGATTCTTACATGTGTAGTGCAGCCTAAGAATTCGGCAATGGTCACAAGTCTCGAGAGTCTAGTCCGAACTCCGCATACTACCATACAGAAGGATGAGCCAATTTAAAACACATAATTGAGTATTCATCTCAAGCTTTGGCCCTTAAACACAACCAAACTCAGTTGCCATATATATATCGGCGAATCACCATCAAGAGGAAAGTTAGGTTGTCAACCAAGCAAAGTTCAGTTTTGATTTTTTTCCCCTATTTGAGGAGCTAAGGGGCTTCCTGAATCAACTAAATGGGTCGCAGCTATCTACAAGAAATTAGAGCATGGATATTGACTTGAGTTTCAGAATCATGCATACATGAGTATAAGCAAGAATTAAGTGATGTCAAATCACGTACGCAATCAAACATCCCAAAGGATCAATGTTGACAGGAATTCAAAATTAAGTTCTACTCAAGCTTCAATTCATCAATTTCAAACTAACAAGGCTCAAAGCTTGACAAATTAAAGCTATGGATGTCGAGTCGTATTTAAAGTCAAGAATGATACATCAAAATTCCCACACAAATCAAACAAGGCCCAACGGCTATTCCTCAAACCAAAGACCATGGCCTTATGAATCAAACAAGCCATCACCACCACCAAGACATGAGTTCGGCTATCATTCAAAAAAAAAGAGGAGTATGACATGTGCGCGAGTTTAGTTTTCATACATGACTACAAATCCAAACCAGGTGACCAATTGCAACAAAGCTAAAGGGTTTGGTCATGATCACAAGTCTCGAGGGTTCAATTGAACCTCGCATACAACCAAGCTTCATGCGCAAAATTCATTTAAACCTTCATCCAAAATCAAGCATCCAAATATAGTTCCCATATAAAATTGAGTTTCAGGGATTTGATTCGGACTCAGTACATATCCAAAGCTTAGGTGATCACTCAAATTTTTATCCTCATCCATACATAGGTTCGAGAACGGATTCAATCCTCAACATCAACCAAAGAAAAAAATTCGACTATGCATATCAACCTAGAGGATTCAGCCATGTATAAGTTCGAGACTCAAATCCATGATCATCAACCAAAGGAAAAACTCGGCTATGCATAGATTTTCATCAACATCAACCATGAAGGAGGATTCGGCCATGTACAAGGTCAAGGAACTTAGTCAAAAATTTTGACCACCATCAAAATCAAACCCAAATTTTGGTTTTCTCCTAAAATCGAAGAATTAGAGCTTCAATTATCAAGTTATGCACACAATTAAAATCAAGAAATTCAGCAATCACCATAAACCCAATGATAATTTTGGTTTTCCCCAAAACTCAACAACTAGGGTTTCAACCATCAAGCTATTTCAACAAAAATGGAAGAGAAGAGACAGAGTCTTACTTGGAACCCTGGAAGAACAGAGCTTGGTCAAGAGGACCCGCTGTAATGTCGAGCATAAATCAGAATAGGCCGAAACCCTAACTCCTAAAGCTCACGAATTCAACTGCTTGTGGAGGGTTTAAAGAAGAAGAAGGCAGAATTTAAAGAGGAGGACTTTGATCTCATTTGGAAGTCTTGAGCTGGAAGAATTCTTGAATGGGTAAAGCTTGGGAAAGAGGAAACCGAAAGCTAGGGAAAAAAGGTTGGGACTGAATGTAAAAGAAGAAAGAAGAAAGAAAGGAAGAAGATGTGATTTTTAATCCCAAAAGAGACCCAACCCGCATTCCAACGGGTCAAATTGATATCCGACCCACGCTCACGTGGGTCGGATCAATCCGACCCGCGCTCACGCGGGTCGGATTCACCTGACCCATGTTAGCGTGGGTCGGGTATGATCTGGTGGCCATTTTTCATCGTATTCTAGCCTATTTTCGCTCTTTCGGAATATTCGGGGCCTATTTTATATTTCTGGGTGGCTTCACGGAAGTTTTGCTCATATTCAAAATATTCTAGGCCCGCTTTTATACTCCTGATTAATTTCGCGGCATTTTATGCTCATGTTCGAGATATTCGAAACCCACGAATGCTCTAATGGGTATAGGAGTATAAATTGTTTCCCACTTTTGACGGTAAGTTCTTAGAGAATATTACGTATAATAATTCTTAAGGTTAACCCGATAACCTCCGACGGGTACACGAGGTTAAACTGATTCCCGAAACTCCCAGGAGTATACGAGTATAAAGTGGTCCACCTTAGGTCAACGTGAAACCCTAGGGTTAAAGCCGGTCAACGCGTAGCCCCAGGTCAATGTCGGTCAACGCGTTGTGATGCGAGTCAACGCCGATCGATACAAAACCCTAAGGTCAACGCCGGTCAACGCGTAGCCCTAGGTCAGCGTCGGTCAACGCGTTGCGACGCATATAACTAGTTCAAAAGTTAATAAGACAGGCCAAATTCAACCTACCAATTCCAGTTCAAGGCTTCAACAACGATCAGACGATAAACGCAGCATCGGGAAAAATTTCAGCTATTCGACAAAATACAGAATAGGCTGAAATACCGATTGAAGGTGGGGGTCCTTTAACACCGATTGAAGGTGGGGGTCTATCACATCCAAAGTATTTCAGACTCCTCGATAAAAGAATAAGGTTGAAACACTTTGGAGGGGGTATGTGTAGGCGTCTAAAATTACCTATGAGAGCCTGCACGTCAATCAGCTCATGCGCGTGTCAATCAGTTCATGCGCGTTAATCAGCTAGTTGATGCGCACGTTAATTAGTTCATGCACGTCAGTCAACACGCGCACGTCAATCAGTTCGTACGCGTCAGTCAATACACGCGCGTCAACTAGCTCGCGCGCGTCAGTCAACACGCGCACGTCAGTCAACACGTGCGTGTCAATCAGCTCTCGCGCATCGGCCAACACGCACGTGTCAATTAGTTCGTGCGTGTTCGACACAGTCCCTCAACGACGCGTACAAGTCGGCGAGTCGACCAAAGTAGCAAAAAAGAACAAGTCCCGAAAAGAAGCATGCCAAAAGAGAAAGAATTCAGCAGAAACGACAGACCCACGCTAGCACGGAAGGCTCAGGCCGACCCACGCTAGCGCGGGTCGGATCTGTCTGACACGCGCCCCCCGCGAGTCAGCAGTGCTCGTCGTGCGGTTTCGACCCCCGGACACGTTTTCGGTAGTTTTAAAGCTGTTTCTGTAGGATTTATCTGTTCCAGGGGTTCCCAACTAACTTGATATCATCAACAAACATGGTTAAGCTATTGTTAACTAAAGATAAGACCAAATCAGTCATTCTCATCCAAATAACCACACCCGAGGCCTATAAATATCAGCCAAAGGCCTCCATTTTGCAGATCTGAAATTTTATCAAGAGGACGAGGTGCTGCTGGATTGAAGAGTCAAAAAGCACAAAATTTCAGCAAAGGCCAATGAGATCCCGACGAACATCAGCACAAAGGAGAAGTCATTCGAAGGATCCGAAGCCCCGTACGTCCATTCCTTGAGATTAGGCTTTGTTTTAATCTCGAGAAGAGCTACTGATTTCGCTTGGTCGATTTCAGCGCTTTAAGCAAATACTTCCTTGGTGAAGTAAGAGCTTTGTCAAATTTTTCGGCAACCGGATCTGATTCGCGGTCGTCCACGGATAAACCCCGGCACCGGTGAAGAACCCACGCAAGCAAGAGACGATAAACGAATCTTGTGTTTATTTTCAAGAGAGTTGTAACTTTTATTTTATTATTTGAATTCATTTGTAAACGACTAAAGTTTTAATGAAATCAATGATGAAGGCGACTTTTAATGAAAACAAACGTCTAACACGCGTTGCCGGTTTAGTCTTTCACCGATTGAAAAAGACACCAGAATCCAAGTCTAGAAAAGTTTATCCCGAAGCCTAAGTAGGGATAAGTCATCGCCTAACACGCGTTGCCGGTTAGTCTTTGACCGTAAGAAGGACAAAAACCCACATATTCAATATTATGGCAGGTTGTTATTAATAACACCTTAATCCGCGTTTTACACGCGTGGGGAACTTTATCTCAGCTCCTAAATAGAGATAAGCCTACGCCTAACACGCGTTGTCGGTTTAGTCTTTCGCCAAGTGAAAAAGACACCAGAATCCAAATTTGGAGAATTTTATCCCAAAGCATAAGTAGGGATAAATCAGCACTTAACACGCGTTGTCGGTTAGTCCTTGACCGTAAAATGGACAGAATCCCACATATTTGATATTGTGGCAGACCGTTATTAATAACGCCAAAATTCACGCCTTACACGTGTGGAGAACTTTATCCCGAAGTCTAAGTAGGGATAAGTCAACGCCTAACACGCGTTGTCGGTTTATTCTTTCGCCGAGTGAAAAAGACACCAGAATCCAAGTCTGGGGAATTTTATTCCGAATCCTAAGAAGGGATAAGTCAGCGTCTAACACGCGTTGTCGGGTAGTCTATTCCCGTAAGAAAGATGAAGTCTACGTATTCAATATCGTAGCACTAAAAGAGTTAACTCTTTTAGCACAACATCACATGCGGAACGGTAATCGGTAAAGGCATGTAAAATCCGTTGATGGCTGAGAATTTCCCAAAAATCCTGAGTCTGCATCTGATACATGCGACCAGGTAGTATATTCCCTCGAGAAAGACGAAGTCTACGTATTTAATGTCATAGCACTAAAAGAGTTAACTCTTTTAGCATAACGTTACATGCAGAACGGACTTAAACAATTCGCATGCTAGCCCGACTCAAACGATAGTCGGTAAAGGCTCATCAAACCCGTTGATGGCTGAGGGTTTGCGAAAAATCCTATAAATGTGAGAGTCATTGATGAACCAGCCCTATTAGTGGGTCTCGTGACTTGAGCATCCAAAAACTTCAGAATAAGAGCCATACATGCAGATGAATTAGCTTTAATAGTTGGTCTCAGCCCTAACATTTGGGACCATCATGCTCTAATATCTTAAGAGCTTAAACTGTGTAGACTCTAGCAAACGTACTAGTATAAACTATGTTAACGTCGGTCAACGCGCTACAGTAAAGGTCGATGCCGGTCAACGCATCAGCAATCTTGCTAAAATAAGGCAAATGATGATTCCAGGGAGTTCAATCACATTCAGATATGAATTACCGACGAAGATAATCAGTTCAAAGTCCTCTCAATGACAAGAGCTAATTTTAGAAACTTACGCATCAACTTCAATTCAAGATTTCGATAATGATCTGACGATAAACGCAGCGTCGGAAGAACTTTATCTACTCGACAAAACACTGAATAGACTGAACGCTAAAGAAGTCAAGAATTGAAACAATCCAAACCATTCCAGACTCCTCTATTCGACAAAATACTAAAGAGGTTGAAAACATGACCTATCTTATCCAAACCATTCCAGACTCCTCTATAAAAGAATGAGTCTGAAATACTTTGGAGGGGGTATATGTAGGCATCTAAAAATGCGTATAGATATCTATACACATCTTGAGACAAAGAGAAGACGATGAACGTCATTATCCAATTCAAAGAGGATTATCCCTGTCAAAGAGGATCATCTGACACCGACAAGCGCATGAAGCGAATTGACGAATCATTGATGACGTAGCGACGAACCACCAGAACGGCCAGCTCCAAATCGCCCGCGTGCTCACCGGCCACCGCCAAGTGGCCTGCACGCTCATCGGCCACCGAAATGACGAACCAAGTGGCTCGTTCGCTCACCGGCCACCTCCATGTGGCCCGCATACTCGTCAGCCAGCTCCAAGTGGCCCGCGTGCTCACCGGCCACTGCTAAGTGGCCCACACGCTCATCGGCCACCGAAACGGCGAACCAAGTGGTACGTGCGCTCACCGACCACCTCTATGTAGCCCGCGCACTCATCAGCCAGCTCCAAGTGGCCCGTAAGCTCATCGGCCACCGGAGGAACCAAGTGGCCTGCACGCCCGTCGGTCATCGTCAAGCGACTTGCGTGTTCACAAAACGCATAAAGCTAATCGGTGAAGTGTACAAGTCAACAAAACGATTGAATGCACACAAAAGAACGAAATAAGTCCAGACTAAACATTGTAGGTGTAAATTTTTGATTTTCCCGGGAATGGGGGATTTCGTTTGTATTGATAA
>BQKN01063067.1:74370-97195 GCA_022839385.1 Asparagus kiusianus
ATGTGAAGAGTGTTTCACAAGAGGAGGAGATCAATTTTATTTCTCCTAGATCAATTTTATTTCTCCTTGACCCCCAATTTCACATCTCCATCATTCGTATTTGTAGAGAAATTTTGCTAAACACAATCTCTAGCTATATATATTTATTTTTGTTGATTATCATTTTCTTAAGCTAGATTATATAATTGAGTTTATATTTCATTTTACTCATTGATTGCACATACACAACCTATTGAGCTTTTAGTATTTCATATTAAGTATAATTTGGGTTGTGGTGAGTGATTAATTGAGTATGGGCTTAATTTATTTCTCGTTTAAAGAACAAATTATCTTTACTTGTGCTAAATTGTTGAGAACACATTATAATATACAATGACACTTAGAGAAGTGGTTGGTGAGAGACGGGGTCAATTCCAAGAGGAGTGGCGTCGGTAGTAAATCTTAGGGAGATGTTGTAATTCCGAACACTTGAGGAAGGTGACACAGGCTAGGCCAACACTTAGAGGAGTGTATTGTGTGAGTTATAAACATTTATCGGTTAGCATTGAAAACCGATTGTGTAGATTTTTGTGTTGATACTGGAGATTCTCCTCTAGGGTGAGGAGCGTAGACGTAGGTTGAGGGTGATCGAGCTCTGTGATCATATTATTTGTTTGTGTTTGGTATTGGCACACTTATCATTGTCTCATTGTTTATATCGCCTTTTGCTCATTGTATTGTATGGTGTAAATTTCTGATTTTCCCGAAAACAGGGAGATTTTGTTTGTATTTATAAAAATGGCTTATTACAAACTAATCAATCAGAATTACAACAGAAGCAGAGGGAATGCCCTCTTTGTTTAGTGTGGGGACTTTTCGATAGCTACAGGATGCTTCGCTCAGTGCTCGTGTCGAGTCTACTTCCCTTGGACGGTTTGACCGAGGTTGTTGAAGAGCTTCAGTACTTAGTAGAAGCTCGGGTTAATGGAGTTTGAATCTTCTAGATCACCGGCGATCGGGGCTCGGAACTAGGAGATGGTGCTGCAGTGCAAGAATATGCAAAGAGCTTATCGTCGATCCTCTTCTCAAGGTTCTTCTTCGACTTCTTTTTGTGATCCCCTTGATCTCTCTTTTTTCGACCCCTTTAAAGGTTGCTGAAAGAGGCTCTTAAATGGGAGAGAGACAGTTTGACTGCTCCTTGAATTATGGGATGTGACCATACATTGTTCAGGGAGATCCTGCTGTCCCTCTGTACTACAAGCGGTCATTCGAGGAGCCGCGTAGTACATCACGTCGTGTTGGAGTGGGAAAGCCCCTCCTCGTATCAGTGACGGCAGCTGCCAGGTACTTGAGTAGATCTGGCTAACTCACCGAGCGTCGACGGCTCTGGTCCTTTGAGCCGCATTTATGAGGGCGCAGGCTGCTCTGGCGCCTGTCCGCTCACTTGCGCTGTGAGCCACCGAGTGACCACCTGACGGTCCTGGGGTGCTGTGCCCCCTCCCCTCTCCCTATGTCTGAATAGAGGCGGGAGAATGGACACCTCGCACCCGAATTGGCTTGGATAGCTTGCCGCTTGCCGGTAGCCCCAGCTCCTGACTCTGATGGTTGAGGTGAGTCGCATTTATGAGTATGCAGGTTGATCTGACGCCTGTCTGTTCACTTGAATTGTGGGTGGCCGTCTGACGAGCCTGGTGCACTATGCTCTCTCCCTTCCCATCGTGGGAAGTAGGGGAGACTTGTCCCCGAGAATCCGGCTCCCGACTCGCATGGGCGGATCTGGACCTCTACAAGCGGATTCGGCTTATGCAGGCCAAATCCACTTTATCGGCGAGTCCGTGCGATTTGGCACGTGGGGGCCAATGTGGGGCTCATGCATCAGCGAGCCCGTTTCGTGGCTACAATCCATTCTTCATCTAAGTGGGTGGTCCTGACTTGTGGGCGAATTTGTTCGTCAGTCCGTGGCGGTAATTTTTACCGTCTACAAGACCCCCATCAAAGTTTTCAGACCTAAACCGGCTTATGTGTAGTCTGGAATACTTTGAATAAAGAAGTTCTGGGCGGACCAAGTGCATTTAGTATTTTCAGCAAACCCTCAGCTATCAACGGGTTTGATTTGCCTTTACCGATTACCGTTTGAATCGGGCTAGCCATACTATTCCCCTCAGTATGATGAATTGTCGAGTAGTTTCTCTTAGGCTTGACGCTAAGATTTCTACTCTGACCCCTAGCCGCCTGGGGCACGGGCTTAACCAAAGTCATCTTGTTGGTTTCAGGATTTCTGGCAAGTCGCCTGCTTCCGAAGGCGGGTGAGCCATTCAGGCAAAGTTAGGATTTGAATACGGAACTTTACCTGACTCGCGGATTTTATTCGGGCTTCCGCTAATGAGACCTTTCCTTTAGGAGAAATTAGGTTCAATGTGAGTGAACCACGTGTCCACTGGTGGGGCCTCGTGCCCTCCTGGCTAAGGCGGCGCAGTTCCGTCATGTCGTTTTCATTGTGACTTGACAACCTGACGTCAGCTTCGTGCGCCTTGTTTGGATCGTGGTCGTGGTTTTCGAATTTAACCGCCGGATACAACCGTCGATCTCGGTTCGGGTTTCGGGTCATGACCGGCCCGTTTCCCGTTTCCACGGTTCCTTTGTCATACCGGGGGCGATCTGGGCCGTCGAATTCGATCGTGGCCACGTTCCCTGTCCGCTGGGGTCTCACCTTTTGAGGGTGATCGTGGCCACGTGGGAAGCTACGTCTTTTAAATAAGATATTTTCTTCCCTCGAGAGCTGCCGTGTTCAAGAATCTTGAAAATTTTCTAAAGAGAGAGTTCCCTCTTCATCCTTCAATGGCGCCGCGATCCAAGAGGTGTATTGTGAAGGGAAAAGGCCCTGGACGCTTTTCTGACCGTCTCTCCGCCGGTGCGCCCACCCACGTGCCGGAGCCGTGATTAGGTAAGTCAAGGGGTCCTTCTGATGACAGTGCGTCGATTATAAATGTTGGGTTGGGGGGATGAGCATCATCTGTCTCCCCTGGTAGAACCTGTTGTCTTTTGGCATTTTTTTTTGTAAAAATCGCCCCTTCCCTTTTCTTCTTGGGGGTGAATTTTTTATATCCATTTGTAGATAAGAAACTTCCACCTTTACAGATGAAATTGGCCTTTGTTAGGTGAAGGCAGACTTATTTTCTTGTCTGGCGAGTTCGACTTCTATCCGATAAGGGCGAATGTAGTCCGCATGACCATGTCTAGTCTTTGTTAGGCGGATTTATCCCCATGGCGGATTTCGCCTTGATTCTTTGGTTCTTTCTTGCAGCGACTTTTTCTGATGAGGCTCTTCCGAAGGGCGTGGCCGGCCATTGGCCTCGCCGGGGGTACGGGCTCTACGGCACCTCCTTGATTCCCCTCTTTGGCTTCGGTACCCTCGTTCACCACTGATAAACCGCACGGCCTGATAAAGAGGGTTACGGACGGTCATCACTTAGACATTACGCGAGTTGACGATTGACGCGATGCTGACAGATGATGCTAGGACAGAGCTGCCAAAGTCTCAGTTTTTGTTCGGCGATGCTATGACTGATCCTTCTGTTCTGCTGCTCAAGGAGAGCAGGTGGTTCCGCATAGTGGAGGGGACTCCCCATTACCTTCCCAGCATGCCGAGAGGGTTCTCGATCGTCGAGCTATGGTCTCTCGCGGTCCCCCGAGCGATGAACTGGGACTTGACCCCCACTCAGAACGGGGTCACCTGTGGCATCTTTACAGGCTTCACGGCTGGGTATGGAGTGGAGAGCTCTTGCAAGCGTGTGACGGGTCTGCGCCCGGGCTTACCGTCCAATGAGCCGCCTGCAGGGGAGACGACGGTGGTAGCGGAGACTTTCCGTCACCGCTTCTTCTGCGCTGGTGGGAGATTTCCCCCAAAGGACTTTAGAGCCCCGGGTGGGTATACTCTATGCCCGGCAGCGACACTTGGTGGTCCAAGATCACCGACTACGTCTTGGCTGAGAACTCTGACCTCAAGAATTCGGAGTTGTATGTGGCCATTCAAGCCACTCGACATGGTCTGAGGATTAATGCTTCTCAGTTCCACAACATCCTAGAACTATACTGTGCGGAAAGCGGCACATTCTTCACCCCCAACGGTGAACTTGACATAACTCATCACGAGATGTATGACGTGTCGGGGCTGCCTCTGGGAGACTTTCCCTATGAGGAGTACGTCCCAGGCCAAGATGAGATCGACCAGCTTGTAGACCATTCCCCCTTGGTGGTTGAAACTCTGTGGGAGTTGCTCTGCCATTACCACATCTGCCTCAGTATCTTAGGGGCGTCGGATCATAAGGGGAAGAAGAAGAGGACTCCAGGGATCAGTCATAAGAATTGGGTTGATTATCTATTCCTGGAGAACGATGTCAAAGGGAAGCTCGCTCTTCCACTAGGCGAGTGTGACCAGTCTGAAGTGGAGGCGAGGACAGCCGGAGAGGGGAGCACCATGACTCTTGAGCGCGACGAGGGTGGATTTAAGTCCGGCACGGTCTTTCACTCATTCCACCATCAGGCCAAAGCCCCCATATCCGGGAAGGCTCTGTTCGCGGGGTACCTCATGTTATGGCTGAAGAGGTGCATAATCCCCACTCACTCTTTTGAGGCACTTCCTGTGGAGGTCGTATATCCTGTAGTTTTCTTGGCCCACGGGAAGTCCTACTCTTTGGTGTCGGCGATGATAGCGTGTATCCATCGGGGACTCCGCACTCTGACGGCCTAATTCTGCCGCGTGTCGATCCTCGACGAGGGGGAAGGAGAGGTCATCATGACCCCCAATGTGGGGTTGCTATACACTTATCTCATGGCGTGGTTCGTACACCACTGCGAATGTTTGATGAGTGCCCCGACGACTCTTCAAGGAGACCAATTCGTCCCGTTTGTTCAACGCTTGGAGAGGTGCTCTTGGAAGTGTAAGGATATCCCCGATGCACGGAAGACGCTCTCTTATTTCGGGCATTATAACTTTCGCTGTTTCTTCCCTTACTTTAGTGGGGGAGGATATGGGGAATCTCTCAGGGATGTGTCGATGACAGACCATCACACAGTTCTCTCCTGTGGCGCTTTTCGCTGATTGGTGAACATTCGGCCGGGGTATCAAGTCCTACGAACGGGTTCTACATGCTACCTCGAGCCGTACATCCCTTGCAGGTTTGCCCGCCAGTTTGAGTACGACCAATTATACGTGGGCAACGTTAATCCTCACCTGCATTTCGAAGGAGGGCTGGTGGATGGAGCTCGGGGATGGTTCTGGACCCATGCCGGTGGTACTCACGCTCGTTTTGGACTACCTGCGAGGGATCGAGATTTGCACCATACGCTCTTGTACTGCCGGTGGTATCGGGGTGCCAGCGCTAATCCCGATGGCTTCTGGTTCCAGAGCTCGTGTCTGGCGGAGCACGGGCGTCATCCAAGAGGAGCTACCCGCTCTTTGAGGCAGAGGGGCCATCAAACTACTAAGGAATGGTTCTCGAAGGATCCTGTTGAGGACACCGAGGGTTTCGACGCGGGTGTGGATGAATCTGAGGCGCCCGAGACGCGAGCTCATTCTCCTAGTCTTCCGTTGGATCCCCAAGGCGAGCGGAGGGAACCTGTCGAGTTAACCCGGATGGGCGAGCGTCTGGAGCAAGCCCGGAGCACGATTGCTGGGCGGATGGGTATGCCCCTCTTATCTCCGAGCAGTTCGTTGCTCTCCAAACGGCAGCGGGAGGCGGCGGCCGAAGGCTCTGGAGCGGAAGCGGACAAGAAGGCCCGTTGTGAGGGGACGACTTAGATTACTCCCCCTATCGCGTCGGAGGCGATTCCGGTGGTCCCGAAGGATGATCCTCCGCAACCTGATGTGAGGCCACCGGTGGGGGCTTCGACAACTCCTACGTCGGCACCAGGAAGTAACCTTTTAATGTGGTATCCTAGTGTACGAAGTCAGGTCCGCACCCTCTGACTGTTTATATTGAATCTGTGTAGATGCAGTCGAGAGAGTGATCTCCATTCCTTCTGACGAAGAGGAGGGGAGTGGAGACAGAGGAGAACTCGGGGGTTCAGGTAAACGTAGGCTTTAGCGTTGTTGATCTTTCCGTTCCAGGGTTTTTGTTAATGTTCCCCTTACACTTGCAGCCGGCCCCTCCCATGCAGTTGCTGGCAAGGAAAATCCCCCCTCTTGGGCGGGTCATTCAGGCAAATCAGAGACGGATGATGACGCCTCAATCCACGAGGCGCTATCGAGCAAGGAGGAAGTGTCGGCTCATGCAGGCCAACAAGGGGGAACCTCTACTCTCGAGGGAGTACCGGTCGGGGATGAACCCTCAGCGCGAGAGTCTCCAGCTCAAAGGGGGACCCCCACTGGGCTGGTGGCTACTTCCTTGTCTGTGGTGACCTACAATTCTGCCGCTGCTACCCTGATGGCATCGGCGGTCGTACCGGCTTTTGCGACGCCAATCGTTGTTTTTGCGGTTATGACCACCAGTACCTCAATCGTAACTTCATCCTTGGCAGAGGAGGCCGCCCTCTCTCCCTTGGAACGCTCGCGAAAGAGACAGGTGGCGCGAGCCCTGATTAACTTCCAAGACACCTTGGCTGACTGCAACAAGCTGGCCTTGGAGGAGAGTTGTCCGTTCGAGGAGTTCAAGGAGGATCTCGAACGCGATGTGTTCTTCTTAATCAAGAGGCTTGGCGCCACCGCGGCGAAGCCATACTTTCAGCATCTGGAAGAAGTGGAGGAGGCTGTTCAGCAGTTGCTCGCCCTTCGCGCGAAGAGTTCCACAGTTATTGATCTCACCTCCAACGAAGTTCGAACAGCCATTGAAGACCGCGATCGTCATCTGAATGAGACTATGTCACTGCAGACAAGGTTGTCCACGGAGTTAGAGAAAGCCAAGGCCGAGGATGCACGAGTTACCCATGACCAACAGACGGCAGATAACCGCCTCTCTCGCCTATCCTCCGAAATAGAGAGACTAAAGCAAGTCATAGCCAATGCGCAGGCTTCCTTGGCCATTCAAGAGAAGGCTCGTGAGCAAGTGGCGAAGGAATTGGAGGATATTGAGTCTCGTCGGCAATTGATCGCCGAGTCTGTCGAGGAGAAGGATCGCGCCCTCAAGGAGGTCAAGGATACCGTCCAGGACTTGGTATCACGCACCGAGGAAGATCTTCGTCGAGAGATCCTGAGGAAATTCGAGCTTCACTATGCCAGAGAGATTCGTGAGGCGGAACGACAATTGAGAGCTCTGTAGTTTGCCTTTGATTCCCCGTTGTAATAGGATTTCCTTATTATGAATGAAATTATCCTTTTGTTTCTGGCGATTATTACTTGTGCGCGCACTCTATATATCTTTTTTTTAACATGCACTGGTTGGTGTCTGGCCGCAAGAGACTCTCATCGGCAGATTCCAGTTATAGACTCGTCTCGCCTACAGGCGGATTCTATCTGAGGGCGAATCCGCGGGGTTATACCAATAACGACTTCGGCTACGGGCGAGCTTCGCTTTTAGCGGGTCGTGTGTTAACCTACGCGTGTGTTGGTTACGGAGACGTGGGCACGTCGCTTCGCATTAAATGCGGTGTGATGGGTATCTTCATCCTCCATGCCCAATTCGGGCCGTTGGTTGGAGATCGTGCCCAGGAACTGCCGAATCCTAGCCGCTCATATGGGATCCGGATTGTTTGGCCTTCCCCTCAACTGTTTGGGCCTGAAGGGTCTAATCAATCCGCAGATAACTGCTTAGGGTCAGGGTATTTTAGTACCCCTCCCCTTTGTTAAGAAGAACCGTAGTTTTCTTGTCGTCTTCTTCAGGGGAAGTCCAAACTTCCCTTGCGTCCTCCAGATGGCACCGAAGGTGAAGAGGGTCACTTTGAAGAAGAGGAAGGAAGCGTCTTCTTCGGGTGTTGCTGAAGCCGCCGCCGCTAAAGGTATGTCTTTACCTCAACCCCCCATTCGGGCGTGGGTAGGTGTTTCTCGCCTGACCCCTTTTTGTGTCATCGTTGCACTTCACAGCCCATGAAGATGCACCGCCTTCCGAGGAGCATGAGGCTGAGTCCATTTTGATTTCTGACGATGAGTCCGAGGATCCCGCGACTTCTCCTGCCTCAAGCTCCATTCCCCAGCCGGGAACTGAACCATGCCTCGAGGTTCAACCTATTGCGGCGCTCACCCCGGGTCAAGAGCCTGCTTCCCCCGATTCCTTGTCTCTACAGGCTCGCCTTGAAGGGTTTGAGAACGCTGTGAAGCAGGTGATCTCTCTCGTCAGCCTTGGTATGGGGAGTTATAGCCACTTCAAACAGTCTCTCCTGGATCGTATGGTTGATCTCAGGCGGTTGGGCGAGAACTGGATTGCTACGCGCTGTATGCAGAAGCTCCTTTTCCTAGAATCTCGCTTGGGGAGCCTAGAGATCCTGTTACGGGAGGGTCCGGAGGCTGACGTGGAATCTTGCCTGGTTCGTGTCAGGCGCCAGGAGGCCTGGGAGCAGGAGGTTCGTTCCAAAGAAATAACGGACTTGGAGTCCATTGTTGACTTCTGGGTAAGTCAACAACACATGTTAGAGGAGCAAATTATCAACCTCAATCACACCATATCTCGCCTGAGAGCTGAATTGGGACGGGCGGAGGCAAATTTGAAGGGGCTCCAAGCCGACGTCGTAAAGGTCAGTAAGACTGCTGAGGCGGAAACTCGAAGTCTCCAAGCCTTGCGCGAGGAAGATGCCACCGCCAGGTTGAGCTCTGAAGACCGGATTCGGAAGGTGGCTGAAGACAAAGCTCGGGAGGACCACGCGAGAAGGGTGGCAATGGCCAAAGAAGAGCTCTCCTCTTTTAATTTGTTCGACTGAGATCTCAAACCTGTGCTTGTGTTAAGACATTTTGCCTGATGTTTTGCTTTTGAAACTATGCCATGACTTGTTTGTTTATGAAGTCATAACTTTGTTCAAATGTATTGTCTTAAAGAAAACCTGGTGTATGTTTTGCTTCTTGAACGTAATATTATGACTTTCTTAGTTGTAAAATCATAACTTTGTTCAAATGTGCTGTCTAGAAGCATCTGATAAAGTTCGTGTTTTCTTGTCACGCTTCCTTTTAGAATGTCATCATTCAATGTTTCTCTGGTATGGCCAACAACAATTTCAGGCGGCACCCCTTAGGCGATGACGAGCTTTCTTCGAAGGTTCAACCCGAGTACAGGCCGGTTCATGCTGCGGGCTAAGACTTGAATGATTATGCCGTAAGTTGTCCTCCAGAATACTGGCGAGTTCCTGCTGTGAGTGAGGCCCATTCGACGGCGCATTTACCGAAAGATTGAATTCGACCGTTGGCGAATTTAGATCGCATGCGAGACCCGTGCGATACTGATCTCGTGTTGCAGACCAAACCCGGCTGCTGGCGAGTTTAGGTTATTGGTGAAACTCGTGGGGAGGCGAGTTTGCGTTAAGGTCCTATTTGGCCTTTGGCGAATTTTAGCAGCAAGCGAGATTCGTGAAATAGGGTTTCATCTCGACAGTTAAACTCGACCAATGGCAAGTTCGTATTTTAATTAAACTCGAGCGTCGGTGAATCTGCCCTCCAACCGAGGATCTAGAATGCGGGCGAAATTCGTACCACGCGTCTGCTTACGGGCCCAAATGCTTGCTAGCTAAGGCCTCCTTTTTTAATGCTCATTAATGGTGAGGCGACGGGGAGCCTCGCCTCTTGGGCTCAATCCGATCGGTCCGTTTGGGGTCCCGAGAGGAATGGCCTTTATTAGCATGGAGCTCGAGGCGTTGTAGGACACCTGTGCTGCTCGATTGCTTGGGACGACAGATCTCAGCCGTCGGGTTCTCGAATATATATCCGTACTTGCCGTCTTTTCGGCAAGGTTCTCACGTCTTTGAAATGTTTTCGAGCGAGAATTGCTGCATAAACCTTCCATGGCCTCCGCATCTGATCATGATTCTTCTGAGGGCATCGGCTCCTCTTCTACCGCCGTCAATGTTGGTCCTCCGCCCGCTTCCCCCGTGAGTTCGGTTCAGGGGTCTTCTGCCCCAGACCCCGCGTCTCACCCCGCGTTCGAGGCCCTCCAGAGGCTGGAGGGTTTGGTGCACGGAATCGCCATCTCTGTCGGTGAGGGTGCCGAGAGGTACTACGACGCGCTTCCCCTCGTGGAGGCGGGTCTGAGGGCGGTCCGCCGCGTGGGCGGTACCTCACTCGCACGACGGTGTGAGCAGGAGCTTGTTCGCATGGAGGGGTGGAGGGGTGGATGTACCGTCTTGAGGAGTTGCTACATGAAGACCCCTCTGACATGCCACCGCCTCTCTCGCTAAGCCTCCTGCTCGAGCGTGAGGAGCGGGCGAAGCGGATCCAGGCGAAGGAGGCCGAGCTCAAGCGTCTGCGCAAGCACCACCAGGCGGTGTTGACCAAGATGGACGCCTACACAGACGCCGCCTTCTTCGAAGACGCAGGGTCCTCTCGCGGCGAGGCGCAGCTACGGGAGCTTGAGCTGGAAAACAGGCGGATCTGCTGCGCCGCTAGGGAGGCGGACCGAGCGCTTCAGCTCCTCCGCTAAGAGGAAGAGGAAGGAGAAGCCGCCCTTGCCAAGATGCGGCAGAAGCAGTAGGAGGCGGCGAAGGCCCAACGTGCGGCGGACCTTTCGACGGTCAAAGCCAAGATCGCTACCTTCAGCCTATTGAAGTTCCTGTAGCGCCCATTTCTGGTTTTTCTCCTTTTCTTTTTGTCTTGTTTTGTAACTTAGTTGATGCTGTGCGCATCATAACTAAAGAAAAAACTTATGCATGTAAATTTTGGCCCATAATGGCCTTTGGTTTTGGTTACTCTTCTTCTTCGCCTGCACAGTTTCTTCTTCCTTCATTTTTTTTTATTTTTTGGTGTGTATTTGGTTTGTTTTGCCTTTAGGTTGAATTCGCCTGTGTTATTTGGCCTTTGAGCTGGGCTGCTCACGCCTTCTTTGGCGAATCTGCCTTGGACTTGGCCATTAGGCCTTTTCTAGGCTGTTGGCTGTCTACGACGTGGGGTTAGGTCAACCCCGACCTTCGCGTTGCAGCTCTGGTGGGACCAAGAGGGTAACACTTAGCCCTAGATCAGGTACGGTTGCTCGTGCATGCGGTCAACCGATGTTCCCAATCTTTGACTTGCCACTCGGTCGGTTGTCGTTCGGAGGAACTGTTGGTCGTGACGTCTGTCGAGCCGCCCATGATAACTGTCATCGTCCGTGAGGGTGACAACACAGGTAACAATCGAGTCGTTCAGGGATGTAGGAATATGACGCTCGATCGTTGTAGGAGCCATCTCGTGGTAGGCTGCTACCCATCAGTTATCCTAAGGGGATGTTAGGATATCTGGAATAGGCCAAATAGTTCAGGGACGTAGGAGTGTGACTATCAACCGAAGTAATAACATGTCGCATGGTAGGTTATTACTTAGGCTGTGTTATTCGTAGAAATAGCGGCGCCAGTCATCGGAGGTAATCATTAACCTGATGGAGTTTTGTCACGATCAGAGAGACTATGAGGACTTACCATTCTTCAGAAGAGGATTGGTGAGTTGATTCTGTCAAAAGTGACAGTGGGGGTCCCGCCATCCTGTTGAAGAGGATTGGTAGGGGATTATGGCTCTGGTCCTAACTGTCCGAAGGTTTGACCAAGTGGGCGTTTGGCGCAGCTCATCTGAGATGCTAATCTCGCTTGTTTTGAGCGGTTCGCCTGTACTGGGAGTCTGGCCCAAGATATGGAAGTGTAGGGAACAGTTTAACCTCTTATACCAGTTAGAGGATGTGAGGGCCAGTTTAGACTTATGCACTCGTGGGAGTTAGTGAAGAAGAGCTAAGGGTAGTACTTCTTCAGATATTTGCCGTTGATGGGCATCATGATCTTATCGCCATTAGGCTTGACGAGGCGATAGGCGCTATTTGAGTAGACTGTCTCTATTACAAACGGTCCTTCCCATTTGGGCTGAAATTTTCCCTTCTTCTTGGAGGTGAGAATCATCAGTCGGTGAACGGTCAGTACCAGTTCCCCTTCCTTGAAGGCCCGGCGCCTGACTTTCTTGTCAAAAGCCTTAGCCATCCGGGCTTGATAGAACTCAATGTGCTGTTGAGCTTCTAATCGTTTGTCGTCCAGCGCTTCGAGCTCGGCGAGTCGTTGTTGGTGATTTTCCTCCACCGTCATCCCTGTTGCCAAGGCGACGCGGAGGGACGGAATTTGAATTTCTAATGGCAAGACAGCCTCACAGCCGTATACCAATGAGTAGGGCGTGTGGCCGGTTGGTGTGCGAACCGTTGTCCAATATGCCCACAAGCTTTCGCCAAGTTTTTCATTCCAATCGCGTTTGCTGGTGGAGGTTAACTTGGTCAAGATCTTGATGAATGTTTTGTTGAAGGCCTCGGCCAAGCCATTCGCCAATGGGTTATAGGCCGTGGAGGAGAGGTTCTGTATTCGGAACTTGTCGCAGAACCTGGTGAATGCATGGTTAACAAATTGTGTACCATTGTCATGAATGATACGTCGGGGTATGCCGTATCGGTAGATGACATGGTGTTTGATGAACTTAATCACGTCGTTAGTCTTGACTTCTCTTAAGGGGTTGGCTTCGGCCCACTTAGAGAAGTAGTCAGTGATCGCGAGAATGAAGCGATGACCTCTCACCGAAGGCGGAGATATTGGTCCGACTACGTCTATCCCCCATGCCTCGAAAGGCCACGAAGCCTTTATCGGGTGCAGGTCTTCGGGCGGCTGATGCATGTAATTGGCGTGGATCTGGCACTCATGGTAGCGCTTCGCGTAGACGATTGCATCGTGAACCATCCCAGGCCAGAAGTAGCCTATTCTTCGTAGGCGATCCCAAAGTTTGGGTCCAGGTTGGTGAGCTCCGCAAACGCCGTCGTGGGCCTCGCGCAGAGCTTCTTGTGCTTCTGCTTTTGAAAGGCATCGAAGCAACAAGCCGTCGTATGACTTTTGATACAACGTCTTGGTGGTCGAATCATAGTATAATCTCATAGCACGTCTCCGGACAGACTCCCGCTCTCTTGCATCCTCGGGCAACACGCCGTATAGGACGTAATCGATGATCGGGAGGCGCCAGTCCTCAAGATTGGGCTGATCCGAGACCTGATGGGTGGCGTTTGCTTCTGGGGCATCTTTCAGTCGAAAGAGCCTTCTGCTCGCCACTGTGACCCATTAGGTTGTCCCTAATGGTTGAGCCAGGTTGGCTGCCAAAGAGGCGAGGGCATCCGCATGTGTGTTATTGGAACATAGCACGTGCTCAATGAGGAAACTCTCGAATGACTCCACTAGCTGGATAGCCGCTTTGTGGAGTGAGATCAGGTCGTCGTTCCTAACTTCGTATTCACCGGTCATCTGCTTGACGATAAGTTGGGAATCGCCGTAAGCCTCGAGATGCTTTATCCCTAACTCTTTTGCTAACTCGAGCCCGATGAGTAATGCATTGTATTCGGCCACATTGTTGGTGCATGGCTCTGTCAAGGAGAAGGCTCGGGGCAGCACGTGGTTATGTGGAGAAGTGAGGACTACTCCTACTCCTGCAATAATAGAGCCATCCGCGGCTGCACGAGACGCGTCGTCGAAGAACATCTGCCATACCTCTGGTAACGAAGTTACGTTGGCTTCAGGCGGTTCGTCTGGCAAATCTTCAAACAAGTCGGTCTTCGCCCCCCAGTGGGTGACTAGCCATGAGGTCGCAGATGTTTTCAGGAAAAGTTGCCTTCATCATTGATTTCATTAGAACTTCAGTCGTTACAATGAATCAAATAACAAAGAAATAAAGATTACAACTCTCTTGAAAATAAACACAAGTCCCGTTTATCGGTCCTTGCTTGCGTGGGTCTTTTGCCTGTGACGTGGATGTTGGTATCCGTGGACCGCCGGTCGATCAGATCCGTTCCGGGAAAATCCGGGAGAGTTTTGTCGATCCGCGTGAGATCTAGAAACCCACAGCTCCTATCTCGGATAAATCGAGATATTTGCTCTTCTTAGTATCACCGCCAAGGGGCAACACTAAGGGAAAAGAGAAGGGGGAATGAAGAGGAAGTCTCCTTTGCTGTAGAGGGCTCGATCACTCGTCGCTGCAGCAGGGCTTCACCTATCTCCTCCAAAATTCCAGATCTTCAAAAATGAGACCCAAGGGTCCTATTTATAGGCAAGAGGAGGCCCTAGGGGGTGCAAAAAGCGTTTGGGCGGTGTAACAACCTTGAGACACCCCTGGGGTGTCTTGGTTTTACCAAGACACCTCTCGGGTGTTTCGACCTCGCCGGGACACCGCTGGGTGCCTCGGTTCAGTCCGAGACTGTCCGCCGTTGTTCCGCCGTTGACTTTTCGTCCCAACTCGGTTTTAAGTGATTTCGGATGCGTTGGAATTCTGACAAAGAGCTCTATCGATCCCGATGGTTGGATTATCTATAGGGAGAATGGGACACAAAGGGTGTTGCTCCTTTTACAACGGTCGAGGGGTTCCCGGTCAGTCCGTATCCCCGTTATTCTAAAATTCTGTCGGCTCACGTAGCTCGTCGATTCGCTTCATGCGCTCACCGACGTCAATTAAACTCTTGTGAACTGGGCAGTGATGTTCATCGTCGTTCCCTAACACTGAGCTGTTCGTGGGGACCTATCGGCAATTTTTGATGCCTACAGATACCCCCTCCAAAGTGTTCCGGACTCGTTTCTTTTATAGAAGAGACCGGAATACTTTGGATATGATTGGTCCGGCCTTCAGTCGGCATAAAGGACCTGTGGTTAGCTTCAACTCTCGGCTCCTTCGATTTTCGGTTTATCCGATGCTTTGACGAATAACCGAAGTTTTTCCGGCGATGCGTTTATCGCCTGGCCGTCGTCGGAATCTCGAGTCTACAGCTGGTGAGTTGAGTTTGGCTCGTGTTATTGGGTTGACTTTTGAACTTACTATCCCTGTCACATCATGTTGACTTAGGGTTTCGGATCACTGTGCGTTAACTTTTCGTCGCAACGTGTAAAACGGCGTTGACCTAGGGTTACGCGTTGACCGGCGTTGACCCTAGGGTTTTGAATCGTCAAACGTTGACTTTCATCGCAACGTGTTGACTTTTGTCGCAGCGCGTTGACTTTCCTCATAACGCGTTGACTTTCGTCGCAACACGCTGAATGGCGTTGACCTGGGGTCACGCGTTGACCGGCGTTTACCCAAGGGTTTGGAATCGCCGTGCGTTGACTTTTGTCGCAACGCGCTGATCGGAGTTGACCCAGGGTTACGCGTTGACCGGCGTCTACCCGAGGGTTTGGAATCACCGTGCGTTGACTTCTGTCGCAACGCGCTGATCGGCGTTGACCCAGGGTTACGCGTTGACCGGCGTTTACCCGAGGGTTTTGAATCGCCACGCTTTGACTTTTATCGCAACGCGTTGACTTTGATCGCAGCGCACCAAATGGCGTTGACCCGGGGTTACGCGTTGACCGACGTTTACCCGAGGGTTTTGAATCGCCACACTTTGACTTTTATCATAACGCGTTGACCGGTGTTGACCTGGGATTACGCGTTGACCGGCGTCTACCCGAGGGTTTCGAATCGCCGCGCTTTGACTTTTATCACAACACGTTGACTTTTGTCGCAACGCACCGACCGGCGTTGACCTGGGGTTACGCGTTGACCGGCGTCTACCCGAGGGTTTCGAATCGCCGCGCTTTGACTTTTATCGCAACGCGTTGACTTTTGTCACAACGCGCTGACCGGCGTTTACTTGGGGTTACGCGTTGACCGGCGTCTACCCGAGGGTTTCGAATCGCCGCGCTTTGACTTTTATCACAACGCATTGACTTTTGTCGCAACGCGCTGACCGGCGTTGAACTAGGGTTACGCGTTGACCGACGTCTACCCGAGGGTTTTGCGTTGACCGGCGTTTACCCGAGGTTACGCGTTGACCGGCGTCTACCCGAGGGTTTCGCGTTGACCGGCGTTTACCCGAGGGTTTTGAATCGCCGCGCTTTGACTTTTATCGCAACACGTTGACTTTGATCGCAACGCACCAAATGGCGTCGACCCGGGGTTACGCGTTGACGTGCGTTTACCCGAGGGTTTTGAATCGCCACACTTTGACTTTTATCGCAACGCGTTGACCGGCGTTGACCTGGGGTTACGCGTTGACCGGCGTCTACCCGAGGGTTTCGAATCACCGAAAGTTGACTTGTGGAAATCATCAACATATCCAACAATCGGCGAAGAATCGGCGTTCCCAAAAAAATCGGGGTGGCAGAAAAATGTCCAGGGGTCAAAACTGGGTCAAAACACCCCCGGGGTGCCTCGGCAAAACCGAGACACCCTTGGGGTGTCTCGGCATTGCCGAGACACCCATGGGGTGTCTCGGTTTTGCCGAGACACCCCTAGGGGTGTCTTTGGCTCCGCGGTCCCCCCCTCTTGTCATTTGTCCTTTTCTTGTTTTGTCTTATTTCTCCCCCTTCAATTCAAAATTCAAAAGAGATTCTTCTTCTCCCCTTTCTTCTTCCTCCAAGCCTCTATCCCTCTATTGTTTCTTCTTCCAAGAACCCATCAACCCATAAGAAAGTTTGGATCTTTGGTGGGCACCCGTTGGCCGAAACTCGCCTCCTTCGATTAGGGTTTCTTCCTACATCCCTAAGCTCAAAGAAAACCCCTTTGATTTGGTAAGTCCCCTTCACAATCCTCTTATTTTTTTTTTGTAAAGATTGCATCTTTATGCTTGTAGTAGGCTAGGGGTTGTGTATGCACAATGTTTTGGGGGGTTTTGTGCAAAAGAGGCGACATGGCCGAATTTTGGGGGGGTTTATTAGCAAAATAGGGCTGAAATTCGTGGGGGCTTTTATGAAAAAATGGAACTGAAATTTTGGGGCTTGGATTCATGTCCATTTGATGAAAAATTGTGAGGGGTGCTTTATGCAAGAGGATCAAAGAATTGTTTGAGGGGTTTATTTGCAAAACAGCCCATAAATGTTTTAGAGGGGCTTATTTGCAAAAGGGCAGCGAATTTAAGGCTGAAATCTAAGGAGTTTAGACCACAAACTCATGAACAAATTTTTGATAAAGGCATGCGGAGACCAAACCAAAAATTTGTGGAGGGGTTTTTATGCAAAATTGGCTAAATTCTGCAAAAGGGCTTATTCGCAAAAATTTAACCAAAATTGTGGGATACCGGGGTGCTAGATGATCGAATGTGATGATCATGACCCGGATCACGCGTGTCCTTGACCCGAGTTTGGCCTTGAACACGGGGGGGGGTGGGGGTATTTCACCAAAATTCCCCGCAAAAACGACAATTACCGTTTCGCGCGCACGAAATTTGTAGGTTTAATTAGACTTCAACTATAAAATCCTATTTATTTATAGGATTTTAGTTCAAGTGCTTAATTTCCCTTTTTCAATATTTCGTGTCTGCATATTGTACCTAATGTACTGCCTTTTATTGCAGGTTCGCGATGTCTCCTCGTCGCTCTCGACCTTCCAGGAGTCGCTCCCATTCACAGCACAGCGAGGAGGAGGCTCCCGCTGTATCTTCTTCAGCGGCCTCTTTCTTCGGGGGTGAGAATTTATATCTTCTGTATCCCCGATTGACCTCTTCGCGGGTCATGAAGGAAGAACCGATACCCCTCTCGCGGGGGTTAAGGTTACGGACTTGTTTTGCTTAGCCAATTCAAGTCTTCAGATATATTGGGGTGATCTTGTGTCGTCTTACACCTTACAGGTCGGTGTGTGTTATCACGGTATCTACGTGATGACGCATGCCGTCCTCCCGGTGTAGGACACTCGAAATCGTCTCTCCAATTATCCCGCGAATAATCTCATTTCTCCTTTATGAAATGTATTTTCTGACTCCATCCTTGTTTTGTTGCAGTTGAATTCCCCACGGGCAGCCTCCCTCACCATGCTCCTACTGGTTCCAGCAGGGAAGTGTTTTCTTCAGCTTCTGTCAGGCAGGCCGTTGATCCACTTCCTCAGTTCGACAGAGCTCGTTCTGACGAATCCTGTCGCTTGATACGAGATGGAGGGCGTCATTGTTTACGCCAACTCATTACAGATGCTCCCCTTACCACGGATTCTTCCTCCACTCAGGCTTTAAAGAAGCCGGATTTTCTGTTCGGAGATCATACTGAGGATCCGGCTACATTGACTCTTACTGAGGAGCATTGGCTGAATCTTGACGAAGGGGCTCTTCTATATATTCCCTCCATTCCTCGTCAATGTTCCTTCACTCATCTGGAGAGACAGGCTGTGGGGCGACAGATGTCCTGGCATCTCACTGATGAGGCTGAGCGGGTGCAGTGCGGATATACCTCTCATCTCAAGACTCCCGGTTCTACTGAGTATCACCACATTCGTGGACTTCGACCCGGGATCATGGGTCTTGATACCACACCCCCAGGCGAGGTATCGGTAGCTGCTCCTATCGTGAGGAATCGCCTGGCTCAGCTTGGAAGACGGTTACCTCCACCAGATTATAGATGCTACGGTTGGGCTTCCTCGCTAGCAAAGGGGTGGTGGACCCACATGACCAGTTACGTCTTGGGGCGATGGGAGAAGGATTTGAGGGATAGCGGGTTGTATGCACCCATACGAGCCACCATGCACGGGATCCCAGTCAGCTGCCGTCACTTTTTAGCGTTGCTGGAGACATATATGCCTGATAGTAACACATTCTTGACCAGCGGCGGAGAGCTAGGGCTGGCTCTACATGAGATGCATCAGGTTTCCGGCCTTCCGATGGGGGATTGCCCGTATCAGGAGTACTTTCCTTCAAACCAGCAGTTGGGTTGGTTGAAGAAAGATAATCCTGATATGTATGACACTCTTTGGGATCTCACTTGCCACTATCATACCTCCTTGCTCCCGACTTCTCCTCCAGCAAAGACGAAGAAGAAGATCAGCTTGAAGCAGTTTGCGGTTTATTTGTTCCAGAATTTGGAGGGTGATTCCAGCGAGCCTGTACGTGAGTTAGATGTCCTGACTTTTACCACCATTAACGAGCTGATGGAGAAGCATGAGACTCATTCTTATACCCTTGCCAGTGCCGAGGGAGCTTTTCCCGCAGGGACCAAGTTCCGTTCGTTCCTTCGTCGTGCACAGAAGTCTATTGAGCCCCGATCTTTACTGGCAGGCTACCTTGCGCTCTGGTTAAAGAAATGTGTTGTTCCTCACCTGGCTTCAGATGCCTTCCCTATCGAGGTGCTCTTCCCCGCGGTTCAGCTAGCTTATGGCAGGGAGCTCTCTCTGCTCCCAGCGATGGTTTCCAGCATCCATTGCGGGCTCAGGAGCGTGGTTAGTGGTTTCACTCAGGTGGGTCCTGAACCATCGACCGAGCTCATTTGTCCGAAGGTCGAGCTTCCCTACGCGTATCTGATGGCGTGGCTCGTTCTTCACCGTCCTGGCCTGATGTCGGCGCCCAGTGCTGTTGATGTTCCCGTTCCTTTCATCCAGCTGTTGGAGAGGAGCAAGTGGCTTGGGAAGAAATTCAGTGATGTACAACAAGAACTTCAAGTTCGCAAGAGCTGGGAGTTCTTCAAATGTTTTCCTCATTTCTCGGGTCGCTACGGCGACGTGCTGGTCGACGAGGAGAAACCCAGGAGTGACCGGACTGTGCTCGACGTCGGTTGCTTCCGTTGGCTGGTGAACATCCGTATCGGATATCTTGTTCTCCGGGTGAAGAATCGGTGCCACATAGAGCCTTATCTCCCTTGCCGTTTTGCTCGTCAGTTCGGCTATGACCAACTATATGTTGGGAATCCCAGCCGAAGTTTGAGGTTTGAGGGAGGGCTTATTGACGGTGTACGAGCATGGTTATGGACTATGGTGGGCTGCACTGGAGCCCATTTTGCCCTCCCTTCATATAGACGCAAGCCGATGATTACTTTCCTCAGCTGCAAGTGGTTCCTTTCCGCCCATGAATCCGTAGGGGTGAGGAGTCTTTCAGAATTACAGTCCGAACACTCGGTTCAGGCTGCTATGATGGCTGCTCGCAAGGCTGAGCTTGCTCGGAAGCAGGGGAAGAGGCCTACCCACTCTCCTCTTCCAAGCAAAGCTGATGACGAGCTCCTTGCTACGGATGGCGACGAGACTTTTGAGGAGGGATATGTGGACATAGACACCGACCAAGAAGAACTTGATGCAGGTTTGTCATGCCCTTTGATTTCCTTTCTTAATTCCAATTGGTATCAGTGAAAGATCTTTGCTCGTTTGATGACCATTATTACTTTAGGCTGGACAGTTGATGAGTCGCTCGCTTCTCGTTATACGAGCTCAGGACCCAACGACCCAGTTCCCACGCATGTTGAGACGTGTGGCTAGTCCGGGCATGACCGACCTGTCGGTTCTAGGAGGGCTGGTACCTCGAAGAAGAAGAAGATCGCTCACAAACCACCCGTCGGCCAGCGTCCTTATGGAGCGGATTTAGACGACATTGCCGATGGAGAGGAAGGGTTCCTTGAAGAGGGCGAGCTTCCAGCGGATCCGGTGTTCCATGGATCTGATAACATGGACTGCTTCGTGCAGCAGATGTGCGACGCCCTTCGTGACGGCTCCTTGGGCATCGATCTAAACATTGATCTTGAGCAAACAGACGGTGTTGAGCCCGCCGGTCCATACTCAGGCATACCTACATCCGATGATGCCCTCCTCCGTCATGGGGAAAGAGAATCCTCTGTTCCTGCTGCAGGTATTTCAAAGCTTTCCTTTCTTCCTTATCTTCTTATACATATCTCCAACATCTGGGTTGCCCTGCAGATGTTGCGATAGAAAAGCCAGCTGGGGACGGAGCCTTCCATGATGTAGGTTTCGAGGAACAGGGATATGTTCCTGCACCAAGTTTCTCAAAACCTGACGCCGGATTATTAGCCGACATGCTGGCTGAACAGACTTCCAGAGGGACTATGAGACCACTCTTTGGGAGTGATTCATTCACAGGTATATATCCGGTTCCCTTCATTTTCTTTTTTTTTCTTTCTTTTTCATCCCACTTTCCATTTTGACTAATGAAGAAGTGTAACTATAGGACCAGGCGTTGTGCCTGATGCCACTACGGTTACTGGAGCTGATAGCTTACATGAGGGCAGTGTTTCCCCGCCACAGCCGGGAGGTATGACTGATCTGCCTACAAGGGATGATATACCCTCCATGACCACCCCTGCTGTTATCCCGGAGTCTGTCGGACCTCAGCCCGAGGGAACCTCCGTCGGCATAGGTATGCTTGGAATTTGACTTTGAATTTCCTCATCGTACTTGATAATCCCTTAGCTTTCTATATCGCTGCTTGCAGGATCTCGATCTTCTCTGTACGAGCGTGTCTACGCTCTTTTGGTCGATACCGATCCAGACAGAGATGTTTTCCGTATGGACCTTGGCGTTTTTACCGCCTTTTATAACGGCATGATCGAGAAGCTTCTTCACAGAGAGTACTGTTTCGATCAGTTCAGGCGTTCCTTTTCTCGTCACATGATGATGATGAGGGAAGAGGGACATCCAGAGTTGGCTGATTCCTTTACTGCCGAATTCGCTGTTCTGGAGTCAGAGATCCGAGAGCTGAGGGAGTTGAAGGTTGGTGGAGCTTCCTCTTTTGTATCCTCTTAGTTGGAGGATAGGCTGACGCAGTGGCATGACCTGAGATCTTCCATCGGCAGCGAGCTTCGATCACGTGAGCATTCTGTTGCGCAGCTGATGGCTACCCTGGCGAAGAAGGATGCCGGCAGAGCCGAGTTACTCAGCTCCTTGGATTCCACCCGTGAAGAGATAGCTAGGCTGAAGGAGGCCTTGAGGCGTGCCGAAGAGTCCGCTACTCTTATCGCCGAGGACCTGGCTGGATTAGAGCGTTCTCGTGAATGGACACTCGATAAGCTGGGATCGACACAGGAGAGATTGATGAAGCTGCAAAGTGATGCCGCGGAGGTCTTAAGCAGTTCTGAAGACTCTGTCCGAGCTAGCCAGCAGGCAGAACTTGAGCAGGGCTATATGGACAGGCTCTCTAGTTTAGAGTCCCATGTTCTTAGCCGTCAGTTGCCTTCGGGCTAACGAACTTGTTGTTGTATGCTTTTGGCTTGATCTATTACTAGAGACTCCGCATTTGCTTCTTTCACAGGATTTTTGGTACACCCCCAGCCCTCAATGCTATGACTTTGAATACATAGACTTCACCACTTCTTATAGGGAAAAGGGCACCCCGCACCTCGTATTAGGCGATGACTTATCCCTTCTTAGGCTTCGGGATAAAATTCCCCAGGTTTAGACCCTGGTGTCTTCTTCAATTGGCAAAAGACTAAACCGGCTATACGTGTTAGGTATAGACTTTGGGATTATTGGCAAACCCCTAGCCTTCAACGGGTTTGATGTGCCTTTACCGATTACCGTTTGAATCGGGCTAGCATGCGAATTGTCTAGATCTGTTCCGCATGTAACGTTGTGCTAAGAGAGTGAACTCTCTGAGACTTTGTGTTGTGATGCCGAAGAGTACCCCGCACCGCCCCGTGCACAAAGTGCACGGACTGGAAGTTTGGGGTTGCGTCTTTTCAAAGACAAACTGAGATGTAGGCGTATAAAATTGCCTATAGGTCCCTTAACGTAGCTCGACACAAGGAATCGACAAATCAACGCACGTTCGGGTGACGAAGCGAGCTAACGAGGCTACGAAGCTATCGAACCGCACGTGAACAACAGAATGCACCCATTCGCATGCGGATCCAAGTCAATGGTTCGGGGAGTCAACGAGTCACCCAACCAAGAGAGGATTCGAACGCAAACACCGAGGCGGAAATACTGCCAAATCGGGAATCAAGCCAACCACAAACCGAATCAAATCCGAACAACGGAGAACCGAAAACACCGAAAAACGGCGAAACAGACAAA
>BQKN01063067.1:117195-138573 GCA_022839385.1 Asparagus kiusianus
TAATCAACCCCGGCGCAGGCGAAGAACCCACAAAGCAAGTGACCGTAAAACAGGAAACTCGTGATTTGTTCAGAGAGAATTGTAATTCTTTATTTCTTTATTTTGATCTCCATTGTAACCGGCTCTTATAAAAAGACCGGATATTTGTAAACGCATAAAGTTGTTTTCAAAGTTTGTAATGGAATCCTCAATGAAGAAGAACGCAATTTTCCACTCGAACATGAGAGAGGAAGAATTTTATATTCTATCTCCCAGTACTGAAGAGGAAGAATTTTATATTCTATCTCCAGCTGGAAAGGAAACTCGAGGTGGGATCCCCACCCCCAGAATCCGAAAGGACGAAACTAGGGGTGGGATCTCCACTCCGAGAATCGAAAAGTTCAAACGGCCCTAGCTTTTATAGGATTGGTCATTTGAATCTGAAGAGGAAGAATTTTATATTCTATCTTCAGCAGGAAAGGAAACTCAGGGTGGGATCTCCACCCCCAGGATCCGAAGGATGAAACTAGGAGTGGGATCTCCACTCCGAGAATCGAAAAGGTTCAAACGACCCTAACTTTTATAGGATTGGTCATTTGAATCCAAAGAAGCTTAATTTCTACCCTAACTTTTATAGGTTTGGTGGAAAAAGGAGCGAAGGCAACTTTTCGTTTATCGAAAAGGAACGACTCAGTCTCAGTCTTGGCCAGGGTAAGCTTGACTAAGTGAGAGTGGGGAACAACCCTAACTTTTATAGGTTTGGTTGTCCGGATTGAAAGTGGACCTCTCGTTCATTGGAGGAATCGAGAGGAGATTTTAGTTGTGGTCCTAACTGTAGGAAGGTTTGACCAAGTGGAAAGTTTAGAACGATCATAACTGTAAGAAGGTTTGATCGCTCGATTTGTGGACCTCTCGTTCATTGGAGGAATCGAGAGGGGAATTTGGCTTTGGTCCTAATTGTAGGAAGGTTTGACTAAGTGGAAATTATGTGGTGGAGACTATGAGTCGTCAAACACCACTGAAAGTTTTGTGAGGGAAGATTAATCCATCAAATGATTAGATCTCATCTCATGAGAGTTAGAGTCTGACAAACAAGAACATTCGGAATTCGAATGTGGATTTCTTGTTCATCTCTCTTACAGCGACCGGGTTATCCCTAAGAATATCCCAATACGGTATTCTTCCGGGAACTTCCCGGTACATCAATTTTTTTCTGAAGATACTAAGGATAGTATCTTTTCAAGAATTTGCCATTTATTGGCATCATAAGCCGGTCACCATCTTTGGTGACTAAGCGATATGCGCCGTTCGAGTAAACTGTTTCTACTACGAACGGTCCTTCCCATTTGGGTTCAAACTTGCCTTTCTTCTTGGAGTTAAGGATCATAGGACGTCTTTCAGTTAAGACCAAATCCCCTTCCTTAAAACTCCTTTGTCGAACCTTTTTGTCGAAGGCTCGAGAAATTCTAGCTTGGTAAAACTCAATATGCTGTTGAGCTTCCAGGCGCTTCTCATCGAGCATCTCGAGTTCTTCGAGGCGTTTCTGATGTTGTTCTTCGGTCGTCATCTGGGTTGCAAGAGCGATCCGAAGAGATGGAATTTGGATTTCCAAAGGTAGAACGGCTTCACATCCGTACACCAATGAATATGAGGTTGCGTCGGTCGGTGTACGCACCGTAGTATGATAGGCCCATAGAGCCGTGCCGAGCTTGTCATCCCAATCCCGTTTGTTATTCTTCACAAGTTTTGACAAGAGCTTTATGATAGTCTTGTTGAAGGCTTCAGCTAATCCATTTGCTGTGGGATTGTAAGCCGTTGATGAGATGTCCTGAATTTTGAACTTTTCGCAGAACCTTATGAAGGCGTTGCTGACAAATTGAGGACCGTTGTTATGTATGATTCGTCTTGGAACACCATGCCTGTAGATGATATGGTGCTTGATGAATGCAATGACGTTACTCGTTTTAACTTCTCTAAGTGGAACTGCTTCAGCCCATTTGGAGAAGTAATCGGTAATTGCCAGGATGAACCGGTCACCTTTGACCGAAGGGGGGTTTATAGGGCCAACAATGTCCATTCCCTAAGTCTTGAACGGCCATGACGTAACCGAAGGATGAAGATGCTCCGGAGGTTGGTGCATATAATTCGCGTGTACTTGACATGCGTGACACTTTCGGGCGTATATGATTGCATCGCTCATCATGAAAGGCCAAAAATATCCCATTCTTCTGATGAGGTCGTAAAGCTTGGGACCAGGTTAGTGCGCGCCACACTCTCCTTCATGTGCCTCTCTAAGTACTTCCTCGGCTTCTTTGGTCGACATGCAACGTGCTAGCAACCCATCGTATCCCCTACGATATAGTGTTCGATTCTCCGTATTATAGTAGAATCTTGGAGCTCTTCGTCTGATTGACTCTCTCTCCTTCACATCTTCTGGCAAGATTCCATGCAAGACGCAGTCGATGATGGGGAAACGCCAATCTCGGGCTTCGAATTTAGCCTGAGTTGTGTGCACCTCCTGGACCTCTTCTTCCTTGCCATCTTCATCGTAAAGCGGCACTAAGAGTTGGTGAGTTCTTACCGTGACAAACTGCTCTGTTCCGGGAGGCTGTGCTAAAGATACAGCTAAGGCTGCTAACGCATCTGCGTAGGTGTTCTGTAACCACGGAACGTGCTCGATGAAGAATCCTTCAAATGATTCTGCTAGTTCCACCGCCATCTTGTGATATGGGATTAAATCCTGACTTCGGACTTCGTACTCCCCTTGGACTTGTTTAACTATCAGTTGAGAATCACCGAAAGCTTCGAGATACTCAACCCCCAGCTCCTTGGCAAAATTGAGCCCTATAATCAGTGCGTTATACTCTGCTACATTATTCGAGCATGGCTCGGTTAATGAGTAGGCTCGAGGCATCACATGTTTTCCTGGGGAAACCAAAACAACTCCGACTCCGGAGGAGACCTTAGAACATCCAGGAGTACCTGTGACAAGAGCCGCTCGGGAAGCGCCATCAAAGTATAAACGCCACACTTGTTGGTGCGAAGTTGCGTTGACTTCGTGGGTTTCATCAGGTAGGTCGTCACATATCTCGGCGGTATTCGTAGTTGGATTAGATGCCAGGAGATCGCAGATGGCTTGCCCTTTTACTGACTTCTGCTGTTTGAAGTGCAGATCGTATTGGGACAAGAGTAAAGCCCATTTTACTAACCGCCAATTCATGGAAGCTGGTTGAGTCATGAACACTCGGACTGGGTTAACTTTGGAGATGACATAGATGGTCTGTCCAACCAAGTAATGCCGCATCTTCGGGATGGCGAACACTAGAGCGAGGCATTCTCTCTCAATCATGGGGTATCAAGATTCCGCGCCTACCATGGTTCGGCTTAAATAATACACCGCCTGCTCGTGACCGTTATCATCATCTTGTGCAAGCAATGCACTTAATGAGTGGCTCGTCGCCTTGACGTAAATCAAGAATGGTTTGCCCGATTTCGGTGCAACGAGTACGGGAGGTTTCGAGAGATACTCTTTAATGCTCTCAAACGCCTTTTGACAAGCATCGTCCCATACGAATGACACGCCCTTCTTTGTGAGCCTGGAGAACGGTTGGCATTTTCCCGAAAGGTTCGAGATAAACAGACGGATATAAGCCAATCGCCCTTGTAGTCCTCTGAGCTCTTTGAGGTTTCTTGGCAGTTGTAATTCATTAATCGCCTTCACTTTATCAGAATCGATGTGAATACCTTTGGTGGTGACGACGAATCTCAGGAATTTACCACTGGACATTCCGAGAAAAGACTTGGTAGGGTTCATCTTCAACTGATGGGCCCGCATCAAGTCGAACATGGTTTTCAAGTCCTTAATGTGATCTTTCTTATCACGACTTTTCACGACCAAATCATCCACGTAGCACTCGACAGTCTTTCGGAGGTGCTCCTGGAAGATCTTTGACATGGCTCTCTGATATATAGCACCCGCATTCTTTAAGCCGAAGGGCATAACTGTGTAGCAGAAGACGCCGAGAGGCGTTCTAAATGCAGTATGCTTTTCATCATCTGGATGCATCTTTATCTGATTATAACCAGAGAAACCATTCATAAAGGACATCCTCTCGAACCCGCACGTGTTGTCGATGATAACATCCGTGATGGGAAGAGGAAAATTATCTTTTGGGCAAGCAGCATTGAGGTCCCTGAAGTCGATGCATATCCTGATCTTCCCGTTCTTCTTAAGGACCGGGATAATATTGGCAAGCCATTCTAGATGTTGCTCTTCTCTAATGAATCCTGAGTCGACGAGCTTTTTAACCTCAGCTTCGATCGCCTCCATCATTTGTGGACGAAACCGTCTTTGTTGTTGTTTGACAGGTTTAACATCCGGCTTAATGTTGAGACGATGCACTGCTACGTTTGGATCGAGCCCTGGCATGTCTTCATAATTCCAGGCGAACACATCGATGTATTCCCTGATAAGAGAGATTAACTCTTCTTTCTCTTCGGGTAAGAGGCTGTCGCTAATGAATATCGGCTTCGGATTTTCCTCGCTTCCCATATTCACTTGGACTACTTGATCTTCGGTAGGAGGTTCTCTTTGTTCGAACCTATCACCGTACTGCATGCTTAAGTGATGAACCCATGGATCTTCCCATGTTGGCATCTGGTCATCCTCTTCTATTGTCGTTGGATCAACCGTGACCATGTTCGACATTAGCTTTTTAAACATTTGACCAAGACTAGCGTCGGAATCCCAAGCCGAAGAGTCAGAAGAGTATCCTTTTCTAGCCTTGTTATCAATTTGATCGATGATTTGCCAGCAACACTCGTCGTTGGATGAGGAGACGTAGCCTAAGCCTCTTTTGTGGCGATAATAATCATCGGGTTTTCCTTTTGGTACATAGGCCATTCGAGGTGGAACTCACGGACCTCGACCAAAGTAAAGACCCTCTCCGAGCTTGAAGTCATATCCCTGCTTTTCCATCATATTGCGTGCTTTCGCATCATATCTGAACAGATGAGGGGCAGGTTTATCATCGTCGTCTTCCTCTTCCAAGAAGTGGTCGGGTATCGGAGATTTTCTTCCTTTGCCGTAGACGACCTCCTTTCCACCCCCAATCCCTGCGGGGATGACAAGCGTCATTTCGCAAGGGTCGTGTACCTGCTTTTTTGTCATGCAAAACGATTGAAGAGGCATATGTAAATCAGGGTCATCATAGAGTTCTTTAGTGACATTATCGAGACCTGTCGAGTATTCTAAATCATCGTTTATTGTTAGTTCTTCGGCGAGTTGCCAATTACAACTATTTTCCGATGATTTATCATCGTCAAGATTGATTACAATGGGTACGATGTCATTAAGTACAAAACCACCATCGTAATCAAACCCGGTTTCGGTATCAGCTTCATTACCGCTGTCCGTTCCCTGGGCCGATGATTCAGTATCGAATTCAGCACTGTATAAAAGGGAATCGGTGAAATAATTCTCTAATCCCTTAAACGGTTGCTTATCCGCGACCACCGTCTTAACTTCATTATTTGTGCCTACATATTTGAGGCATTGATGCAGAGTTGACGGGACTATAAGGTTACCGTGGATCCAAGGTCGACCCAACAGTAAGTTATAGGATGTTTCCGCGTCAATCACATAACAAGTAACTTCCGACTTCAAATCCCCGATCTGGCATTTGATTCGGATCTTCCCCCAGGGGTCTGGACCCGCTGGTGTTGAATCCATAAATCGTAGTGCCAGTGGAGGCTAACTTGCTAGTCGGAATCCCGAGATGATGTATCAATCGAAATGGCATGATACTAATAGCGGAACCCGGATCGACTTGGATCCGGTTGACCATGCTGGAGCCAATATGCCTGGTGAAATACAAGGGCCTATCATGCTTTGAGTTCTTTGTCTGCATATCTTTTTTGGTGAAAGAGATGCAGGGGAAATGATGAGCCGTGAGATTGCAGTGTTGAGCTGACGACTCCGGTTCCTCCGAGGATGGCTTGATCCGAGTCAGGAAGGCTTCAGAATCGCTCAAGGCCTCCTGTAATGCTTTCCTTGTATCCTTTGAGAGACGCAACAACTCGTATAGGGTTATCCGAGCCGGGATGTTGGCCAACTGCGCCATGATATCAAAATGGGGCGGAGAGCTTGCATTTCCCGGTTTGTCTCTCCTAATCGGATGGTTGAATCGAGACTGCCTCGGGTTTTGAGCTTCTTGACGTAAAGGCTCTTTCCCTTTCTCCTTCTGCGGGATCTTCTCCGTAGCTACAGGAGTTGGGGGAGTTGCTGCAATCCCCAGTTCTGCCAACGTCTTGGAAGGTGGGGTTTTGGTGCCCAGTTGCTCGGAAGCATCCGGGTATTTGTAGTGATATTCGTTCCCGCTTCGGGTTGCGAAGGCCTCCTGTTCGTCTTCAGAAAGCGGGAAGGTCGGAATTCTGTCGTCATCCACCCCTGGTATAGCAGAAGCTCCATGACAAGATTTACCTTTTCGTTTTGACCTTTTCTTGGAAGAAGTCCCAGTCCATTGTTCATCTGTGATCAAGTCTGGATGAACCCACAGAATCTCACCATTCGGGGCTGTGTGTGGCACGAGCCCTTTCTGGCACTGCTTGTGAGGATCATCATTCACCGTCTTCACTGCTGCATTGATTACTGGCTCATGTTGGAACCAGCTCGAGGGAACAGACCTAAAGCTAATAGACACTGCATTCGCACCCACCTTCTTCTCCTTGGGTTGCTTCATAGTGATAACCCCAACATCGATTAGGGCTTGAATCTTATCTTTGAGAGCGTAGCATACCTTGGTAGGATGGTGCACCGCTCGGTGAAATGCGCAGTACTTTGGATCATTGACTCTCTTGGCATCTTCTTGATCCTGAATCGGAGGCAACTTGATCTTGTTGTTCTCGATGAGGTATTTAAAAATACCGGGGACTTCATCCTCCTTGAATGAATAGACCTTGGAGAACTTTGGCTCCGCGGCCTTTTGCTTCTGGGGCTGTTGTTGCCACCTTGATTGCTGAGGCGCCTTTTGTTGCTGCTGTTGCGGCTGTGCTTGCACCTCAAATATTTGGTTCGCGTTCACAGCATTCGCATGTGCCTTTCCTTTTCCCTTTGGGACAAACTTTTGCTGTGGAGCGTTACCTGTTATTTGCCCTCTTTCGGCCTTCTTCCTTTTGAGGAATCGCTCGGCTCGTTCTCCCCGCACCTTTAGGTCCTTCTAGGTCTTTGGCGGCACCATTCCCATGGCTTCGAGGATGTCCAATGACAGATTGTTGTGGCAAGTTTTGAGGATAAAATCCTCGCTGACTGGATCCCTGAAATTCATCGCTTTATTTCGGAATCTCTTCACGAAATTTTCGACCGTCTCACCATTCTTCTGCTTTTCGTTGAATAGCATCCTGATCAAAATTTCGGTGTCATCATCAAAGAAATTTGTTAAGAACATATCCTCCATGTCGTCCCAGCTGCTGATACTCCCAGGCTTAAGACGGCGATACCAATCGAAGGCTGCTCCGTGAAGAGTGCCGACGAATGACCGCATCATAAGAGGCTCATTTCCAGAAATGATTCCTAAATAAGACTTGAAATATATCAAGTGTTGGGTAGGGGAACCCTTCCCATCAAACGGTGTAAAGTTAATCAAATTAAACTTCGCCGGATATGGGATTGATTCCCACTCCCTTGGGTAGGGACAGGGTATGCCGGACCTCTTCACTTCTTGAGCATTCATCAACGCATTGATTTTGCTCTCCAAGTCCTTCATCTTCTTGTCCTCACTCGTATCTGCCTTCGAGTGGCCTTGGGAAGAGGTGACGTGGTCCTCTTTAGCACCATCGTCTGCGGGACCAACCCCGTTGTTGTTGTTGACAGGAGGGGTGTTGACATCATCCCCTTCCCGTTCATTCTCATCTTGATTGCGTCAAATAGGCTCCGCTTGGTGAACCGTTAGTGCCGCAATTTGCTGGTCGTGCATCTCTCTCATTCGTTGCATGGCCATCTCCATCTCGAACTTGAAGCTCTCCTTCTGCTTAGCCAGGGCCTCTTCAAGTATCTTAGTCACTTGTTCGGCGCTGATCATAAGCGATTCATAAGGTTGCCCCGCACTAGAAGCTGTGTCATCGGACGCTACAGCCGAGCAAGAGTCTGAATCAATATCCGACACCTCCTCTTCTAAAGAGAGTCCCTTTTGTACTCTTCGGTAATTCTTCCAGCCATTGGTTCCCGGTAGCAACCACGTCATGCATCGGGATACCTCGGCAAGCTGGTCCAGGTTGAAATATCTGGTTGATTGCCCCCTGCCGGCCATGTTAGCCGACACTCTTAGATATTCGTCTTCTTGGCGGACGAACTTCTTCTTGCGGAAATGCCTTGGTTCGGAAATTCTCTCGAACACCGAGACTCTCCTTGGGGTTTTGGCACAGCAGCATTCTGACAGCACTGCCTTGATGATGTTGGCGCACGGGCAGCGAGACTCCATATCCTGCACATATCTCTTTCGAGATTTTTCCATACCCCCAGCTCTATAGTACAACTCATCAGTTTGATAACTGGAGCAACCTATAGAGTGTTGGCATGTGTTCCCCGGTATAACACCATCATCCTCAGATGAGTGTGCTTCCCTTTGGGAATGCGACGTTTTGTTAGCTTTTTCAAAAGTGGCCCGTTCAAGTTTACGCTTTTGTGAGTGTAGAAACTGAACGGGTTCTTGTACTTCGACTCGCAACCCCATGCGGTCGGTGATAGGGGTTTTCCCTTTGACATCTTTCTTGGGGGGATTAATTCGACCCCCGGTCTGATTTATAACTTGGGGACCTTTCAATGGTCCCAGTCTTTCCTTGATAGGTACTCTACCTCGATTCTCCGGTAAAGGACCGAGGCGACCTATCAAAGGAACCCTGGATCTTAAAGGGTCCCCGTTCTTATCTGGCTCCGTTGAAGGTGCCGGAACAGAAGGAACATCATCTGGTTTTGGAAGATTTCGGGCGATAACTCCACCCATCTTTGTTGAAGGTGCTGGTTTCGACTTGGGTACCCACACCAACTTGTTTGTAGGCGGCTTTTTGACCGCCGCTTCTTTCTGCATCTCCTCCGCTTTCTTTAGGAGGAGTCGGGCATGCGCGAGCAACGCCCGACGCTTCTTGATTCGCTCTTCGAGGGTGGAGCGATTCCTCTTTACACGAACCCATTCGTTCGTTTCAGTTTTGGAGGAGGAGTTGGTTGTTTGCCGTTGTTGTTCTCGGCGGTACCTGGACTTTAGATCCTCATTATAGCAGAACCCGTCCATTGATTCAGCAGCTTTGGCTTGTTGTAGGGCGAGGCGTTGACGCCGTCTTTGGCGGGCCCTCTTTGACAGAGTTGGAGTAGCATCATCCATCACCTTCGTGGCGGTCGGGAGAACCGGATCTACAGCCTCGACCACGCTGAACGACGCGGGGACGTTGCGTGGTGCGGGCGTAGCAACAGCGACGGGATCTTGGGTTTTTGAGCTGGAGATCCCGCGAGCCCTTTTGGGAGATGGAGTCTTCCCACGCCTATTCGGAGAGGCGGATCTGGAGGAGGAGGAAGAGAGGTACTCTTCAAACTTCTGTTGATCGAACTCATATTTGATCTCTTCATTCACCCGGATCTTGAAGGCCGGTTGCGTCACGACGATCTCGGCAGCGAGATCGGCGGCTCCCACTGTGGTCGCCAGCTTGTTTTCAGGAAAAGTTGCCTTCATCATTGATTTCATTAGAACTTCAGTCGTTACAATGAATCAAATAACAAAGAAATAAAGATGACAACTCTCTTGAAAATAAACACAAGTCCCGTTTATCGGTCCTTGCTTGCGTGGGTCTTTTGCCTATGACGGGAATGTTGATATCCGTGGACCGCCGGTCGATCAGATCTGTTCCGGGAAAATCCGGCAGAGTTTTGTCGATCCGCGTGAGATCTAGAAACCCACAGCTCCTATCTCGGATAAATCGAGATATTTGCTCTTCTTAGTATCACCGCCAAGGGGCAACACTAAGGGAAAAGAGAAGGGGGAATGAAGAGGAAGTCTCCTTTGCTGTAGAGGGCTCGATCACTCGTCGCTGCAGCAGGGCTTCGCCTATCTCCTCCAAAATTCCAGATCTTTAAAAATGAGGCCCAAGGGTCCTATTTATAGGCAAGAGGAGGCCCTAGGGGGTGCAAAAAGCGTTTGGGCGGTGTAACAACCTTGAGACACCCTTGGGGTGTCTCGGTTTGGCCGAGACACCCCTGGGGTGTCTTGGTTTTGCCAAGACACCCCTCGGGTGTTTCGACCTCGCCGGGACACCGCTGGGTGCCTCGGTTCAGTCCGAGACAGTCCGTCGTTGTTCCGCCATTGACTTTTCATCCCAACTCGGATTTAAGTGATTTCGGATGCGTTGGAATTCTGACGAAGAGCTCTGTCGATCCCAATGGTTGGATTATCTGTAGGGAGAACGGAACACAAAGGGTGTTGCTCCTTTTGCAGCGGTCGCGGGGTTCCCGGTCAGTCCGTATCCCCGTTATTCTGAAATTCTGTCGGCTCACGTAGCTCGTCGATTCACTTCAGGCGCTCACCGACGTCAATTTAACTCTTGTGAACCGGGCAGTGACGTTCATCGTCGTTCCCTAACACTAAGCTGTTCGTGGCGACCTATCTGCAATTTTTGATGCCTACAGCAGATGGCCTGTCCCTTGATGGATTTTTATGGCATGAAGTGGATGTCATACTGAGAGAGTAGAAGAGCCTACCTGGCTAGGCGCTAGTTTAGCGCTGCAGGTTGTGTCATGAAGACCCGAATGGGGTTCATTCGGGAGATGACATGGATTGTCTGGCGGACCAGGTAGTGTCGCATCTTTTGGATGGCGAACACCAAGGCCAAACATTCTTTTTCGACCATCGGATACCGTTGCTCGGCGTCTTGTAGGGTCCTACTTAGGTAGTAGATACCTTGCTCGTGGCCCGCGTCATCATTTTGTGCCAAGAGAGCACCCAGAGAATGCTCCATGGCCCGTATATAGATGAGAAATGGTCTCCCTGAGATTGGTGCAGCGAGGACGGGCGGGTTTGAGAGGTAAGCCTTGATGTCCTCAAAGGCCTTTTGGCAAGGCTCGTCCCATACGAAGGACGTGTCTTTCTTCATAAGCTTGGAGAACGGCTGACATTTGCCTGAAAGATTTGAGATGAATCTTCGGATATAGGCCAATCGTCCCTGGAGACCTCTTAATTCCTTGAGGTTCTAGGGTGGTCGAAGCTCTTGAATGGCTCGATCCTTATCGGGGTCAATTTGGATCCCCTTCGTTGTGACGACAAAACCGAGGAACTTACCACTAGCCATTCCTAGGAATGATTTCGTAGGATTCATCTTGAGCTGGTGAGTCCTCATGAGTTCGAACATCGTCCTCAAGTCTTGGAGGTGGTCGCCTTTGTGGCGACTCTTCACGACCAGGTCGTCTACGTAGCACTCCACCGTTTTTCACAGGTGTTCTCGAAAGATCGTGCTCATGGCGCGCTGATAGGTTGCGTCGGCATTCGTAAGTCCGAAGGGCATGACTGTGTAGCAGTATACCCCCATAGGAGTGCAGAACGAAGTGTGCTTCTCGTCTTCGGGGTGCATTTTGATCTGATTGTACCCAGAGAAACCATCCATGAAGGACATCCTCTCAAATCCTCACGTGTTGTCGATGATGACGTCTGTGATGGGCTAAGGAAATTCGTCTTTAGGGCATGCGGCATTGAAATCTCTAAAATCGATGCAGATGCGGATCTTACCGTTCTTCTTCAGGACTGGAACGATATTGGCCACCCAGTCGGGGTGCTGTTCTTCCCTGATGAAACCGGATTCGATGAGTTTCTTCACTTCGGCCTCGATCGCCTCCATGATTTGAGGGCAAAAACGCCTCTGTTGTTGCTTGACCGGCTTGGCGTCTGAGCTGATGTTGAGGCGATACGTAGCAACCCGCGGATCCAAGCCAGGCATGTCCTCATAATTCCATGTGAAGATGTCAATGTATTCCCGTATGAGGGCGATGAGGTCTTCTTTTTCTTGAGGAGGCAGACTGCCGCTGATGAATATGGGCTTGGGATTCACGTCCGTGCACATGTTCACCTGGAGGATTTCGTCTTCGGTGGGTGGTTCTCGTTGCTCGAAGCGACTACTCCACTGGGCGTTAACATGGCGATCCCATGTTTTGTCGTAAAGCGGAAGCTGTCCATCCTCCGCCGTTTCGGCGGGATCCATTGTAGCCATGTTGACTATGAGGTTATCAAACAGATCTCTCACGCTGACATCCGAGTCCCATGCCGAAGTTGCTGACGACTGTTCTCCTGAACAGGCATAGTCGGAATCCTCGTTGACATAACAGCACAGGTCTGATGAGGAAGAGCAGTAGCCTAAGCCCCTCCGAGTCTTGTTGAAGTAATTCGAGGGCCTACCCCTGGGTACGCGGGCAGGTCGGATGACCGTTTTGCACCCTCGACCATCATTCAGACCCTTTAGGCGAGTGAGGTCATATCCCATGACACTCATCATGCACCTGGCGACTTGGCTGTACTACGAAAATTGAGGCGCGGGGTCCTCGTCTTCATATTCATCCCATAGGGTGCTTAGGGGACGATCGATTCGGCCGAAAATAATATCTTTTTGATAATTACCTTGGGCCGGCACAACAAGTACAGCTCACGACGATTCAACCGGTCGTGTTCTCGCGACGTATGACGAGCATACTGGTAGGTGCAGGGAGGGATCGCCGCAGAGTTTTGCCCATAGGTCGTTGGGTTCATCATCTTCAGACGTAGAACAAGACGACACATAAGCAAAGTTAGACTTTTCATTCATGACAATCTTCTCCGCCTGAACAGCGTTGGTTACATGATGACTCTCATAACCGATTACAATTGACTCGAAGTCGTTTAGAATTAGGTTATCGCTGTACTCAGGTTCGCTATCCGCCTCGTTGCCGCTTTCCGGATCTTCAACCGGTGGCTTGACGGGGTCGTGATACAGCAGAGAATCTGTGAAGTAGTTCTCGACACCTTTGAAGGGTTGTTTGTCGGCCACCACTGTTTTCACTTGCTCGTAGTCGTCCACATATTTCAGGCATTAATGAAGGGTGGATGGGACTACTCGGTTGCCATGGATCCACGGTCGTCCTAAAAGTACGTTTTAGGAAGGCTCGGCATCGATGACGTAGCAGGTCACTTCCGTCTTCATGTCGCCTATTCGGCATTTCAGGCGGATCTTGCCCAATGACCGTGTCCCCGTGGCGTTAAAGCCAAAAATGGTCGTGGTGGTCGAGGACAGACGTTTTAGCGGTATCCCCAGGTGTTTAATCAACTTTAGGGGCACGATGCTCAGCGCAGAACCCGAGTCGACCTGAATCCGATCCACTTTTGACAAACCGACGTATCCTATGAAGTACAATGGCCGATCGTGAGATGTGCTCTTGATGAGCATGTCTTCAGGAGTGAAAGTGATACACGGGACCCGTTTCTTGGGGATTTGGTAGCAAGTCACACACTCTCGTTCTGTCTCTGTCTCCTTCGATAAATGGGTGGAAAACGCCTCTGAGTCGGCCAACGCCTCTTGTAGGGCCTCCCGGGTAGACCTGGATAACCGGAGGAGGTCGTACATGGTAATTCGCGCAGGGATGCTCTTCAGCTGCGCGAGCACGTTGAAACGAAAAGGTTGGCGGCTTGAGCTCGGTCCGTTCGGATTGGGAGGGGTTGTCGTGGCTGGCCTCGTGGGAGGTCCTGCCGGGTTCTCCGCCCTCTTGGTATATTCCTTCGCGAATTCCTTCCCAGCTCTCGTGGCGAAGACGTTGGTGTCCTCCTTGGAATCGGTCAGGGTGATTATCGCTGCGTTATCTCTATCTGGGATGGTAGAGACGACATTGCAATATTTCCCCTTTGCCTCCTTCGAAGGCCTTGTAGTCCATTGTTCATCGTTGAGGAGGTCAGGATGGACCCATATTACCTACCCCGATGGCAGAGTTTGTGGGACCAAACCGTTCCCCCGCTGGTTGTAAGGATCGTCGTTGGTGATCTTCAAAACTGTCTTGGGGATAGGAATTACCCCTGCCGGAGCTTGGACCTTCGGGAGATCTGTCCCAAAACTCAAGGTGATCATGTTCGTGGTCACCTGCTTTTGAACCTTCTCCTTCTTCAAGACCCCCGCGTCGTAGAGGGCCTGGAGCTTGTCCTTGAGGACGTAGCACTTGGTTGTATGGTGACCAAGGAATCTGTGATAGGCGCAGTAACTCGGGTCACCGGTTTTGTCCGCCTCCTCAGGCTTCGTGGCTTCTGGCAGTTTGATTCGACCGCTCTTGAGCAGCGTATCGAACGTTGCCACCACTTGGTCTTCCATAAAGTCGTATTGCCGTGGGGGGCGTTGCTCGAATTGCCTGGGCTTTGGCCTTAGGGCAGCCTTCGGCGTCGGGGCGGAATCGACTGCCATGATTTCCTTTCCTCTCGTTCGAGGGGGATTCTTTGGTGAAGCCGGCTCCGCGGTTCCCTTCTTGGGTTGTGGTTCTTCAGCCTCTAGCCTCTTGATCATGTTTTCCACCTGTTCGCCCTGATGCACAAGCTCTTTCCATGTCCGAGTCTCTACCATGCCTATTTTGGACAAAATATGGATCGCCAGGTTGTTGCGGCACATCTCGATCAGTGTCGACTCGGAAACTTGGTCCCGACAATGGACTGATCGATTCCGAAATCTTTTCACAAAGTCATTGACCGACTCCGACTTCTGTTGCTTTTCAGCAAGGAGAGTGGCCATCGACACTTCCGTGTCGTCGTCAAAGAAGCGGGCCAAAAAGTGCCTTTCGACGTCGGCCCACGACTTGATAGAGCCAGGTTCCAGCTTACGAAACCATTCAAAGGCTACCCCCTTGAGGGTGCCTATGAATAGTCGCGTGAGAATGGCGTCGTTCCGCGTAAGAAACCCGGTCTGTGCCATGAAGTAGTAGATGTGCTGCGAGGGCGAGCCCTTGCCATCAAATTGCACTAAGCTGATCGGCTTGAACTTCGCCGGGTAGGGGACCGTATCCCATTCAATAGGGTAAGGACGGACCACCCCCAGCTTGCTCATGTTTTTCTGAGGCTTCAGCGCGTTAAGCTGGTCTTGGAACTCGTCGAACCTCTTGTCACGGACGGTATCCGCGGTATGTGACGTTCCTAGAGATGTCTTGGAAGAGTAATCGGATTGCGGATTACTGTTGTCTTCCGTTTCCGTCGCCGGGCGACGGGGAGGTACCCACTCCTTATCCCCAGTTCGCCAGGGTAAGGGGCGTTAGGTTCTTTTCTTCTTCTTCTTCTTGTTCAGAAGTTGCTCCATCATCTCTCTTAGAGAGTCGATGGTCTCCTGCTGTTCCTCTAGCTTTTGAGCCACTGTCTGCTCGTGGGTGAGTTCAGTCATGTGTACCCTCGCCGGTGCGTCTTGGCTCGAATGCGAGGTTTGGGACGTGGCTTCCGCCGAATGAACTTCGTCCTAGCCGTAGGAGGGGGTGTCAGGGCGGAGTAATCAAACCCGATGCTTACCCCTTTACGACTACGGGTACGCTGGTATATGCCGCCTTGCCCGCGTTGGGCAAACCGGAGATTAGGTCCCAGAACGAAGTCCGAGTCTGGGGAATCGGAAAGTATCGCCTTACCCCTATCCGTCATATTGATTGTGGCAGACGGGAGCTCTAGGTCGTCGATAGCACGCCCTTTCTGGCGGCAGTGTCTCTGACGGGTGGGCCTAGACCGAGAAGGTCGTAGAGAGAGCCTCTTGAATACCGAGGGTTTCACCGTTCCTACGCATTGACAGTCGGTGAGTACTGTGTGAATGAGTCTCTCGCAATGGTACTGAGGATTTGCCTCATGTATGGTGCGTTTGCGAGTTAGGTACTCCCGAAGGTCTTCCGTGGGTGACAGGCGAACACCCCCAAAGTCAGACGGATCGCCTGAGTGATCACACGAGAGGGTCTGGGATGCACCCCCTGTCGTACACTGGGTGGAACGCCTTGAGGTAGGAGTTGGGTGAGTTTGCCTTGACAAGAGAACTCTCGCGTTCGGGCGAATCCCAATATGCGGGCAAGATTCAACCCCCCGCTCGCACGGGCGAGTAGGCGAAGTATCGCCTATTGATTTGCCTCTGAAGCTATCCGTCAGGTGGTCGGGGTAAGACCCTACCATTTTTGAGGATTCGCTTGCGTGGGCAGACTCACGCGCTCACGGTGGTTCATTCGCATCAGGGATGTGACCTGAGAAGCGAAGTTTACCTGAGCGGGTAGCCTGGTCTTTATCCGTCGACGCTCCTGATTTGGAGGGCTTTCCGGTATCAGATGAGTTGCCTCCTTGCCACTGGCGAGCTCTTCAAGGGAGAGCGTCTGTGGGGACTGTGACAGTATGAACCACGTCGGAATGAACTGATGCCTCTTCCGGGATGGGCGTTACCGAGGGTCGTTTGGCAACCCATCTAGCAGGCTTTCGCCCCATGCTCTTGATCTGTGGCTTGCCCGTGAGAGACTTTGGGGCGGGTTTCCCCAAGGAGACTCGGGTAGAGCCTTCGGGCGCGGGAGCTTTGACCGTCTGAGGTTGGCTCCTGCGCACGACTCTGTGGCGCTTGCGGGACGCTTCGCCACCGGAAGAGGAAGAAGACAAGTACTCTTCGTACTTGGCTTGGTCGAACTCGATCTCTAGGGACTCCACTATCGTCCGAACAGCAACCTCGTCGAACTGAGCTACCACTATTTCGCTTGAGGAAACAGCTTCCCCCACTGTGGTCGCCATCTTCTGTATGGTGTAAATTTTTGATTTTTTCGAAAACAGGGAGATTTTGTTTGTATTTATAAGAATAGCTTATTACAAACTAATCAATCGGAATTACAACAGAAGCAGAGGGAATGCCCTCTTTGTTTAGTGTGGGGGCTTTTCGATAGCTACAGGATGCTTCGCTCGGTGCTCGTGCCGAGTCTGCTTCCCTTGGACGGTTTGACCAAGGTTGTTGGAGAGCTTTAGTACTCAGTAGAAGCTCGGGTTGATGGAGTTTGAATCTTCTAGTTCACCGATGATCGGGGCTTGGAACTAGGAGATGGTGCTGCAGTGCAAGAATATGCAAAGAGCTTATCGTCGATCCTCTTCTCAAGGTTCTTCTTCGACTTCTTTTTGTGATCCCCTTGATCTCTCTTTTTTCGACCCCTTTAAAAGTTGCTGAAAGAGGCTCTTAAATAGGAGAGAGACAGTTTGGCTACTCCTTGAATTATGGGATATGACCATACATTATTCAGGGAGATCCTGCTGTTCCTCTGTACTACAAGCAGTCATTCGAGGAGCCGCGTAGTACATCACGTCGTGTAGGAGTGGGAAAGCCCCTCCTCGTATCAGTGACGGCGGCTGCCAGGTACTTGAGTAGATTTGGCTAACTCACCGAGCGTCGACGGCTCTGGTCCTTCGAGCCGCATTTATGAGGGCGCAGGCTGCTCTGGCGCCTGTCCGCTCACTTGCGCTGTGAGCCACCGAGTGACCACCTGACGGTCCTGGGGTGCTGTGCCCCCTCCCCTCTCCCTATGTCTGAATAGAGGCGGGAGAACGGACGCCTCGCACCCGAATTAGCTTGGACAGCTTGCTGCATGCCGGTAGCCCCAGCTCCTGACTCTGATGATTGAGGTGAGTCGCATTTATGAGCATGCAGGTTGATCTGACGCCTGTCTGTTCACTTGAATTGTGGGTGGCCGTCTGACGAGCCTGTGCACTATGCTCTCTCCCTTCAAATCGCGGGAAGTAGGGGAGACTTGTCCCCAAGAATCCAGCTCCCGACTCGCATGGGCGGATCTGGACCTCTGCAAGCGGATTCGGCTTATGTAGGTGAAATCCACTTTATCGGCGAGCCCGTGCGATTTGGCGCGTGGGGGCCAATGTGGGGCTCGTACGTCAGCGAGCCCGTTTCGTGGCTACAATCCATTCTTCATCTAAGTGGGTGGTCCTGACTTGTGGGCGAATTTGTTCGTCAGTCCGCCGTGGTAATTTTTACCGTCTACATGTATATCCTAGCATATTTTATTATATATCAAAATTGCTAGGATATTGCATAAAAAGTTTTTAATTGGCATTAATATCGAGTTAGATTAGCAATAACCCTATTCATCCCCCTCTAGGATACTTTCACTAGTTGCAATTTAAAATAATACAAAAATTAACATAAATGTTGATTTCAGCCTTTGAACCATCGATGATCAAGTCAAGTCATCAATGGATTATACAAAAGAAATGGATAAACAGGAATCGGATTTTGAACCATCGATGGTCTACTGTAAGCCATCGATGATAGCAAGAACTATTAATGGATTACAATCAACAATTATAAAAATCTATATACTGGAATTTACACAATTGATGCAGTACAGCCAACCATCAATGATCATAAAATGACCATTAATGGTCGTGACCCACCATCGCTTGTTGCGATGAGTTTTTGTAGATTTCAAGTTTTAATCTCAGTCATTCGTCGATTCTTTTGATCTCCTATTTTGACTCTGATTAGGGTACATCTTTCATATACTATCAAGGTCTATTTAAAGGGGAATTGAGGAAGAGAAAAAAAAAGAAGAGAGAGAGAGGAAATTGCACCAAAAAGGAAGAGTGTTTATTAGGGTTTGTGAGAGCCTTGTTCAACTTCTTCTCAGTGCAGTTTTCATTAGAGTTTTATTTAGAAAGAAGGAATGTCCTATGCCTACAATGCTACACCGCTTCTTCATAAATCTTCATCTATATTGCTTTGAAGAATAGTTTGACGAAAGGCTATAAGATTATTCTTTTTGTTCTTTATTTATTTTGGGTTGATTGTCTTTTAAACTTGCGAGTTTGACTGTGTACTCAAGCCTGGGTAATTGAGGGTTGCCATACTTATGCTAGATTAATTAAGTGTGTGGGTATTTGGGTCGGAAATTATTTTCTTCATTGTACAACTCATTATAATTTTAGTCGTTACATTAAGTCCGAAAAAAGACGATCTTTTTATAAGATCTTACACAATGAAAAAAAGATAAAGAAAATTACAATCTCCTCCAAACAACACACAGCAAAGAACGTTTATCTCCTATTGCTGTTTGTGTGGGATCTTTGCATGTACCGGGGTTTATCCGTGGACCGCCTACGGACCGAATCTAGTTGACAGAATAATTGATCAGAGCTCCTACTTTATCAAGGAAGTATTCGCTGAAGTACTGATATCGACCAAGGAAAATCAGTACTCTTCTCAAGATTAAGACCAAGCCTAATGTCAAGGAAAGGGGGTATGGGTCTTCGGATCCTTCGAAATACTCCTTCTTTATGCCGAAGTTTGTCAGGATCTATCTAGCTTCCTCTGAAATTTCGTGCTTCTTGACTCTTCAATCTAGCAACACCTCCTCCTCTTGATAATAATTCACCCCTTGTGAAAGGAGGCCATAGGCTTGTATTTATAGGACTTCGGATGCGGTTATTTGGATAAGAACAAAGGATTTAGCCACATTTTTAGTTAACAACAGCCTAACCCTATTTAGAGATGATATCCAATCAGTTGAGATGGTCGGCAATAAACAAATCTTGAGGAAATAGCAAAAAACCCGTAAAAAACACGTTTGAGGCTCAAGACTACGCAGTAGGTACTACTGACCCGCGGGGGGTGCGGGTCAGCCGCGGCTGTCCCGCGCTGGCGCGGGTCAGCCGTCGCTGACCTGTGCTAGTGTGGGTCAGTCTTCACTGACCCTCGCTTGCGCAGGTCAGCTGTCGTTGTCCCACGTTAGCGCGGGTGAATTGGCCTTGGCTGAACTTTTTGGAATTTTGTGATTTTTCGGGACTTGTACTTACTGCCTTTTTATGTATCTGGTTGTCTTGTTGACTCATACGCTTCGCTAATTTGTTTCATGCGTTTGTTAGCCTCTTTATAGTATTTTGAGTTCACCGACAAGCTCGTCGGGCACTTTGGAGCTGACCGACAAGTGCGGTGGGCACTTGGAGCTAACCGACAAGCGCGGCGGGCACTTGGATAATCCTTCTTGATTCGGATGATGACGTTCATCGTCTTCTCTTCATCTCGAGTTGCGTACGTACACCTATAGTTATTTTTAGACGCCTACAGAAACCCTTCCAAAGTATTTCAGACTCATTATTTTATAGAAGAGTCTGGAATGCTTTGGATAAGATAGGCTTTATTTTCAATCTCTTTAGTATTTTGTCGAGGAGATCGCGTAGAAGGACCTATGAATGGCTTCAATTCTTAACTTCTTTAGTCTTCAATCTACTCAGTATTCTATAGAATAGATGAAGTTCTTCTGGCGCTCTGTTTATCGTCTGACCATTGTCGAAATATTAAACTGAAGTTTATGCATAAGTTTCTGAACTTAGCTCGTGTCGTTGAGTTAACGTTAAACTGATCGTCTTCGTCGGGAAATTAATATCTGGATCGTAATTGAACTCCCTGGAATCATCCTTTAATCTAGAATTTTTTCTTAGCCTTATTTTGGCAAAATTGTCGATGCGTTGACAGGCAATAACACAGTTTATACTCGTACGTTTGCTGAAGTCTACATAGTTTAAGCTCTTAAGGTATTAAAACGTGACGGTCCCAAATGTTAGGGCTGCAGGACCAACTATTAAAGTTGATTCATCTACATGTATGGATTTTATCCTAAAGTTGTTGGATCCTCAAGTCACGAGACCAACTAATGGAGCTGGTACGTCAATGTCTCTCCTATTTATAGGATTTTTGACAAACCCTTAGCCATTAACGGGTTTAATGAGCTTTTACCGACTACCATTTGAGTCGGGCTAACATACAGATTTTTTAAGTCCGTTCTACATGTAACGTTATGCTAAGAGAGTTAACTCTCTTAGTGTTACGATATTGAATACGTAGACTTCGTCTTTCTCACGGGAATAGACTACCCGACAATACGTGTTAGGCGCTGACTTATTCCTACTTAAGCTTCGTGATAAAATTTCTCAGAATTGGATTCTAATGTCTTCTTCAATCGGTAAAAGACTAAACCGGCAATGCTTGTTAGGCGTTGACTTATCCCTTCTTAGGATTCGAGATAAAATTTCCCATACGTGTAAGGCTCGGGTTATGGTGCTATTAACAACAACCTACCACAATATCGAATATGTGAGCTTTTGTCCTTTTTACAGTTAATGACTAACCGGCAACGCATGTTAGGCACTGACTTATCCCTACTTAGGCTTCAGGATAAAATTCCATAGATTTGGATTCTGGTGTCTTCTTCACTCGGTAAAAGACTAAACCAGCAACGCGTGTTAGGCGTTGACTTATCCCTACTTAGACTTCGGGATAAAATTCCCCGTGCGTGAGAAGCACGGATTTTAGAGTTGAAGGATGGTGTCTTCTATTGGGGCAAAGATGAACCTGATACTGGAAAGGATGAATTTT
>BQKN01063067.1:153573-170567 GCA_022839385.1 Asparagus kiusianus
TAATCTCTCAGGACTATGCCAACCTTTTTCCAAGCTCATGAAGAAGGGAGTATCGTTCGTTTGGGATGGAGACTGCCAAAGAGCATTTGAGGAGATTAAGAGATACCTCACTCAACCACCGGTTCTCGTGGCTCCAGTATCGGGAAAACCATTCTTGTTATATGTGAGAGCCATGGAACATTCTCTTGGAGCTTTATTAGCCCAGAATAATGACCAAGGGCAAGAGCAAGCCATCTACTACTTAAGTAGGACCATGATGGGAGCCGAACACCAATACAATCCGGTTGAAAAAGAATATCTTGCTTTGGTATTCGTCATCCAAAATATGCGACACTACCTGGTCGGACAAACAATCCATGTCATCTCTAAGGTAAATCCTTTGAGAGTCCTGATGACGAAACCATCATCTCTGAATTGCCGGCTAGCAAAATAGGCAATCCTCTTATCACAATATGACATGCAATTTATGCCCCAAAAAACAATCAAGGGTCAAGCGTTGGCGGACTTCCTAGCTGATCACCCGGTTCTAGAGACATCTAAGTTATATGAAGAATTACCCGATGAAGTTGCCAAAACTTACGTCACTCAAGAAGTTATGCAAGTATGGAAGTTATTCTTTGACGGTGCATCCAGAGCAAATCCTCATGGAGCAATTACTACAGGAGTAGGGGTCGTACTCGTTTCCCCAAATGGTCATGTGATCCCGAAAGGATTTTCCCTGATCGAGCCTTGCACCAACAATGTAGCTGAGTATAATGCTCTGCTACTAGGAATGTAATTTGTCGAAGAACTTAACATTCGACATCTCGAGGCTTACGGTGACTCTCAGCTCATAGTAAATCAGGTTCGAGGAGAATACCAAGCGCGCAACGAGGATCTGATCCCATACTATTTCGCAGTGCTAAAGCAAGCAAAGAAGTTCGAGGGGTTCTTCATTAAATATATTCCACGAGCTCAGAACGCTTATGCAGACGCTTTAGCCTCGCTGACAACCTCACTAGCATTGCCTCCAGGGGCTGGAACAACGATTCCTGTCACAGGATGCGAATGATATTGCTCCGAGCTTCCTATAGAAGAAAGTTCAGACAAGATAACAACAGAAGAAGTCTGTACAACCTCGATGGAGCTTGAATCCAGGGATTGGCGATTCCCGTACATCGATTATGTCTTGTACGGGATTTTGCCAGATAATTCTAAAGAAGCGGCCGTGATCAAACGAAAGACCCTCCGATTCTATTACGACGTAGTTTCTCAAATCCTGTATCATAAATCACATGACAAAGTTTTGCGTCGATGCCTTTCTCGAAAAAAAGCAAAAGAGGCTCTCAAGGAAGCTCACGACGGAATGTGCGGAGCTCACCAACCTAGGGCTAAGTTGGGAGATCGCCTCCAACGAATTGGCTATTATTGGCCAAAAATGTTTTCAGATATAGTTGACTACGCTAAATGTTGTCACGCGTGTCAAATTCATGGTGACTTTATTCATCAAGCACCAGGGAACTTACATCCCACGTCTACATCTTGGCCATTTGAGATGTGAGGAATGGATGTCGTAGGACCAATCTCTCCTCCGACTTCCAAGGGACATCGATTTATTTTAGCCGTGACCGATTACTTCTCCAAATGGGCGGAGGCAATCCTGCTGAAAGAAGTCAAGACATCGAATGTGATTAAATTCATCAAACATCACGTCATCTACTGTTTTGAAGTCCCGAGACGAATAGTGCAGGACAACGGGACATAATTTATTAGCTTTGAATTTTAGAGATTTTGTGATAAGTTTAAAATCCAAAGTATTACATCTACGACATATTATCCACCAACAAATGGCCTCGCAGAAGCTTTTAACAAGACCATCGTGAAGCTTCTCAAAAAAATTGTTTTCAAGAACTGACGCGATTGGGATGAAAGACTCGACGAATATCTTTATGCCTACCGCACAACGGTGAGGACCCCTACAAAAGCTACGCCATTCTCTTTGGTATATGGTTGCGAAGTTGTGCTTCCGCTAGAATTCAGATCCCTTCCCTGAGAGTCTCTATCGAAACGGGAATGACAGAGGAAGAAAAACATCAATTGCACCTTCAGGAACTTGAAGCCTTAGACAACAAGCGACTTCAAGCTCAGCAGCAGATTGAGTTATATTAAGCTCGGATTTCTAAAGCTTACAATAAAAAGGTTAAGGAACGGATTTTTAAAAAAGGTGATTTGGTCCTAGCCGTCAGACGACCCATGGTGATGACACATAAGACCAAAGGGAAGTTCAATCCCAAATGGGAAGGGCCCTTCGTAATAAAATTAGTCTATTCGAATGGAGCTTATCGCCTCATCGATCAAAAAGGTGACAGGCTCATGATGCCAATCAACGGAAAGTTTCTTAAGAGATACTTCTCGTAGGTTACGTAGCCTCCTTTTCTCCCTATTTTCAGCCAAGTCAGGCTAGGGGTTGCCCATTCTGAGTTTATTTCGGGAATAAATATTTAATTTTCCTGCTTTATATGTCGTCATGTTAACACTACACCTCTGACGATTGAAATTTTCTAGAATTATTCTAAATAATAATAAAGAGAATTTCGAATTTACGCCAAGGTGATTTTGCGCCTATAGCATTTGCAATACTGTTCATGATCCTAAATGAAAATTCAACAACAAAGAGATAATGGAAGACAAAATAATATCATTATCATTCAATATTGATGACTTGATACAAAGTGACGATAAGTGAAATAAAAATGATACCAAATTATTCCCCAGCTAAAAGCTATACAAAATTTAAAAACGCATCAGCCTAAAGGACTTGAGCTTGGACGTCAATGCTGATATGTTCTCCTCGTGAGTCTTTACTTCTTCGGTTATCTTGCTCCTGAGTTCCTCTTCATCAGGTGCTGCTTCTGCAATCTCTCGTCGAATCTTATCGGCAACGACGATCTCATTGCAATAATCTTTGAGAAGCCCATCACAGTGAACAGCTAACCCTTTTATGACTTTCATATTGTCAGCCAACTGGGCATTACACTGAGATAGCTCAACACCCATGCGGGCCTGTTCTGTTGTAGCATCCCGGACACCAATAGCGAGGCTGCCCATGTCTATTTCATCCGAAGGTATTCCTCCCTCAGGCTAGCAACACGAGACTCCTTCTCAAACAAACTCTTCTGAAGAGCCTCATAGTGTTGTGCTCTCGAAGCCTTAGCCGCAGAAAGAGCCTGGTCCACTTCCTTGCCCAAATCATCACGTTGAAGAATAGAGCGCATCTCTAACTCCATTTCCAAAATAATGATGGCGTCCACGTAGTTCGTACTCCACAACGTATTCCCATGACTTCTGATATTTGTTAAGCTTTTAGTCAGGAGGGGTTTGAAACGTTCAAAGGGGACCCACCCTATACTAACCATGTCAATCGTGAACTGCATTTTCTCCTCTAGCCGCATGATGCACTCTATTAAAGCTCTCGAACGCGGGGGAGGAGCAGTCGGATAGATTAGACCCGTATATACATTACGAGTAGATTGAAGAATAGCCACAGAAAGAGAGTCTTCATGCGAACCCTGATTTTGGACTGGTGGGGAAGAAATAGACTCTAAACCCCTAAGGGGCAATGTCTCTTCAGCTCCCACCTCCTCAGCAATGGAAGGAATCGATCGAAGTGTTTCATCCTCCCTATCGGCCAAGCGCACAGTAGGCGCAGATTTCATCGCATCCCCCATCAGCTTGGCCCTCTTGGAGTTTTTGACGACAACGAGTTTTCTCTTGCGATCATTTATCATATTCTCCTTCCTCTTCGGTAGTAAGGGCCTTTTTCCCTGATGATCTTAAGGAGCGAGGTTCAAAAGTGGGCGCTTTCTCAGAAACTTCCTCATTCGCCTTTTCTTTAGGAGGATCAGCAATTAATGATCCCTCTTCAACCCCCATGGAAACCTCTTCTTCAAAGGGTTCAATGGTGGGCAACTCCTTTTGGACTTCGACAGCTCCGACCGCTCCTCGCTCATAGGATAAATACTCCTCTATTCCCGGTAAACGAGTCTTGGTGGAACCGCTTCTCAATTTATATAATTCCTGAATCTCGCTTAAGCATGAAGTATATACAACATATTCTGGGATTCGAGAAACCTCATTAAACCAATCGCGGAAGTCCGCAATGGTGGAACAACCAGGCGGTAAGTTGGGTAAGGTGAAGTGCGCATGAGTCCCTCCGGCAGAGAAGAAATACCACGCTCGGGCCCCTTCATACAAATTCCCAATTTGGGCCAATGTCGGGTTAGGATTTCCAACATAAAGTTGATCATATCCAAACTGCCTGACGAACCGAGAAGGCATGTAAGGTTCAATGACGCACTTCTCCCTCAAGCGAAAGACCAGATAACCCAATCTGATCATGAGGAGCCACCTGAAGGTACCTTCTTCCAAAGATGATGAACCGTCAAAAAGCACATCCGTAAAGCTCGTGCATTCTTCTTCGGCTCCATCGAAGTCAGGGCGCAACAGAAAATTTGGTAATTATCTTCTTGAGACAAAAGTTGTCGAGCCTTGACTATATAGGTATTAGTCCATATGACCGACTCCAATCTCTGTACAAAGGGAATATGAGCTTCATTTTCTTCAGCAACCCCTGTCATTAACGAAGGGCAATGCAGCATGAACCAGGCCACTAAGTACGTATACGGTACTGGTACACATGGTTGGGGAGTTTTCCAAGCTTTCCTCCAAGTAGCCTTAATTCCCTGGGCGCCGACAAGTTCAAAGGTCAACGTCCATAAGCCACTCTGTACGCAGCCTACTATAGCAGTGAGAAGGCTCACTGGCCTCCCATGAGCTAATAAAATAGCTGGGTACACAACCTCAGCTAATATAGCCTCGACTGGCTTCGATGGTACTACATACCGTTTTAACCAAATCATGAGGAAGCCAGCGAGAAGAGCCACGTCAGAAATAGGAGCCGTGGCTTGGTAGTGAAAACTCTCGAATTTGACACCAGCCTCAAATCCATCTTCTATGTGCTCGGTCTTGTAAATAGCGTTGGAAGCCTTAATTCGGGCATTAACGCTTTTAGGAGAAATAGCGGCAAGTCAGGTCACGGCCTCATCTTTCTGACCTAAATTCTGAAAGAGATAGTTTGCCCATGCAGTATGTATGAGACCCCCTCCGCGCATCCCAACAACCTGAGCACATATGTGGAAGTGGCACATCAGCTCCCAAAAAGTGGCATAAACTTCTGGGTGTGCCACCCTCAAAAGAGAGAGCTCTTCAGTGGTGGGGATGAATTCTTCGTAGGGCATCTGATCGAATGGCAGCCCTGATACCGCTTGCATCTCATGGAGAGCGAAGCCTAACTCCCCTACAGGCGTGAAGAATGTGCAACTATCCAGGTTGTATCTCTCCATCATGGCGAAGAAATTGGGATAACTTTGAACAATCATACGTCGAGTAGCTAACACCGAGATTGTAAGACCCGATTGAGCGAGCGGTTCCTTAAGTTCATCAAGAACAAAATCCACCATCCGGGTCCACCACCCCTCTTCTCCAGAACAAACCCATCCTGGGGATCTGAACGTCTACGCAGGGAATTCACCTCGAGCCGCAATGAACTGGCGAATGAAGACATTCGCTAGAAGTGGCACTTCTTGAACAAGATCTTTTTTCTCAAATAAGTCGGGCCTTAAACCCTTGAGTTGTCCACTAATTTGTGTGCGAGCTTGTCGACCAAATCCAAGCGACACATTTTCTTTCTCCTTGACTAGATCAAAAGTCAAACCTCGGCGGCAGCTCACGTTCAAGAAATAGGAAAGTGGATACATCCTCTTCATATTTGGGAGAAAGAGGAAGCAGTTATTGAATCTCCGTAGTAGCTTTGAATCTTCTGCATATATAAGATTGTCATCGGCTGCTATATGATCTCCAAATATGAACGTCGGCTTAGGGAATTGATCATGACCGGTAGGAGTCTCCAAATCTAAGTCGGTGATCAAAGCTCTGAGAGTAGAGCATAAAGGAAATCTGATCATGTGTGTTCTCTCTGAATTAGGGAAAGTACACAACGAAATTCTCCCGCGAAGACTAAAAGCATCATTCTTGTCAGGGCCGCTAATGTACCCAAAATGATGCTCCTAAGAAAGCAGCACATTCGGAAAGAACACTGCAAAGTCAAATACAAAAATTAGCAGCTAAAGCACGTTGTTGGCATAAATACAAAAGAAGAAACTAAAAACACAGAAGTTAAGACCTATGTGGTAAAACTTAAACACAAGGGCCAGTCTTGCGTTGTAAATTTTAAACGCGGGAGTCAAGTCATGTGTTTTGAAGCTCAAACGCGAAGGCTAAGACCCACGTTTAAGAGTTCAAACGTAGGAGTCGAGTCACACGTTACAAAGCTCAAACGCGAAGGCCAAGACCCACGTTTAGAGTTCAAACACGGGAGTCGAGTCACATGTTACGAAGCTCAAACATGAAGGCCAAGACCCACATTTAGAGCTCAAACGCAGGAGTCAACGCTACGTTTCATGATTAACACAGAGTCCTAACTCTGCGTTTCCATTAAATAAAAATGAGTCATCTTCCTCGTTGTCAAGAACCCATGTAGGGTTTTCAAAAAACTTGTCAAAACAAGTTATTATGATCACCACCTACCACGGCAGGAAGGTCCACGCGATGGCGATGACGATGTTCCCGCAGAAACAAGAACACCGCCGGCATCCCCGGCCGATGGTGTTTCGGAAGTCGTTCCAGCGAACTTTTTGGAGCCAGAGCTCATTCTTCGTGGTGCCATTGATGCAATCGGTCAGAGAAGATGCTATTGGTCAGAGAAGAAGAAGTTCGCCGGAGATCTTGTCGAAATCAAATGAGAGTTCTCGTTCTCGGAACTAAGCCAAAAATGGAAAGAGTCGAATGACTCTTGACGTGACCACACAGGTCTATTTATAACAGCCGTCAAGCTGTTAAAGTGGTATGGGATTCTAGGAGAGAATCCGAACCATTTTTTGAAATGCAGTTTTTCGCTTTTATAGATAAAGTCAATTAAGACTTTAATCTTAATGCGAAGTTCATCTCCGCGTTCAAATTTCCAAATGCTAGGTTCAGACCAGCGTTATGAGAGATCTTAACTTTGTGTTTCGAACCTCAAACGCAAAGATCACCGTTGCGTTGTAATTCTTCTGAATGAAGGGTCCACCCCTTGTATTTTAAAACACGACACTTATTCCCTAAGTTCATGAATTTTTTTTAACATAGTGTTGTTAAACCTCTGTATCTCCCTAGCAGAATCTAAAATCCTCGTCAGGTTAATATTACACCTCAGACGATCATCATCTCCACAGAGCTTGAATTTAGCTTGCATCACTACCAATATGACGATAATTTCTCTGTTAAAATCCACTTATCGATTCTCATCAACAGAATGATAAGTCCCCAAAATCACTCAGTTCAGGATCAATTTACTAACTCTCCCCATCAGAGTAGTAAATAACTCATTTATCAACTCTCTCCAACAGGGTGATAAAACGATCAAATCCTATTTAAATCATGAATACCAAAAATGGTCGCCTTGGGTGATAAACACACTTGGTAATTCTCCCAAGTGAGATGCTAATTCTTGAAATCTTGTTCAAATCACAAGTATCATAAGTCATCGCTCCGATGATAAATCACTTAGCAATTCTCCCCAGTGAGACGCTAAGTCCCCCAAATTGTGTTCCAATCGTAATATTCTTCCCGTCACGTTAATATCACACCTCTGACAAAATCAACTTATCAACTCTCCCCAATAGAGCGATAAGTCCTCAAAATTGCTCCGATCGTAATATTTTTTCGTGTCATATTAAAATTACACCTCTGACAAAATTAACTTATCAACTCTCCCCAATAGAGCTATAGGTCCTCAAAATTGCCCCGATCACAATATTCTTCCCGTCATATTAATATCACACATCTGACAAAATCAACTTATCGACTCTCCCCAATAGAGTGATAGGTCTTCAAAATTGCCCCAATCGTAATATTCTTTCCGTCACATTAATATCACACCTCTGACAAAATTAACTTATCGACTCTCCCTAATAGAACGATAGGTCCTCAAAATTGTCCCGATCATAATATTTTTTCTTATCATGTTAAAATTATGCCTCTGACAAAATCCATTTATTGACTCTCTCTAATAAGAAGTCCTCAAAATCACACTGATCATAATATTTTCCTTGTTACGTTAACATCTCACCTCTAACAGTTCAAAATCCCTCTTTGAACCTTTTTTCTTATTCCTTTACATAAGGATAGTAAGTGTTCTCATAAAATTCCTAGCGAGTTAAATTTGTTTTCCAGAATTATCCCTAGTGGTAATAAGGAAAATTTTTGAACTCCACTCCATGTGAGAGTTCACGCCAAGTTAATATTACACCTCTAGCACTTAATACTTCTTTTAGTGTTTAGAGCAAAGGCATAGCACAGGAAGAATTCTACTGGTCAGTCCTATTAAGGGAGAATGACAAGTATTTATCCCCAGCAGATAGAAATTTTCTCAAATTATCTTAAGTGATAAATAAAGAGAATTTTATAAATCAGGACTATAGTAGAAATCTATGCTAAGTTAAAATCACACCTCTGGTATTTCTCGTAATTTTATTGCTTCAGATCAAAACATGACAGATGCAAGTAATAATGAGAAATCAATACCACTTTTTTATTCAGAAGCTAAAAATAAGTGATACAAAACAGAGATGTTCTTATTAAAAGAACAATACAAGATCAAGTTCACTCATTCATTAAATCAAAAGAAGCAAGGTGAGCTTTGACATCAGAGAGTTTCTCCTCATGGTCGGCTCGTACAATAGCTTCAGCCTTCCTACGCAGCTCGTCCTCAGTGGGTACTACTGCAGCAGCCACCTCCTTCTTTGCTCTTTCAAGAGCCTGAGCTTCTTTATGATAATTCAGAAGAGTGTCCGCATTCCTGGCACTGAGGGTATTAACGATGGCCTCTTCACGAGAAAGTTGAGCCTTCAGTCGTAGCACTTCAGCTTCAGCTTCAATTAGCTTTCCACGAATGAAGTCCACAGAAGCAGTCAAAAGTTCCAATTCTTTGTGCCTCTGAGCACTCTACTCCCATAGGTGTACGACCCGACGCTCTTGCTCGATCAGACTTCGCTCCATTGCCTCACGACGAGCTACTTCTTCAACCTGAAGGTCGGCAAAAGTAGACACAATTCGTGTCTGAATATCTGCGCGACCCAGGGCTTCCAAGTGCTGCAGCTATGCCTCCAAACGAGAAATAGCTTCTGAGCAACGTTCAAAGCATTGAGCGTCACCCACACTCTTAACTCCGTCTAAGCCCACCTCGAGAAGAGGCCTGAAAGAACCAAAAGTGCCCCGGCCAGCCATTACAACTTCAATTACCTTCTTTGCGAGGCTGCTCAAATAGCCTAGGGAGATTTGAAGAAAATCAGAAGCATCTACTAGACTTGAAATAGCAATTGAAGACGGCTCCACAACCCTAGAAGTAGACGTATTAAAATGTGGACCAACAAGTGACTTAGGTGTAGAAGTCACCGAAGCAAGGGAAACATCCAAGTGTGAAGGGCTTGACGTTAACGTCATCATGGCCCTCGCTTGAGATGAACTCGGTACACTAACCCCCCTATCGGTGCAAGTGAGATCTTCATCAGTGTTGTCGGTGGAGCAGTTGTCATGGACAAGCAAGGCAAAGGTTGCTCTTTCAAAGGATCCGACACTTGCGCAAGCTGCTACTCCGGAGGAGAAATTATAGTGGTAGTCTTTGGAGGAGGTGAACCTGCACGCGAAAATGGTCGGAATGCAGAAGGAATGTATAGAGGAATGCGAAATAGATCAGGCTTACCGGTGATATGAAAGGGAAGATAACCAGATGCTTTATCGGACGTGACCTTGGGAGCATCATTGAAAGTAGTGATGTCATTTATAGAATCATGCTCTTCTTCCTCCTTGTCATCACTTGGCATGTTGCCAACTCCAGCATCCTCATTATCTCTATCCTCATCAGCTGCATCGCCAGTTGAAGAGACTTCATAACCCACTACTTCTTTGTCATCACGTACATTTGAGGACTCGGGAAGACTCGCGATGGCAGCTGATTTAGCCATGAGTCCAGTTGTTGGACTAAGTCTTGAACCTCTAATCGGTGGCATTAGTACAGAGGGAGGGGGAGATTGATTCCCCTCAAGGCCTTTTGGTTCTAACACAGGAGCCTTAGGAGAGTTTATTACCGGTGCAGATTCTGCATCTGCAGTCATTAATTCACCCTCTTGATCTTCAGGAGGATGGTAAGAAGAAGCTTCACTCGACAAAGCTAGACCACTTGAACATAGTCCAGTCCTGTGTGGAAGGCCTGTAACCGAAGATTCATGTTGCTCTTCTTCCTCTGCAGCCTTGATCGCATCGGCCATTAGTTTTGGTTTCCGCTGGCTCTTAGTATGAGGAGACTCAACCATCAACTTTTGATGAGTCCGCTTGTCATATTGACCTGCTTCATCTGCCATAAGAGCCCTCTTCCCAGCAGCTCTTGTTGTGGGAGTATCAACCACTTGGGGTTCTTCCACCAGAATAGGCTCAGTTGCTTGTTCCTCTTCTTGTCCAGCAGGCGGGCCCTCAAAAGACAAGTACTCGTCAATCCCTCTCAGGTGAGACATCTTAGACCCCCTCCTTGAAGCATACATATGTCTGATCTCCTTCAGACAAGATGTATTCAAGTTGTAGTCAGGAGTTTGAGAAGCAATAGAGTACCAATTGTAGAAACCCATGGAAGTATAAGAATTAGGGTCTTATAAGGAAGCTTGAAGATGGCCTTGGTGCAACCAGCCACGGAATAGTACCAAGCTCTAGCCCCTTCATACAGGTTGCCTACAATCGCGAGCTGAGATCGAGGGTTTCCAACATATAGTTGGTCATACCCAAATTGTCGAGCAAACCTATAGGGTTGATAGGGCTCAATGAAACACTTGCCGCCCTGCCAGAAGATCAAGTAGCCTGGCCTGATGGAGAGGAGCCAATGAAAAACACCCCCGTTTAGCTAAGTGAATCCATTAGGACCTGCCACATCCTGAAACGTCGCTCCGTATGCCCCACCGTCAAAATCGGGGAAACAACGAAAGATGTGGTAATTAGTGTCTCGCGATAAGATTTGGCGAATCCTAACCATATAAGTCCCCTCCCACTTTGTAGATTCTAGTCGTTGTGCAAACTACAAGAATGAGTCGCCTGGAGGAGAGGCTGCACTCATCATGGATGGACAATGGAGCACGTACCAAGCCATCAAGTAAATATAAGGCAGTGGCACTCTGGGATTGGGAGTCTTGAAAGTATTGTTGCCGTCAGACTCCATTTCCGTAACTTGGACAAAATCCAAAGCCAGCTCCCTCAGCCCACTCTGCAGACAACACACCATTGCTGAAAGGAGATTCAACGGCTTCCCATGAGCTAAAAGAACTGCAGGATAAATCACCTCAGCAGCAAAGGCATCAATCGGCCTGGTGGGGACGATGCATCGCTTGAGCCATAGCATCAGAAATCCCGCCAACAATGCCATATCCGAGATGGGATCTGAGCTTGATAATGAAAACTTTCAAACTCTGTGTAAGCAGGAAAAATGTCCTCTTTGGCCTCATTGGTATAATGGGAGGTAGCGGCATCAATTCGAGTCTGAATCTCCTCCAAAGTACTAGTAGACAATCTAGTCACTGGAGATCCTTTGTTGGTCAGATTCTGGAATAAGTATTCTGCCCAAGACACTTGCTTTACACCACTTCCTCGAGCCCCTGTCTGCTACATATAGATATGGAAGTGACACATAACTTCCCAAGTGTGGAGTAAACTTCGGGGCTTGTTTTCCTCAAAATCTTAAGTTTCGGTGATCCGAAACAAATTCTTCATATGGCAAATCCTTGAGAAGAAGACCGGAGACGTTGTGCATCTCATGAAGGGTGAAGCCTAACTCCCCCACTAGAGTAAAGAAGATGCAGGTCTCAGGGTTAAATCACTCTAAAATAGAGAAAAAGTGATAAGGGCTTTGAATGATCCCGCATTTAGTAGCACTTACCGGAATCTCCAAGCCGGCTTGAGTGAGAGGTGTTTCCAACTCCACCAAAACAAAGTTGGTCATCCGAGTCCACCACCTTATCACCGGAGAGTGAACCTAGCCAGGAGATCTAAATCATTGAGCAGGAAATTCTCCTTTCTTCACCATAAATCTCTTGACAAAAGTATTCGCCGTAGTGGCCACTTCATCGACTGGGTATTCTTTGGCGAACAAGCCTGGTCGTAAAGCTGTCACCTGTCTGTTATAACCCACTATGCGAACTCCTTGAAAGGTTAAAGTTCTGAGAGTAACTCCATTTTGTTCCTTAACAAGGTCCCAATCCATACATCTGGGAATGGAAGCGCATTGCAAATATGATATGGGGTACATCCTTTCCATATTGGGTAAGAAGAGGTGACGGTCCCCAACTTTCCTCAGCCACTTGTAGTCTCCGTCATAAGCGACATCTGCTTCAAAGTCAACAAAATTCCTAAAGAGGAATGCTGGTTTGACTAACGGTTTACGGATTAGGCTCTCAAGCTTAACATCCGTAACCAGTATTTGAAGAGTCTCAGGAGAAGCCTGGGTGATCATCTACACACGTTTCTTCTTAGTAACTCGAAAAACCGGGAGTTCTTGGCTTAGATTGAATGTCATGTTTGTATCCACGCCACCCTCATGCCTAAAATGATGGCAAAAAGGGAGAGGCTCGTTGGTATGACGCACTGCAAAACAAAGAAAAATAATCAGTTAAGTGCAAAAATCGAACGCGGAGGTCGAACGTCGCGTTAAAAAAATCAAACGCGGAGGTTGAACCCTGCGTCGAAAAAAAATCAAACGCGGAGGTCAAACCCTACGCCGGAAGAAATTAAAAGCAAAGATCGAATCTTGCGTTAGTGAAATTTTAAGCGCGGAGGTTGAAATTCTCTACACTTCAAATTCCAAATGACAGAATCCCAGCCCCGCGTTACTGAAACGATTTTCATCGTTGATTCAAGGTTCAGAACTCGCCATAGCAAGTTTTATAGCCACAAAGGTCATACTTACCACCAACTAAGGGAAACTGAGGCGACGGCCCGCCCGCCTGAGCCATAGCACCACTGGCCAGCGCAAACGGCGATGAGCCCTGAGCCGCGGAGACGATGGATTTGGAGTGTCAAGAGACAGTTTTCTTCTTGGGCGCCATTGATATCGCTAGATGGGGAAGATGAACAGTGCTCGCCGAAGATGAAAACAAAAATATTCGTTGAAAATTCTTCAGAAGAGTCGAATGACTCTTGATTTGACCTCAGTGGTCTATTTATAGATAGTTGTGAGCTGTCGAATCGGAACGAGATTCTAGGCCAGAATCTCACCCAAACGCGATTTTGGCGTTTGAGTTGGTTGAACTTCCAAACGCAGGGCTTACCCATGTGTTCCAGTTCTCAAGCATAGAGTTCACATACGTGTTTTGAACACCACAAAAGCAACATCTCGACAACCGAGGCTACGACACAGTTTCAAATAAATAAAAGAAATTTCAACAGTGGCCATCAAGGTGACCAAAGCCGAGAAGAAACTGGCGTACGACAAGCAGCTATGCAGCCTCTTGGATGAGTACAGACAAGTTACAGTTAACGATGCTAAAATCGTCAAGCTCGATTCGTCATACAACTCATTCTCCTAAATGGCTTAACATTCCCACTAAGATTAATGAAGCCAAAAGCTACACACAACTCATTCTCCTAAATGGCTTGACATTTCCACTAAGATCAATGAAGCTAAAAGCTGCATGTTGAGCGTTCATCAATGTTTACAAGAAGTTTTTGGATAACTGAATATACCTCATCACAGATCGAGTGGAATATCTCAAGGACCCAGACAAAATTCGAAGGATACACCTCATCACAGATCGAGTGGAGTATCTCAAGGACCCAGACAAAATCCGAAGGATACGCCTCATCACAGATTGAGTGGAGTATCTCAAGGACCCAGATGAAATCCGAAGAATACACCTCATCACAGATTGAGTGGAGTATCTTAAGGATCCAAACAAAGTCCGAAGAATACACTTCTTCGCAAATTGAATGGAGTATCTCAAGGACTCAGACAAGTTCGTTATCATCATCAATAGGCTTTAGCTTGTTTGACTAGGTTCATTGTCGCCAAGACACAAAAGTTACCTTGTTTGGTTTAGGGAAGCAGAATTATGACATTTCGGCGACCAAGTTCACGATATCTTGTATTGTTTAGACAATCAATCAATTAAATTTAGGGAACCAAAGTATTCCGAAAATTCGTCCCAGTCAATCGTGAACTTTCAAAAACTTTAGAGGGGATTCTGTAGGCTGTCTAAAAATCACAATAGATAGCTAATCCTCATCAAGTTTCAATGATGGGAGTTACAATCTGACGACTTTCATATCTCAATGATGGAAGTTACAATCAAATAACTTTTATGTCACCAAATGAAAACTACAAATGGAGGACTTTTTACATAGATCGAGAAGAGTTATAATTCAACGACACTTCCGATAACTGATGAAAACTCTATTCAGTGGTCTTCACAATCAACTGTGAGAGTTATAATCTGACGACTTCCACACCCCCACAACAACTAAAGCAAAGATTACTAAACAATGGTCCTTGCAACGCTCTATAGAAGAGGTTACAAGTTAACTAGCCCCTTCTAAACGCAGAATTCATCTTCGCGTTTCAATTCTTGAAACGCAGGTGAGCCACACGTTTCCAACCTTCTAAATGCGGAATTCATCTTCGCATTACAATTCTTGAAACACAGGCGAGCCACACGTTTCCAACCTTCTAAACGCGGAATTCATCTTCGCGTTTAAATTCTTGAAACGCAGGCGAGCCACGCATTTCCAACCTTCTAAATGCGGAATTCATCTTCGCGTTTCAATTCTTGAAACGCAGGCGACCCCTGTGTTTCTAATCTTCAGCAAACGAAACACGGGCGGCCCTCACGTTTTTTAATATCAAGCGGATGTCCAACTCTGCGTCTCCGGTCTAAGACGCGTAGTTAAGGTCCTGAACGCTAATTTGGGCGTTTGACTCTTTCAAACATGAGTCGAACGGTTTCAAAACCATTTTCTCCCATGATCTGAGAAAATAACGCCCACTTAGGAGCGGATTTAAGGATTGGTTACACCCCTTATCCCCCTATAAATAACCACCTTACTCAACCGAGTAAAGGGTTGGATTTTGATTGAATCTTTGGAGATCAAGAGCGGATTCTTTTGGAAGTTGGAGTTTTTGGTTAGATCTTGAAGATCAAATCATCTACGAGATCAGCTAGAGAGAGTTCTTGGTAGCTAGGAGATCAAGTCTCGGAGAATCCTTCAGCAACAAAAAATTCTACTTGGCTTATTAACCGAATTTTCGGTTCAAACAGCTCTTTTTACAGAGTTTAAAACTCGTTCTGAGTTCTTAAACTCATTAAGAGTTCTCCATCAAACTTGTCACACGAGTTAATTATTCCCGTGAAGACAAGACGGTCGGATCGTCAACGGAGAGCAAATTCGATGCGAGCATTCGAAAGAAGCACTTCATCGCTACCGTGAAGAACCCAGAATTAAACAAAGGGGAGAATCTAGATCATTCTCCTCTTTTGTAATCAGAATTAGAATTGTAATTAAGATCGAGAGAATACAAATCAAATTTCTTTCATTTTATTTACTTAAACTTTTCCACCAAACATGCTCCTTGACTCTTCAATCCAGCAGCACCTCCACCTCTTGATAATAATTCGCCCCTTGTGAAAGGAGGCTCTAGGCTTGTATTTATAGGGCTTCAGATGTAGTTATTTGGATAAGAACAAAGCATTTAGCCATATCTTCAGTTGACAACAGTCTAACCCCATTTAGAGATTACATCCAATCAGTTAAGATACTCGGCAATAAACAAATCTCGAGAAAATAGCAAAAAACCCGTCAAAAACGTGTTTGAGGCTCAAGACTACGCGGCAGGTACTACTGACTCGCAGGTGGTGCGGGTCAGCCACGGCTATCCCGTGCTGGCACAGGTCAGCCTCCGCTGACCCTCGCTGGCGTGGGTCAGCTAGCGCTGTCCCGCGTTAGCGCGAGTGAATTGACCTTGGCTGAACTTTTTGGCATTTTGTGATTTTCAGGGACTTGTACTTTTTGCTGTTTTACGTATCTGGTTGTCTTGTTGACTTGTACGTTTTGGTAACTTTCTTCATATGCTCGTTAGCTTCTTTACGGTATTTGGAGCTGACCGACAAGCACAATGGGCACTTTGGAGCTGACCGACAAGCCCGTCGGGCACATTGGAGCTAATCGACAAGCGCGGCGGGCACTTGGAGCTGACCGACAAGTATGACGGACACTTGGATTATCCTTCTTGACTCGGATGATGATGTTCATTATCTTCCCTTTATCTCAAGCTGCGTGCGAACACCTATAGGCATTTTAGACGCCTACATTGGGTAGCAAGTACTAGGTTTCCTTTGGTCATTATGAAGAGTTAGGTTAGACGGCTGATTTTGGATAAATTACGGGGTGCGGCCTTTGAAGCCTACCAAATCGGATTGTGATTTAGGTAAACTCTAAGATGCAAGACTAGAGGGGGTGAATATTGTTACTAACGTTTTCACTATACACACAGAATACACAGCGAAAAAGATAAAATAAAATTGATCAACAATAAATAACCACAAAAAATGACCAACAAAGAACATGCCTGATTGGTTCGGATGAAAATTCTATATTTACTTTTCTTTCTCATGAAGGGGCTTTTCCACTATGCAATGAGTCCACCTAAATTATAACCCCATTCAGTAGGATTACAAGGCCGCACCATGGAATCTACCCGTAACAAGTCATCTAACCTAACTTTTCTACAATGAATAAGACCAAGCTCTAGCTAATCCCAACCCTCAATTCCAACAGGTTTGAGTGCGCCATAAAACACAATTTAAATGAAAACCAAACAACCACAATTAAGC
>BQKN01063067.1:185567-219396 GCA_022839385.1 Asparagus kiusianus
TTTTTGGTAGGATGTCCTAAGAACTTATGATAACGATAGTAATTGGGGTCATCCACCTTCCCTGCCTCATCTGGTTTCCTGATCTTAGGAAGCTGTAGCTTGTTATTCTTCCGAAGTAGCTGGAACAAGGTGTTCACATGCTCCTCCTTGAATGAATACTGCTTGGGCGCTCTTTGATGATTTGGTGCTTTACCCTGCTTAGCCGGTGATGCCTGTGTGCTGGTATCGACAGCCAGAGTTTCCTTCCCCTTGGATCGAGGAGCATTGTGCTAGTTGTATTATTGCTGCGGCTTTGGTTGGGGAAGTTCCTCAGCCTTAACCCGAGCAACGATTTCTTTGGCTTGTTCTCCTTACGAAACCAATTTTCTCCAGGAGCGACATTCCGCCACCCCTATTTGAGCAAGGAGCTGGGTCTGCAAGTTATACCTGCAAGTTTCAACTAAAGTTAATTGAGTCATACCTGATGGGCATCGTAATGCCATGCTGCAAAATCTTTCCACATAAGTCTTGATGGACTCTCCTTTCCTCTGCTTGGTGGCAAGAAGAGTCAGGACTGAGACTTCTGTATCATCCTCAAAGAATCTGGCTAAGAAAAGCCTTTCCAGATCTACCCATTTTTGAATGGATCCAGCAGGCAATTTCATGAACCACTCGAAAGCGACACCCTTAAGAGTGTCGATGAACAATCAAGTCAGAATGGCGTCGTTCGCTACCACATCTCCAGTCTGTGACTTGAAGTAGTAAATATGCTTATTTGGCGATCATGTGCCATCAAACGGTTGTAAGGTTGGAGCCTTAAACTTTGGTGGGTAGGGAACTGTGTCCCATTCAGCAGGATAAGGCCGTACCACTCCTTCTTCGCGGAGCTCACTTCTGTTGGCGATTGCGTTGAGGCGAGCTTCCAGTTCATCCACCTTAGAGGACTAAGTGTGCAGCTCTCTTTCCAACTCGTTCCTGTTTTCAGAAGATGATTCTATATTCTGAGCCTCACGATTTGAATGATCAGGTGCTTTCTGTTTTCCCTTTGACATCATCCTCCGGGAAGATTCAGGTCTTTGGCCTTTTTCAGAAGGAGCTGGGCCAACATATCCTTCATCTGAAGAAGGGTCTCTTGTTGTGCCTGGAGCATGACGTGATGTTCGTCAACTCTTTAGGCCAAGTTGTCAGGGCCTCCAGTCATGTAGACGGGAGCCTCTCATGCCACGACGGAGCTTGAAGATTAAGATTTAGCAATTGCTGAATGTTCGTCATCGGAAGTAATCCCTTTGGCCAACTTTTGATAGATAAAGCAAATGGCTCCTGTCCGAGTCTGAGTGTGTCGATATATTCCTTCGAACTCATCACAAATATCCCGAACAGTCAGGGAATGAATTCTATCCGATTCATCAGAGCCGGGAGCTGAGGCTTTCCCTCTACCGATCATATTGATAGTGACCTCAGGATATTCAGTTTTGTCAATCTTCTTTTTGTGGCGACATTATCGTTTGATAGGTCTAGCAGCATCCATCAATCCATCGAACACAGATTGGTGAGGTTCAGGTGCATAACAATGGCATTCTGAGAGGACTGCTGAAATAAGCCGCTCACATTGACAGGAATGAGCTGCTTGCGCTGTTGGTCTTCTTCTCGATAATAATTCCCGTAAATCAGACATTTGAGAGGAACTTTTCGCCGAGCATGAAGATGAAGATGGAACCCCCTGCTCTTGAGTGGGAAAGACTGGTTCTTGTCGAACATGGATTTTAAGTCTATGTTGACCTTTTTAAACTTGGCGGACCACGTCGCGTTCTTGAGAAGAAACGCGAGGGTCGTGTTTTGATTTGTAAACACTAGGTCGAGGCTTACGTTTAATTGATGAAATAGACCCCTGAGGATCATGTTTAATTTGGACGCACCCTTGGGGTGTGCGTCTGGTGGATGAAACAGACCCCTGAGGATCATGTTTTAGTTAAACGCACCCTTGAGGGTTGCGTTTGGTTGGTGAAATAGACCCCTGAGGGTCATATTTCACTTGAATGCACTCTTGAGATGTGCGTTTATCTTTGGCAGCGCTTTCCTGAGGGCTGCGTTTTGGATGAACAACGCGCTACTGAGGGTCGCATTTTATTTGTATCATCCGAGGCTCATAGTCGGTTTCATTGCCATGAAGTGTGCATTCTGGAGTCGAAACGTAGTGTTCGGGTAGAGCCTCAAAAACACGATCTTCGTGTTGGGCAAGGGATCGGCTGTTTCGCAAGTGCGCTCGTCGTATGGATCTTCTCCTTCGATGAACGGCATTCTTCTTAGCTTGTTTCAAAGCCTTAGCAGTAATGTCATTGGCGTTTACAGAGCTCGCCTCCTCCATGGGCCGTTTGTGACCTGCTGACGTGGACATAAGGTTTTCAACTCGTTGGACGAGTTTGGCAGAGGGCAAGCCCACTCCTTTGGAGGAGGGGCTATTTGATGAATTTTGGCCGAAGGAGAGGGCTTTCTTCGGCATCTCAGCAGCAATTTTGATCCCCTTGGAGATCTTACGATTGTTGTGCCTAGCCTTGGGGCTAAGCGATTCAGAGGAAAGAACTTCTTCGTACTTGGCTTGGTCGAGCTCTACGATGAGAGTTTCGACGGTTGTTCCTATGAGATGGATGTCAGATTGCGCTACCATCTCTTCGTCAGAGAAGCTAGTCCCCAGCGGAGTTGCCATCTTTTATTTGGTGGAAAAGTTAAAGTAAATAAAATGAAAGAAATTTGATTTGTATTCTCTCGATCTTAATTACAATTCGAATTCTGATTACAAAAGAGAGGAGAATGATCTAGATTCTCCCCTTTGTTTAATTCTGGGTTCTTCACGGTAGCGATAGAGTGTTTCCTTCGAATGCTCACGTCAAATTTGCTCTCCATTAACGATTCGACCGTCTTGTCTTCATAGAAACAATTAACTTGTGTGACAAGTTTGATGGAGAACTCTTAATGAGTTTAAGAACTCAGAGCGAGTTTTAAACTCTGTAAAAAGAGTTGTTTGAACCTAAAATTCGGTTAATAAGCTAAATAGAATTTGCTGTTGCTGAAGGATCCTCCGAGACTTGATCTCCTAGCTACCAAGAACTCTCTCTAGCTGATCTCGTAGATGATTTAATCTTCAAGATCTAACCGAAAACTCCAACTTCCAAATGAATCCGCTCTTGATCTCCAAAGATTCAACCAAAATCCAACCCTTTACTGGGTTGAGTAAGGTGGTTATTTATAGGGGGATAAGAAGTGTAACCAACCCCTAAATCTGCTCCTAAGTGGACGTGATTTTCTCAAATCATGAGGGAAAACGGTTTTGAAACCGTTCGACTCATGTTTGAATAAGCCAAAATGCCCAAATTAGCATTCAGCACCTTAACTACGTGTCTTAGACAGGAGACGCAGAGTTGGACATCCGCTTGATATTGAAAAACGTGAGGGCCACCCGTGTTTTGTTTGCTGAAGATTAGAAACGCGGGGGTCGCCTACGTTTCAAGAATTGAAATGCGAAGATGAATTCCGCGTTTAGAAGGTTGGAAACGTGTGGCTCGCCTACGTTTCAAGAATTGAAACGTGAAGATGAATTCCACGTTTAGAAGGTTGGAAACGCGTGGCTCACCTGCGTTTCAATAATTAAAACGCGAAGATGAATTCCGCGTTTAGAAGGGGCTAGTTGACTTGTAACCTCTTCTGTAGAGCGTTTCAAGGACCATTGTTCAGTAATCTTTGCTTTAGCTGTTGTGGGGTGTGGAAGTCGTAAGATTGTAACTCTCACAGTAGATTGTGAAGATCACTGAATAGAGTTTTCATCAGTTGTCGGAAGTGTCGTTGAATTATAACTCTTCTCGACCTATGTGTAACGTCCTCCATATGTAGTTTTCATTTGTTGACATGAAAGTCATCTGATTGTAACTTCCATCATTGAGATATGGAAATCGTCGGATTGTAACTCCCATCATTGAAACTTGATGAGGATCAGCTATCTATTGTGATTTTTAGACAGCCTACAAAGCACAAAATTTCAGAGGAGGCTAGCTAGATCCCGGCAAACTTCGGCATAAATAAAGAGTATTTCAAAGGATCCAAAGCCCCGTACCCCCTTTCTTGAGATTAGACTTGGTCTTAATCTTGAGAAGAATACTAATTTCGCTTGGTCGATATCAGTACTTCAGCGAATACTTCCTTGGTGAAGTAGGAGATCTGATGAATTATTTTGTCAACCGGATCCGGTCCATAGGCGGTCCACGGATAAACCCCGGCATAGGCAAAGATCCCTCGCAAATAGCAATAGGTGATAAACATTCTCTGCTATGTATTGTTTGAAGGAGATTGTAATTTTTTTATCTTTTTTTTCATTGTGTAGGATCTTTTAAAAAGATCGTCTTTTTTGGACTTATTGTGACGACTAAAGTTGTAATGAGTTATACAATGAAGAAAATAATTTCCGACCCAAACATGCTGACGATCACAGCGGGAGCCAACAGCCTTTCTACGAAGGCTGATGTGTCGCAACCTCGGATCTGCATCCCAGTTAAAAAAGTGGTCGAATACGAGTTCGATCAACAGAAACACAAGGAATATCTGTCGTCCTCCTCCTCCTCTAGATCCTTCGTCTCTCGCAAGCGCAGGAAGATCAACGCCCCCGTTGCTACGATAGTTACACTTTGCAACGCCCCTCCGGCCTCCAACGAGGCAGGATCTGCAGATTTGGACTCCTCATCAATCGAAGAGATAGCCTCTAGAAGCACGCTAACTTTGTTGAAGAGAGCGCGCCGAAGGCAACGCTAACGCCTCATGCGCCAACTTGCTAAGGCTTTGGAGCCAATAGATAGGATCCGTTACAAAATGGATCTAAAAGTCAGGGAACACAAAGCGCCCCAACAGTGAGCAAATGACACCTCCTCCAAACCAGCAATGAACGAATGGATCCAAGTCAAAAGCACCCATTCGACCCTTGAGGAGCATCCCAAAAGCACCACGTATTGCTTGCGCACGCGTGAATTCTTGTGCAAAAAGCACAAAAGATGCAGAAGGAGGACAAGGCCAACGAACCGGTAAGACTGTACAAAGTATGGAGGTCGAAGTTCAAAACGGCGACTGAAATGATGAAAGAACTCAAATCATGCCCAGGTGACCCTACTAGCCGCGGGTCACCAAGAGATGACCCGGCCAGCCACGGATCACTACGTGGTGACCCGGCTAGCTGCGTGTCACCACGAGGTGACCCGGCCGGTGGCGGGTCACCCCAAGCTGACCCATGCCTGGGTCGAGCCAGGGGTGTTTCGCGCATGTTTTTCCGACTCTAGTGAATTCCGCTCATGGTCCGACTGATCCCGTACCTTCGATAAAGTCCCATAGCAACACGGACTTGTCTCGACTCAAAATGATAATGGTGGAACGCCTATGTCCTTTGCATGAGGATCAAGGCAGACTTCCAGCCAAAGAACGCTTGGGCACGATGAATGAACCCCGAGCAACTTATCGAGCTAGGGGTCGCACTTGTCCTTACAACAAGTCAGAGCCTTCCAATAATGGGAAAGCTCCTATAACTGACCACCTCAGACTACGAGTCATTATCCAAGAGCCCGTTGAGGTCCCGTGCTCACGAAAGCGTGGCTTCAAACGTGTGACTCTTGAGAACACCAACAAGGCAGTAAGTCATCAGAAGGAAGTGTGTTCGTCGGATAACGACGTTATACCTGAGAAGTCATGTCAACACACGATAGATAGCTCTGGTCATCATGCCGATGAGTTATACTATCAGGCTGGGGGTACGAACAGATCTCGAAAGAGAGATACCCGGGAAACGGATTTTTATTGTCTGTGTGCCAAACTTATCAGGGCGGTATTATCAGCGTGTAGCTGCCCTAAGACTACTCTACAGAGGGTTTCAGTATTCCAAAGGCTTTCCTTTGAAGTATCAAATACTAAGCCAAGACGTTTTCGTAAGAAACGATCAGCCCTCATGATGACGAACTTCCAAAAGTCATAATTAACATGGCTGATAGAGGAAAGTCAACTCGACCTTCTAGTTCTGATCCGCTCATATCGCATCGTCTCACCTGGTTACGATCAGGAACCATTAGACAAAGGGATTATCAGAGAATGTAGAGGGGATTATTCTCGGACGATGAAGCATCAGATGCTAACTCTGCAATCACTTTTGACAATACGATATCTAGCCTAGGACAATCCCGTGACGCACTTATGATCAATACCGAGCAAATGGCCAAAATCATCGAGGATACTTTGGCTAAGCAAAAAAGAGAACTTCAAGTTCGAATTGGAAATGACCATGATGTGGATGAAGGAAGACCATGACCAACAGATTTGGGCTCTGTCCAATCAACTTGGTGAATCCAGCTGTCGCAACATTGCTAACCAAGCAGGTAGCGATTCAGATGTGGACGAACACCTTGATGAAGACAACCCTCTGGCTGACCAAAACGCTTGGGGTAGCCCTACTAAAGACAAAAATGCTAGGGGTGGTCCCACCAAAGATGATAATGCCGGGGGCGGCTGCGTTGTTCCTCTTAGAAATTGTCCAAAGCATGATATAGATGAGGACGAGAAGATAAAAAACCTTGAGAGAAAAATCAACGCTCTGATGTCTGCTCCAGAGGTGAAGAAGACCGATATTTCGTATCCCTATCCAAGAGAGTGGGAGTCGATCTCATATCCAGCGAAGTTCAACGTGACCAACTTCACGATGTTCGGCGGGAAGTGCTCCCCTACTCAACACTTGATTTATTTTAAGTCCTACTTAAGAGTGATCTCTGGTAACGAGCCTTTGATGGTCCGATCATTCGTTAGCACCCTTCATGAGCCTGCCTTCGATTGGTACCCTCGTCTTAAGCCTGGAAGCATCAACGACTGGGACGACATAGAAAACTTATTCCTCGGTAATTTCTTTGATGATGATGACGAGGTATCCATCAGGACACTCTTTGAGAAGAAACAGGAAGATGAAGAGACGGTCGACAACTTCATCAAGCACTTCCGAAATAAGGCGACGAATTGTCAAGATCCAGCCACAGAGGACTTCATCCTCCAAACATGTCATAGCAACCTATCCTTTAATATTTTGGTATCCATTGATATTTTGGAAGTTATGGGAGTATCACCGTCTAACACCTGGAAAGAGTTGAAGGTGCACGGAGAGTAGGTTGAACGCTTCCTTAGAAGGAAGAAAGCCAAAAGAAACCAACCGACGGCTAACCCTCCGAACTCAAGCTTCGTCTCCCGTGGTAAGGGGTAGGCACCTGCAGCAGTTATTGACGTTAATCAGACATCACAACAACAACCCAAAATATAGCAAAAGACTTCAGATCTGAGACTCCAAAAAGAGTACTCCTTCAAGGACGAAGACGTTCTAGCCATTTTTGAATCTCTCCTTGAAAACAACAAGATCAAGCTACCACCTATCGTAAATCAGGAAGAAGCTGGCAATACTACGGATCCAATGTACTGTGCGTACCACAGGAGGATTCTTCATCCTACCAAGGCTTGCTTTGCTCTCAAAAATAACATCCAAACCTTGGTTGAAGCTGGGGTCATAACGCTAAATTAAGCCGAATGCACACTCCGAAGAGTAAATGAGTATAAACTGCTTCTCAATCCTCCAACAGGTGCATGAGGATAAATTGCTCCATGCATACTCTAACAGGTATATGAGTCTATACTGTTTCCTTTCTTTCACGGGAAGTTTTTGGAGAGTGCCATGCCTGGTATTCTTAAGGATAACCCGGTCATCTAACTAAGTATAATGTTAGACCTAGTTTCACAAAGGAAGCGAGGGATGGATGATTCATGTAACGGGAAGTTTCCGGAAGAATGCTATATGGTGTATTCTTAGGGATAACCAGGTCACTACAAAGAAGTGATAAATGAGAAACTCCCACTCAGACTCTGAATGTTCAAGGGTGAAACACATCTCATTATCGGGATCAATTCCACTAACTTCCAAGCACTCTTTCGCTGAGATGAGATTTGATCACTTCGTTGGATCAATCTTCCCTCACAAAAAACTCTCACTGGTGTTGATGATTTACAATCTTCCACCACAAAATCCCTTACTGATCAAATTAATTGACGGTGGGTCCACTAAAATTCTTCCTGGTTTAATCCACTCAAAATCCCGTTGTGTCTGTGCACTCAACACTCCCACTATTAGAGTCCAGATATAATGCTTGGAATTTTAGTCTACTATTCTTTGATAATTATCAAACCTATCCGTGTTAAGTCCTTATCACTTGACACTAAGAACCCCTACTGAGTGATTTGTACAAGTTAACACTTCCACTGTGATTTATACTTCCACATCCACTGTCCATTCGGTCAAACCTTTCTACAGTTAGGACCACAATTAAAATCTCCTCTCGATTCTTTCCATGAACAAGAGGTTCAAATATTAACTGATCAAACCTTTAAACAGTTAGGATCGTCCAAACGCCCATTTGGTCAAACCTTTCTATAGTTAGGACCAAAACCAAAATCCCCTCTCCATTCCTTCCATGAACGAGAGGTCCACTTTCAAATCGAGTGATCAAACCTTCCTATAGTTAGGGTCACCTCAAACTCCCACTTGATCAAACCTTCCTATAGTTAGGGTCAAAACCATAATTCACTCTCGATAAACAAGAAATTCACCTTTAGTTCACTAATCAAACATTCCGACGGTTAGGATTATCCGAATCTTTTTGATTCTTGGAGTGGAGATCCCACTCTTAGTTTTACATTCCCAGATTCTTGAAGTGGAAATCCCATTTTGAGTTTCCTTTGTAACTGGAGATAGAATATAAAATTTATCCTTTCCAGTATCAGGTTTATCTTTGCCCTAATAGAAGACACCATCCTTCAACTCTAAAATCCATGCTTCTCACGCATGGGGAATTTTATCCTGAAGTCTAAGTAGGGATAAGTCAACGTCTAACACGCATTGCTGGTTTAGTCTTTCACCAAGTGAAGAAGACACCAGAATCCAAATCTGGGGAATTTTGTCCTGAAGCCTAAGTAGGGATAAGTCAGTGCCTAACACGCGTTGCCGGTTAGTCATTGACTGTAAAAAGGACAAAAGCTCACATATTCGATATTATGGTAGGTTGTTATTAATAACACCATAATCCGTGCCTTACACGTATGGAAAATTTTATCCCGAATCCTAAGAAGGGATAAGTCAATGCCTAACAAGCATTGCCGGTTTGGTCTTTTACCGATTGAAGAAGACACTAGAATCCAATTCTGAGAAATTTTATCCCGAAGCCTAAGTAGGAATAAGTCAGCGCCTAACACGCATTGTCGGGTAGTCTATTCCCGTGAGAAAGATGAAGTCTACGTATTGAATATCGTAGCACTAAGAGAGTTAACTCTCTTAGCACAACGTTACATGTAGAACAGACTTAAAAAATCTGTATGTTAGCCCGACTCAAATGGTAGTCGGTAAAAGCTCATTAAACCCGTTAATGGCTGAGGGTTTGCCAAAAATCCTATAAATGGGAGAAACATTGACGCACCAGCTCCATTAGTTGGTCTCGTGACTTGAGGATCCAACAACTTTAGGATAAAATCCATACATGTAGATGAATCAGTTTTAATAGTTGGTCCTGCAGCCCTAACATTTGGGACCGTCACGTTCTAATGCCTTAAGAGCTTAAACTATGTAGACTCCAGCAAACATACGAGTATAAACTGTGTTATTGCATGTCAACGCATTGACAATTTTGCCAAAATAAGGTTAAGAAAAAATTCTAGATTAAAGGATGATTCCAGGGAGTTCAATTACGATCCAGATATTAATTTCCCGACGAAGACGATCAGTTTAACGTTAACTCAACGACACGAGCTAAGTTCAGAAACTTATGCATAAACTTCAGTCCAATATTTTGACAACGGTCAGACGATAAACAAACACAGCGCCAGAAGAACTTCATCTATTCGATAGAATACTGAGTAGATTGAAGACTAAAGAAGTCAAGAATTGAAGCCATTCATAGGTCCTTCTACGTGATCTCCTCGACAAAATACTGAAGAGATTGAAAACAAAGCCTATCTTATCCAAAGCATTCCAGACTCTTTTATAAAATAATGGGTCTAAAATACTTTGGAAGGGTTTCTGTAGGCGTCTAAAAATAACTATAGGTGTCCACACGCAACTCGAGATGAAGAGAAGACGATGAACTTCATCATCCGAATCAAGAAGGATTATCCAAGTGCCCGCCGCGCTTGTCGGTTAGCTCCAAGTGCCCGCCGCACTTGTCGGTCAGCTCCAAAGTGCCTGACGAACTTGTCGGTCAACTCCAAATACTATAAAGAGGCTAACAAATGCATGAAGCAAATTAGCGAAGCGTATGAGTCAACAAGACAACCAGATACATAAAAAGGCAGTAAGTACAAGTCCCGAAAAATCATAAAATTCCAAAAAGTTCAGCCAAGGCTAATTCACCTGCGCTAACGTGGGACAATGACAGCTGACCTGCGCAAGGGAGGGTCAGCGGAGACTGACCCGCACTAGCACAGGTCAGCGACGGCTGACCCGCTCTAGCGCGGGACAGCCGCGGCTGACCCGCACCACCCGTGGGTTAGTAGTACCTACTACGTAGTATTGAGCCTCAAACGTGTTTTTTACGGGTTTTTTGCTGTTTCCTCAAGATTTGTTTATTGCTGACCATCTCAACTGATTGGATATCATCTCTAAACAGGGTTAGGCTGTTGTCAACTAAAACTGTGGCTAAATCCTTTGTTCTTATCCAAATAACCGCATCCGAAGTCCTATAAATACAAGCCTAGGGCCTCCTTTCACAAGGGGCGAATTATTATCAAGAGAAGGAGGTGTTGCTAGATTGAAGAGTCAAGAAGCACGAAATTTCAGAGGAGGCTAGATAGATCCTGACAAACTTCAGCATAAAGAAGGAGTATTTCGAAGGATCCGAAGCCCCATACCCCCTTTCCTTGAGATTAGACTTGGTATTAATCTTGAGAAGAGTACTGATTTTGCTTGGTCGATATCAGTACTTCAGAGAATAATTCCTTAATAAAGTAGGAGCTCTGATCAATTATTCTGTCAACTAGATTCGGTCCGTAGGCGGTCCACGGATAAACCCCGGTACATGCAAAGATCCCACACAAACAGCAATAGGAGATAAACGTTCTCTACTGTGTGTTGTTTGGAGGAGATTGTAATTTTCTTTATCTTTTTTTCATTGTGTAAGATCTTATAAAAAGATCGTCTTTTTTCGGACTTATTGTAACGACTAAAATTATAATGAGTTGTACAATGAAGAAAATAATTTTCGACCCAAATACCCAAACACTTAATTAATCTAGCATAAGTATGGCAACCCTAAATTACCCAGGCTTGAGTACACCGTCAAACTCGCAAGTTTAAAAGACAATCAACCCAAAATAAGTAAAGAACAAAAAGAATAATCTTATAGCCTTCGTCAAACTATTCTTCAAAGCAATATAGATGAAGATTTATGAAGAAGCGGTGTAGCATTGTAGGCATAGGACATTCCTTCTTTCTAAATAAAACTCTAATGAAAATTGCACCGAGAAGAAGTTGAACAAGGCTCTCACAAACCCAAATAAACACTCATCCTTTTTGGTGCAATTTCCTCTCTCTCTCTCTTCTTTTTTTTCTCTTCCTCAATTCCCCTTTAAATAGCCTTGATAGTATATGAAAGATGTACCCTAATCAGAGTGAAAATAGGAGATCAAAAGAATCGACGAACGACTGAGATTAAAACTTGAAATCTACAAAAACTCATCGCAACAATCGATGGTGGGTCACGGCCATTAATGGTCATTTGATGATCATTGATGGTTGGCTATACTGCATCAATTGTCTAAATTCTAGTATATAGATTTTTATAATTGTTGATTGTAATCCATTAATAGTTCTTGCTATCATCGATGGCTGACAGTAGACCATCGATGGTTCAAAACCCGATTCCTGTTTATCCATTTCTTTTGTATAATCAATTGATGACTTGACTTGATCATCGATGGTTCAAAGGCTGAAATCAACATTTATGTTGATTTTTGTATTATTTTAAATTGCAACTAGTGAAAGTATCCTAGAGGGGGATGAATAGGGTTATTGCTAATCTAACTCGATATTAATGCCAAATAAAAACTTTTATGCAATATCCTAGCAATTTTGATATACAATAAAATATGCTAGGATATACAATAAGCAAAAGGCGATATAAACAATGAGACAATGATAAGTGTGCCAATACCAAACACAAATAAATAATATGATCACAGAGCTCGATCACCCTCAACCTACGTCTACGCTCCTCACCCGAGAGGAGAATCTCCAGTATCAACACAAAAATCTACACAATCGGTTTTCAATGCTAACCGATAAATGTTTATAACTCACACAATTATAATCACACAATACACTCCTCTAAGTGTTGGCCTAGCCTGTGTCACCTTCCTCAATTGTTCGGAATTACAACATCTCCCTAAGATTTACTACTGACGCCATTCCTCTTTAAATTGACCTCGTCTCTCACCAACCACTTCTCTAAGTGTCATTGTATATTATAATGTGTTCTCAACAATTTAGCACAAGTAAAGATAATTTGTTCTCTAAACAAGATGAGAACTAAATTAAGCTCACACTCAATTAATCACTCACCACAACCCAAATTATACTTAATATGAAATACTAAAAACTCAATAGGTTGTGTGTGTGCAATCAATGAGTAAAATGAAATATAAACTCAATTATATAATCTAGCTTAAGAAAATGATAATCAACAAAAATAAATATATATAGCTAGAGATTGTGTTTAGCAAAATTTCTCTACAAATACGAATGATGGAGATGTGAAATTAGGGGTCAAGGAGAAATAAAATTGATCTCCTCCTCTTGTGAAACACTCTTCACATAAACACACTTGAAAACAAGCTTAAAACAGACTTAAACAAACTTGTAAACTTGATTAAAACATTTCTTACTTACAACAGAAAGTTGAGGCCAAGGGGTATATATAGGTTCTCAAAACGAAGCCCCAAAACCAAGAAAAATCCAAAGAAAATGATAAAATCCCTAAAAATCAGCAATCTGGAAATATAACCGTTACATTGTCGTTAGTCGACTGATGGTACTATTCAGTTGACTGATGAGCTGACCGTTGGTAGCTGTTTAAACCCCGTCGGTGGACTAATGTACCATTAGTCAATTGATGAGCTGCTTCGGTCGACTGATGGTGCATCAGTCGACTGAGCAAAAATATTAGATGATTCCAGCCACTTTCATCAATCAACTGATAACCTCATCAGTCGACTGATACATCTTCACGGTCTGTTTTAAAAAGTGAATTTTAACTTTGAAGTGGGTTTAAAAATAGCAAATAAATTTCAAAAATTATAAATTTAGAAAAATGCTTTAAACATTAAAATAAACATGGTATAAAAGAAAATTTTTAAATATTATTTTTCGTTTGTGAAAACTCATCATTTAACAAAATCAGTCTAAAATATGAAATCTCAACACACTTGAAATTTTCTCAAACAAGCTTGCGTATTCTTGAGATTTTGTAAATAAATTAATAGACTTGTAGAATAGATATAAAATAGTATAATCGAATCTTTAATCCGTAAACACATATTTTACAAACTTTCAAAAATATGAAAATGGTAAACATGATTTCATCGATTTGAAGTCGTTAAAACTTGATTTTGATGAAATCATTTTAAGCGCATATAAACATGAAACAATTATGTGTGTATATCACTATATCCATTTGTTTCATATTTATGTGGCTAAACTTAAAAGCAATGAAATGAAAAGAAAGTGTGTGTTTAATTTGAGCTTTTAAGCATGACACATAAAGTAAACTCCTAAGCTAAATGATATACCCAACCTAAATGATCTCATGACGGTTGATATTGAGCAATCGTCTTCTTCATAGTATGGATGAAGCAATAATTTATCTTGGATTTAAACTGCATCATGCTTCATTCTATTATTCCTTCCAACCTTCTTTGAATATCATCGTAAACGCGCAAATCCATCCAACCTCTGACAAAGGATCTTTGTGTAGAATACCTAACACGTAAATAAACACTCGACAAACATTGTTAGGAATTGTTTGTTAATCATCAAAACTAGATTAGATAGTAGACTCATAAACATGAGACCTAACAACTTGTCCGTACTTGTTTATACCTAAAGTATATTATCTCACAAACATATTAGTACCAACTAAGAGTTTATTATTAATCAAACAAAAGATATTGCACGAACAATGTTTTACTACCCGAACAATGGTCTAAGAACTTCGTTCTTGAAATGAGAGTTCACATCCTCAGTCATTCCATTAAAATGAGTCTATTCACATCACCTATAGAGAAGGGGTCCAAAGCATAGCTTAAATGATTCAAGAAAAAAAAAAAAAAAGCCAATTATCTAATCAAAAGCGTATGATCTGGTCATGTCCAATCTGAATAGATAAATTCGATACACAATAGAAATTGAATTATTACCTTAAATTTGCCCAAATCTCATTAAGACCCAAATTCCAATAGAACCCACTTAAGAAAAATGAGGTTTAAATCAGAACACTAACTCAAACCGAATTTTCTAAGGTGGTGTTAGTTAATTAGAACTTTTCACGTACAATTGGAATAATTGTTCAAGTGGGATAATTCTATGCAAGTGGGATATTTTAATAAAACAATGCTGGATAATTTTTTAGAAGTGGGATATTTTAGTAAAATGATGTTGGATATTGGAAAGTATACAATTATGTATTTCGATAATATGACCCCTTAATTTATATATTTTTAAAGCTTGTGAATATAAATTGATAATTATATAAAGAAATATTAATAAATCTTATAAATGAGTAACTATTATTTAAGCTATATATAACCTTATTGTAATAGTTATTACTATCAATAATCATGTAAGCTAGCTAGAAATAATCATGAAATAGTTCATCAAAAAAGATAAATAATGAATTATAAATTAATAGGGTAACATATTTTATCATCACAAATATTATAATGATTATCACAAAATATTATTGATTCTAGGTAAATATCTATTATTTGGTGCGATTTATGTGTATCCACCAAATGCTACTTTCCTTTTTTATATTAACTGCTAATTATTCAAAATTTCCTATATGCATCGCAAGTGCTATTTTCATACATTTATATGTTTGGGTCAGAAATTGATGTTTTCATTGTTATCGAATCTATTACAATTTCAGTCGTTATAATAAACTCAAATAAAAAGTTGATCTTTTTATAAGATCTCCTTACACAATGAAAATAAAAGATTACAATTTCTTCAAACAACACACAACAGATGTTTATCGCCTGTTGTTTGCGTTGGAACTTTGCCTATGCCGGGAACGTTGATATCCGTGGACCGTCGCGGATTAGATCCGGTTGACAAATTGATAATCAAAGCTCCTACTTCACGAAGGAAGTATTCGCTGCAGCGGTAACCTCGACCAAACGAGGTTACGACTTTTCTCGAGATTAAGACCAAGCTTAAATCCGGAGGAAAAGGGGGATGGATCTCAGATCTCTCGAACTCTCACCTTTTTTAATCAAGGAACTTCACTAAGATCTGAAAACCTTCTGAAATTCGTGGCTCCACTCTCTAATTTGGCAGCATCTCGCCCTCTTGATGTCTGCCCTATGAAATAAGCCCCTAGGTCTGTATTTATAGGCTTTGGTTGGGGGGTTTTCGGATAAAAATGATGGATTTGGTCTTATCCATGTAACCACATTTAGAGATAACATCTAGCAGTTAGGAACCTCTAGAATAGAAGAAATCCTATGAAAACTCATCAAAAACCGTCAAAACACGTTTACGGATCGAATCTGGCTGAACCGAGTGCAAAACGAACCGAACCAGTTCGGTTCAGGCACGAACCACTATTTGGGCCGAGCCACCAAATGGTTAACCACTATTTGGGCCGAGCCACTAAATGGTGGCTCAGCCTGGTCCGAGCCACTAATTGGTGGCTCGGCCGCCGAGCCACCATTTGGTGGCTCGGTCCATGGCCGAGTCACTGGCCTGGCCGAGTCGTTTTGACACGACTGGGCCGCCAGGGGCTTTCTCGGTATGTTTAGTCTGGACTTATTTCGTTCTTTTGTGTGCATTCAATCATTTTGTTGACTTGTACACTTCACCGATTAGCTTTATGCGTTTCGTGAACACGCAAGTCGCTTGACGATGACCGATGGGCGTGCAGGCCACTTGGTTCCTCCGGTGGCCGAAGAGCTTATGGGCCACTTGGAGCTGGCTGATGAGTGCGCGGGCTACATAGAGGTGGCCGGTGAGCGCACGTGCCACTTGGGTCACCGTTACGGTGGCTGATGAGCGTGTGGGCCACTTAGCAGTGGCCGGTGAGCACGCGGGCCACTTGGAACTGGCTGACGAGTGCGCGGGCCACATGGAGGTGGCCGGTGAGCGTACGAGCCACTTGGTTTGTCATTTGATGGCCGATGAGCGTGCAGGCCACTTGGTGGTGGCCGATGAGCACGCGGGCGATTTGAAGCTGGCCGTTCTGGTGGTTCGTCGCCACGTCATCAATGATTCGTCGATTCGCTTCATGCGCTTGTCGGCATCAGATGATCCTCTTTGACTGGGATAATCCTCTTCAACTTGGATAATGACGTTCATCGTCTTCTCTTTGTCTCAAGCTGTGTATGGATATCTATAGGCATTTTTAGATGCCTACAAATACCCCCTCAAAAGTATTTCAGACTCATTCTTTTATAGAGGAGTCTGGAATGGTTTGGATAAGAAAGGCCATGTTTTCAACCTCTTTAGTATTTTGTCGAATAGAGGAGTATGGAATGGTTTGGACTATTTCAATTCTTGACTTCTTTAGTGTTCAGTCTATTCAGTATTTTGTCGAATAGATAATGTTCTTCCGACGCTGTGTTTATCGTCAGATCATTGTCGAAATCTTGAACTGAAGTTGATGCGTAAGTTTCTAAAATTAGCTCTTGTCATTGAGAGGACTTTGAACTGATTATCTTCGTCGGTAATTCATATCTAAATGTGATTGAACTCCCTGGAATCATCATTTGCCTTATTTTAGCAAGATTGCTGATGTGTTGATCGGCATCGACCTTTACTGTAGCATGTTGACCGACGTTAACACAGTTTATACTCGTACATTTTCTAGAGTCTACACAGTTTAAGCTCTTAAGGTATTAGAGCATGATGGTCCCAAATGTTAGGGCTGAGACTAACTGTTAAAGCTAATTCATCTGCATGTATGGCTCTTATTCTGAAGTTTTTGGATGCTCAAGTCACGAGACCCACTAATAGGGCTGGTGCGTCAATGACTCTCACATTTATAGGATTTTTGGCAAACCCTCAGCTATCAACGGGTTTGATGAGCCTTTACCGACTATCGTTTGAGTCGGGCTAGCATGCGAATTGTTTAAGTCCGTTCTACATGTAACGTTATGCTAAAAGAGTTAACTCTTTTAGTGCTATGACATTAAATACGTAGACATCGTCTTTCTCGAGGGAATATACTACCCAGCCGCATGTATCAGATGCAGACTCGGGATTTTTGGGAAATCCTCAGCCATCAACGGATTTTACATGCCTTTACCGATTACCGTTTGAATCGGGTTTTGCATACGGATTTTTTAAGTCCGTTCCGCATGTGACGTTGTGCTAAAAGAGTTAACTCTTTTAGTGCTACGATATTGAATACGTAAACTTCATCTTTTTTACGGGAATAGACTAACCGGCAATGCGTGTTAGACGCTAACTTATCTCTTCTTAGGATTCGGAATAAAATTCCCCAGACTTGGATTCTGGTGTCTTTTTCACTCGGCGAAAGAATAAACCGACAATGCGTGTTAGGCATTGACTTATCCCTACTTAGGCTTCGGAATAAAGTTCCCCACGCGTGTAAAGTGTGAATTTTGACGTTATTAATAACGGTCTGCCACAATATCAAATATGTGGGATTTTGTCCTTTTTACGGTCAAGGACTAACCGACAACGCGTGTTAAGCGCTGACTTATCCCTACTTAGACTTTGGGATAAAATTCCCCAAATTTAGATTCTGGTGTCTTTTTCACTTGGCGAAAGACTAAACTAACAACGCGTGTTAGGCGTAGGCTTATCTCTATTTAGGAGCTGAGATAAAGTTCCCCACGCGTGTAAAACACGGATTAAGGTGTTATTAATAACAACCTGCCATAATGTTGAATATGTGGGTTTTTGTCATTCTTACGGTCAAAGACTAACCGGCAACGCGTATTAGGTGATGACTTATCCCTACTTAGGCTTCGGGATAAACTTTCTCAGACTTGGATTCTGGTGTCTTTTTCAATCGGTGAAAGACTAAACCGGCAACGCGTGTTAGACGTTTGTTTTCATTAAAAGTCACCTTCATCATTGATTTCATTAAAACTTTAGTCGTTTACAAATGAATTCAAATAATAAATAAAAGTTATAACTCTCTTGAAAATAAACACAAGATTCGTTTATCGTCTCTTGCTTGCGTGGGTTCTTCGCCGGTGCCGGGGTTTATCCGTGGACGACCGCAAATCAGATCCGATTGCCGAAAAATTTGACAGAGCTCTTACTTCACCAAGGAAATATTTGCTTAAAGCGTTAAAATCGACCAAGCAAAATCAGTAGCTCTTCTCGAGATTAAAACAAAGCCTAATCTCAAGGAATGGACGTACGGGGCTTCGGATCCTTCGAATGACTTCTCCTTTGTGCTGATGTTCGTCGGGATCTCATTGGCCTTTGCTGAAATTTTGTACTTTTTGACTCTTCAATCCAGCATCACCTCGTCCTCTTGATAAAATTTTAGATCTGCAAAATGGAGGCCTTGGGCTGATATTTATAGGCCTCGGGTGTGGTTATTTGGATGAGAATGAGTGATTTGGCCTTATCTTCAGTTAACAACAGCCTAACCATGTTTGTTGATGATATCAAATCAGTTAGGAACCCCTGGAACAGATAAATCCTACAAAAACCACTTTAAAACTGCCGAAAACATGTCCGGGGGTCGAAACCGCGCGACGAGCACTGCTGACTCGCGGGGGGCGCGTGTCAGACAGATCCGACCCGCGCTAGCGCGGCTCGGCCTGAGCCTTTCGCGATGGCGTAGGTCTGTCGTTTCTGCTGAATTCTTTCTCTTTTGGCATGCTTCTTTTCGAGACTTGTACTTTTTGCTACTTTGGTCGACTCGCCGACTTGTACGCATCGTTGAGGGACTACGTCGAACATGCACGAACTGATTGACACGTGCGTGTTGGCCGATGCGCGAGAGCTGATTGACACACACGTGTTGACTGATGTGTGCGTGTTGACTGCCGCGTGCGAGCTAGTTGACACGCGCGTATTGACTGACGCGTACGAACTGATTGACGTGCGCGTGTTGACTGACGTGCATGAACTGATTGACGTGCGCATCAACCAGCTGATTGACGCGTATGAACTGATTGACGTGCGCATGAGCTGATTGACGTGCGGGCTCTCATAGGCAATTTTAGACGCCTACAGATACCCCCTCCAAAGTGTTTCAACCTCATTCTTTTATCGAGGAGTCTGAAATACTTTGGATATGATAGACCCCTACCTTCAATCGGTGTTAAAGGACCTACAGCTAGTTTCAATTCTTGAGTTCTCCGTATTTTAGCCTATTCTGTATTTTGTCGAATAGCTGAAATTTTTCCCGATGCTGCGTTTATCGTCTGATCATTGTTGAAGCCTTGAACTAGAATTGGTAGGTTGAATTTGGCCTGTCTTATTGACTTTTGAACTAGTTATATGGGTCGCAACGCGTTGACCGACGCTGACCTAGGGCTACGCGTTGACCGACGTTAACCTTAGGGTTTTGTATCAATCGGCGTTGACTCTCATCACAATAAATTGACCGGCATTGACCTGGGGTACGCGTTGACCGTCTTTGACCCTAGGGTTTCGCGTTGACCTGAGGAGGACCAGTTTATACTCGTATACTCCTGGGTGTTTCGGGAATCAGTTTAACCTCGTGTATCCGTCGGAGGTTATCGGGTTATCCTTAAGAATTATTATACGTAATATTCTCTAAGAACTTCCCGTCAAAAGTCGAAAACAATTTATACTCGTATACCCATTGGAGCGTTCGTGGGTTTCGAATATCTTGAATATGAGCATAAAATGCCGTGAAATTATTCAGGAGTATAAAAGCGGGCCTAGAATGTTTTGAATATGAGCAAAACTTCCGTGAAGCCACCCAGAAATATAAAATAGGCCCTGAATATTCCGAAAGAGCGAAAATAGGCTAGAATACGATGAAAAATGTCCACCAGATCATACCCGACCCACGCTAACGCGGGTTAGGTGAATCCGACCCGCGTGAGCACGGGTCGGATTGATCTGACCCACGTGAGCGCGGGTCAGATATCAATTTGACCCGCTGGAATGCGGGTTGGGTCTCTTTTGGGATTAAAAATCACATCTTCTTCCTTTCTTTCTTCTTTCTTCTTTTACATTCGGTCCCAACCTTTTTTCCCTAGCTTTCGGTTTCCTCTTTCCCAAGCTTTACCCATTCAAGAATTCTTCCAGCTCAAGACTTCCAAATGAGATCAAAGTCCTCCTCTTTAAATTCTGTCTTCTTCTTCTTTAAACCCTCCACAAGCAGTTGAATTCGTGAGCTTTAGGAGTTAGGGTTTCGGCTTATTCTGATTTATGCTCGACATTACAGCGGGTCCTCTTGATCAAGCTCTGTTCTTCTAGGGTTCCAAGTAAGACTCTGTCTCTTCTCTTCCATTTTTGTTGAAATAGCTTGATGGTTGAAACCCTAGTTGTTGAGTTTTGGGGAAAACCGAAATTATCATTGGGTTTATGGTGATTGCCGAATTTCTTGATTTTAATTGTGTGCATAACTTGATAATTGAAGCTCTAATTCTTCGATTTTAGGAGAAAACCAAAATTTGGGTTTGATTTTGATGGTGGTCAAAATTTTTGACTAAGTTCCTTGACCTTGTACATGGCCGAATCCTCCTTCATGGTTGATGTTGATGAAAATCTATGCATAGCCGAGTTTTTCCTTTGGTTGATGATTATGGATTTGAGTCTCGAACTTATACATGGTTGAATCCTCTAGGTTGATATGCATAGTCTAATTTTTTTTCTTTGGTTGATGTTAAGGATTGAATTCGTTCTCGAACCTATGCATGGATGAGGATAAAAATTTGAGTGATCACCTAAGCTTGGGATATGTACTGAGTCCGAATCAAATCCCTGAAACTCAATTTTATATGGGAACTATATTTGGGTGCTTGATTTTGGATGAAGGTTTAATTGAATTTTGCGCATGAAGCTTGGTTGTATGCGAGGTTCAATTGAACCCTCGAGACTTGTGATCATGACCAAACCCTTTAGCTTTGTTGCAATTGGTAACCTGGTTTGGATTTGTAGTCATGTATGAAAACTGAACTCGCGCACATGTCATACTCCTCTTTTTTTTTTTTGAATGATAGCCGAACTCATGTCTTGGTAGTGGTGATGGCTTGTTTGATTCATAAGGCCATGGTCTTTGGTTTGAGGAATAGCCGTTGGGCCTTGTTTGATTTGTGTGGGAATTCTGATGTATCATTCTTGACTTTAAATACGACTCGACATACATAGCTTTAATTTGTCAAGCTTTGAGCCTTGTTAGTTTGAAATTGATGAATTGAAGCTTGAATAGAACTTAATTTTGAATTCCTGTCAACATTGATCATTTAGGATGTTTGATTGCGTACGTGATTTGACATCACTTAATTCTTGCTTATACTCATGTATGCATGATTCTGAAACTCAAGTCAATATCCATGCTTTAATTTCTTGTAGATAGCTGCGACCCATTTAGTTGATTCAGGAAGCCCCTTAGCTCCTCAAATAGGGGGGAAAAATCAAAACTGAACTTTGCTTAGTTGACAACCTAACTTTCCTCTTGATGGTGATTCACCGATATATATATGGCAACTGAGTTTGGTTGTGTTTGAGGGCCAAAGCTTGAGATGAATACTCAATTATGTGTTTTAAATTGGCTCATCCTTCTGTATATTAGTATGCGGAGTTCGGACTAGACTCTCGAGACTTGTGACCATTGCCGAATTCTTAGGCTGCACCACACATGTAAGAATCGAGCTTGTATCCACCTTTTGGCTTTTGAAAGAAAATATCTAATCCCTTAGCTCGTGCATTGGTCGAGAATCGAACTCGCCGCCTTAGCTTCATATATTTATTTTCAGGACTTTAATTCGCATCAGAAATGTTACATAGGTTAATTGGACATTTGACTGGGAAGTTTCATTTTGTAGAATTTCAGTCAAAGATTCACAATTTCCCTTTTAATCTTTGGCTTATGTATCTCACTTATTGATCTTTATTACAGATTAGCCATGTCGACGAGGAGGTCACGCCTTCTGAGGAGCCGCTCGGCTACTCAGTTACCTAAGAGGGAGCGTCTATCTTTCATCGGTAAGTCCTTGTAATTTCCTACTTATGAATTCAATTTTCATTATATTATATTGCATATTGCATCCCCTCTCCGTCCTCCTTGGTGAGGCAGTCGGGAAGAGCTGATATCCTCCTTCGTGGGGGTGGATGCTTCTATATTACATCCTCGCTCTGTTCTCCTTAGTGAGGCAGTTGGGAAGAGCTAATACCCTCTTTCGTGGAGGTGGATGCTTATCGGATACGTTTTGCTTGGTCAAAACGCGTCTTAAGGCAATATGGGGAGATTTTTGCTGTATTACATTCAATAAGATAGGGTACGTTACCGTGCTATTTGTGCGAAAATGTTCGTTATCTTATGTATTCGTGATACAGTTAAAATCGTCTCGCTAATTATAAGGTAGTGACTCTATCTCACGGATTGGTGAAAAGAGTTCAAAGCCCTGTGTCGCCTTAACATTTCCACATCACTACGTTTAACAAATACGTGCTATTCATTTCAGTTGAATACCCTACAACATTGTTTTCTCAATTCGAGATAGATGGCCATAGGAGTAGATACTACACTGCTGTTGATAACCCGGCGTCGATCCTGTCCACTTCTCAATTCGCTTTGGACCTCCCAGATGAATTCTCTAAGTTAGTACAAGAGGGGGTCGTCGCATCATGTGTTAGTTAATTATAGACGTGCTATTTGTTGAAGATACGGATCCTGCTCATCCTTTAAGGAAGACGCATTACATGTTCTACGATTTCGTGACGGATCCAACCGTCATAATCCTCAAAGAGGAACGGTGGTTACACAGTGAGGGTACGACTTGTTTATATCTTCCTTCATTCCCTCGTCATCGTTCGCTAGTGGAATTGCGGGGGTAAGCGGTGACACGACAAATGTCGTGGACTCTGACAGAAGAGCACACCAACATTCCTTGCGGGTATGTCACCAACCATTCACTTCCGGGTTCCAATGGTAGAAAACACATCACAGGATTACAACCTGGTGTGATAGGATTGGAGGACCCGCCTAAAAGGGAGCTACCTATAGTGGCTCGTACAATGAAGAATCACCTCGCTGAGCTAGGATGAGAGCTGCCTATCGAAAACTACAGGTGCTTTAGCTGGTCCCATTCTTCAGACAAATCATAGTAGGGCCGGATGACAGGTTATGTCCTCCACCGGTGGGGTGCTGAATTGAAGTTGATAAGATTGTATGAAGCTATTCGTGCCACTCAATATGGATTACCGGTGCATGCTCTTCACTTCATGGGATTAATAGAGCTATACAATCCAAATACAAACATGTTTCTTACCCGGAACGGAGAATTAGGTCTACCCTTCCATGAGATGCATAAAGTCTCCGGACTACAAATGAGAGATATGCCGTATTAGGAATATTTTCCCTCTAACCGGGAGCTACATCAATTGAAAATCCATAAGTCCGCTCGATACGACATGTTATGGGAGCTTACGTGTCATTAGCAGATTGCTTTAGCCGGAGCTAATCCAGTTGCAAGAAAAAAAGTCTCAAATAAGCTTGAAGCAATTCTCGTGTTACCTATTCAAGAATTTGGAGAAAACCGGTGAAGCTATTTGTGAACTGAAAGTACTGACTCCCTCGGAGATCAACAAATTGGCTAAAAAATATGACACCTAATTTTATACCATTGCGAGTGCCCAAGGTAAATTTTGTGCAAGGACCAAGTTCAAGACTTTCCTGTTGCAAGTGGAGAAACCCATCCACCCTAAAACTTTGTTGGCCGGTTATATCGCACTTTGGTTAAAGAAGTGTGTGGTGCCGTATCAGAACTCGGATGCCTTTCCGATAGAGGTATTATTCCCTGCCGTCCAGCTTGCCTACGGTAGGAGCTTATCTCTTTTACCGGCAATGATTGCCGACATCCATCGTGGGCTTCGTCAGGTGGTTATAGCTTTTACTCAAACTGAGGAGACCCCATCCGAGAAGATCCCTACGGTGAACGCATAGCACCCTTACACCTATCTGATGGGGTGGCTGGTTCTTCATCGCCCCGATTTGATGTTGCCTCCTACTAATGCAGATTTGTCCACTCCTTTGCTACAACTATACGAGGAGTGTCGATGGAAGGCTCAGGACTTCTCGGAAGTTAGGAAGAGCTTGCACATGCACAAGGGTTGGGTGATCAATCCATGCCTTCCTCGATTTGCCAGTAAATATGGTGGGATGCTTACCGATGTAGAAATGCCCGGAACTGACCGGACCTCTCTCGATGTTGGCTGTTTCAGATGGCTCATGAACATAAGGCCATGCCATCTTATTTTCCGAGTGAAGGAGCACTGCTATTTAGAGCCTTATCTGCCGTGTCGGTTTGCCCATCACTTTGGATATGACTAGTTATATATCAGGAATCTGAACCGACGGTTTCATACTCGCGGCGGGCTAGTAGACGGTGCTCGCGTTTGGCTATGGAATGTGACGGGCTGTACCGGTGCCAAATTTAGTCTTCCAAATACTAACCGCCACTTAGAGCTCACATATCTATGTTGCAAGTGGATTATGGTTGCTAATGAACCCGTCCCTCTGAGGTCAATTCAGGAGCTGATGGCTGAAGCTGCGTCGCGTATTACTGAGAGGATAGTTCGAGAAAATCTGCAAGAACGAAGGAAGTGTGACAAGAAGTTTGTTGGTCCCTCGGGCAAGGGTAAGCAAAAAGTGGAGGAAGTAGAAGAGGGATCGTTTGTTTCTGACGAGGAGACTTTCGAAGAGGATGAAATCGCTGCTGGTGTTGCTATAGAGGTCAACAGCGACTTTGAGGAACATGCGGTAGGTTTGTCTGAGTCTTTTTATAAAGAGTTATGGGATCTATCGATCGCTGATCGAGCTCGCCGACTTAGAGCTCGAAAGAAGTGGAGAATTTTGTCTACTTATAATAGAATGATGGTTGAACTTTCAGATGTAGGTTCCGAGGGGGAAGAGGAGAGAAGTAGCCTCGTCACTCGTGCTAGATCTCGGGCCAGAGCTCAGGCAAGATCATAAATTGAGCCGCGTGCCACCTCAACACAGGACAGACCTGTGGATCATAAAGAGGTCCGACCTACAAAACGACTGAAGTTGACTATTAAGCACCACGCTAAACCTCAGGCTTCCCAAACGGAGGTGGTCGGCGATGCACCCATTGGTTGAGAAGGTAATATTCCAACTCTTGTCTTCTTTTCAGTCCTTTCTTCAACCAAGATTTAGACTTAGCAAATTTTATATTCTAGAAGGTCATGGCAAAGACGCGATGATGTACAACCCCCCTTCTCCTGACTTAGACTTTTTCGGAGGATCTTGTTTCGTGCCACGAGCAGATGAGGTCGTGGATCAGGATCTGGCTGGTGTTGGAACAAGCGTGGTTCCTAATACCGGCGAAGGTGCCGTTGTAGGATCTGCTTTGCCCATGGTGAATGCTAGCCCAGGTACACCTATTATCGGTAGTACACCTTTTAGATGGTTATCTCGGGTATTAAACGACTCAAAGTTCGTTCCTCCTCTAATTGCTTATATGCTTTTGGCTCTTTTAGAAAAGTTACAAGAGGGGATTGTTGATGTTGAGATTGAAGAGCCTGTTGTCACCACCGGAGGTGAATTTAATTCTCTTTCATTGTTGATTTTCAACTTCTCTTTCCATATCTTAACACTCAGAATTTTCTTCAGATGTTTCAATGGAAGGCCCAAATGATAAAGAAACCTTTCACAATGCAGCCGACGTACCTCCATCTGATCCCATACAAGACCCTTCGGGCTCTGGCGGCAGGCTGCTTGATGATATGTTGTCAGAACAAGCTCGTCATAGGACTGTCGAACCAATTATTGAAGCTGTTAAACCGGTCGTCGAGGCTGGTTCCTCTGCATGTATGAATTTTATCTTTTTATGAAAACTATTCCCTTATCGGTTTTACTTAACCGTAAGGGAGTCGTACTTGTAGGACCAGTCGTTGAGATTGATGTAACTACTATTGTTGGGATATCTGACGATCCTGAGGGTCTTGATTTCTTACTGTTGGTAGGAATTATCATAGAAGCTTAATCGTCAGTTGCTCCAACTCAGCTCAGAATCCCTACGACCGAAACAACTACTATAGCTGCGGGGATTAGTCCTGTTGAAGAGGCCGTGAGACCAACTGATGAGGTTGGTACGTCAATGGTTACGACATCAGCGACAATCTTAACAATTCAAGAGGTCGTGCCGGCAGAACCAAGTGCGGGCCATCAACTTGAGGAGACATCGCTTGACTTTGGTAAATTCTTACACTGATGCTGATTTAGAACTTTGGCTAAGATTTCAAAGGTATTTATATCTTCTTTTCCTTGTAGGGCCATCTTCTCGGCTCAATGATATGGTCAAGGCTCTGCTATCTGATAATGACCCAGATCAAGCTCTACTTTGCAAGGAAATCGGCTCTCTCTTCTTCTTTGTGAACACGATGATTGATAAGCTTCTCATCAAGGGGCTTTCCTTCCATCAATTTAGACCAGCGCTTTCCGCTAAAATACATGCTATAGAGAAATCAGGCTCTCTGGATCTGGCGCAAGTCATAGCTGGTGATTTCGACCGGCTAGAGTGCGAGTTCCAACATTACAAGAGTTGAAGACTGTCGGTACTTCAACATACATAGCCACCCAGATGGAATCTCGTTTACAAGTATGGCGCGACACTCGAGCCTCCGCTGGGCTTAAGATTCAAATGAAACAAAGTCGAGTGGATCAGATGAAAACCGCCCTTGCTGAGAAACAAACATCTTTGTGTCAACTCAAATCCTCTATTACGTTGGGCGAAGCTAAAATCGAGCGACTCAAAGAGGAGCTCAAGGAAGAGGAGGAGGCCTTAGTTATCTTGGAGATGACGAAGGCTGACTTTGAGCTTTCACAGGTTGTGATATCCGGGAAGTTAGGGCTCTCGGAACAGAAGTTAGCTAAGATGGAAGAAGAGGCTGCGAAAACATTATCCCTTACCGAGGAATCCATCAAGGTTGAATTACAGCATGAGCTTGAGCGAGCTTATACATAGGAATTGATTAGACTTTAACAGCAAGTCCGTAGTCACAAGCTTCATGTAGATTGACTGTGACTTTTGTACCTACAAACTCAATTTTCATTAATAGAAGATATTTCTTTTTTCGTTCGTTGTACCACTTTTATTATGATGTCCTATTCTGTTTGGAAATATTTATAGGATTTTTGGCAAACCCTCAACCATCAACAGGTTTGATGAGCCTTTACCGACTACCGTTTGAGTCGGGCTAGCATGTGGATTGTTTTGGTCCGTTCCGCATGTAACGTTATGCTAAGAGAGTTAATTCTCTTAGACTTGGTGCTATGATTTTGAATACATAGACTTCACCATTTCTTATGAAAATATAGCATCCGGCAACGCGTGTTAGGCATTGATTTATCCCTGCTTATGCTTCAGGATAAAGTTCCCCATAGTTGGACTCTGATGTCTTTTTTAATCGGTGAAAGACTAAACCAGCAATGCGTGTCAAACGTAGACTTAGGATTTTTGGCAAACCCCCAGCCTTCAACGGATTTGATATGCCTTTACCGATTACTGTTTGGATCGGGCTAGCATGTGAATTATTAAAACCCGTTTCACATGTAACGTTGTGTTAAGAGAGTTAATTCTCTTAGACTTGGTGCTATGACTTTGAATACATAGACTTCACCATTTCTTACGAAAATATAGCATCCGCCAACGCGTGTTAGGCGTTGATTTATCCCTGCTTAGGTTTCGAGATAAAGTTCCCCAGACTTGGAATCTGGTGTCTTTTTCAATCGCTAAAAGACTAAACTGGCAACGCGTGTTAGGCGTATGCTTATCTCTATTTAGGAGTCGAGATAAAGTTCCCCGTGCATGAAATGTCCGGATTTGAAGTTGAGAATTGTGTCTTTTTTCAGGGTAAAGACAAACCCGATGCTGGAGAGGAAGAATTTTATATTTTATCCCCAGGTCTTGTTTAGAGTAAAGACGGACCCAAAAATAGGAGAGGAAGAATTTTATATTCTATCTTCCAAAACTGAAGAGGAAGAATTTTATATTCTATCTGTAGTTACAAAGGAGACTCGAGGTGGGATCTCTACCCCCAGAATCTGGAAAGGTAAAACTAGGAGTGTGATCTCCACTCCGAGAATCAAAAAAAGTTCAAGCAACCCTAACTTTTATAGGATTGGTTGCTTAATCTAAGAAAAGAGTTCCTCATTTATTGAGGTGAAATTCTGATTTTAGCCCTAACTTTTATAGGCTTGGCTAAAAAGGAAAACGTGGAAGTCTTTCGTTTATCGAAAGGGATGACCCGATCTTGGTCCTAACTATCTACAGGTTTGACCAAGTGAGGTTGGAGGCAATCCTAACTTTTATAGGTTTGATTGCTCAATTTGAAAGTGGACCTCTCGTTCATGGAAGGAATCGAGAGGGGAATCTGGCTTTGGCCCTAAGTTTTATAGGTTTGACCTGAAAGCAATGAGAGTGGAACACAGATAGCAATAGAAATATCGGCTCGTACTAACCACTCAATGGAGGATTTTGATGTTAAGTGATCAGGACTTAACACGTCAAGTTTTGAAAATTGCTAAGAATTGGCGGATAAAAATTTTGGTAGGCCTACTGTTAATTGATTTGATTAGTGGGGGATTTTGTGAGGAAAGATTAATCTGTCAAAATGGTTGAATCTCACCTCAGCACAAAAATTCATAGGAGTTAGTAAAATCGATATCAACAATAGGATACGTTCTAACTTTGAGAACATTCAAAGTTTAAGTATGGACTTCTTATTTATCACTTTGTAGCAGCTGAGTTATCCCTAAGAATACCACATACTATCGGGAACTTCCCGATACATGGGTTGTCCCGAAGGTACTAAGGATGGTACTTTTTCAAGAACTTGTCGTTTATTGGCATCATCAGTCGGGCGCCTTCCTTGGTAATGAGGCGATATGCGTCATTTGAATAGACTATCTCTACCACAAATGATCCCTCCCATTTAGGTTCAAATTTGCCTTTCTTTTTGGAGTTAAGGATCATGGGCCGTCATTCGGTTAAGACTAGATCTCCTTCTTTAAACTCCATTGTCGAATTTTTTTATTAAAAGCTCGAGAAATTCTGGCTTGGTAGAATTCAATGTGCTGTTGAGCTTCCAATCGCTTCTTGTTGAGCATTTCGAGTTCTTCGAGATGTTTCTGAAGTTGTTCTTCGGTCGTTATCTGGGTTGCGAGAGAGATTCGAAGAGACAGAATTTGAATTTCCAATGGAAGGACGGCTTCACACCCATATACCAGAGAGTACAGGGTCACTCCGGTAGGCGTGCGAACTGTGGTATGATAGGCCCATAGAGCTTCCCCGAGTTTATCATTCCAATCTCGTTTATTGGTTTTCACGAGCTTCGACAAAAGTTTTATGATAGTCTTATTGAAGGCTTCAGCCATTCCATTTGCTGTGGGATGTAAGCCGTCGACGAGAGGTCCTGAATTTTAAATTTCTTGCAAAATTTGATGAAGGCATTGCTGACAAATTAAGGACCGTTATCATGTATGATTCGTCTTGGGACACCATACCGGTAGATAATATGGTGTTTGATGAATATAATGATATTGCTTGTCTTAACTTCTCTGAGTGGAATCGGTTCAGCCTATTTGGAGAAGTAATCAGTAATTGCTAGAATGAATCGGTCACCTCTAACCAACGGGGGGTTTTTAGGACAAACAACATCCATTCCCCAGGTCTCAAAAGGCCATGTCATAGCTGAAGGGTGCAAATGCTCCGGGGGTTGGTGCATATAATTCGCGTGTATTTGACACGCATGACACTTCCGTGTGTACGCGACTGCTTCTTTTATCATGGTGGGCCAAAAATATCCCATTCTTCTGATACGATCATAATGTTTGGGACCGGGTTGGTGTGCGCCACAAACTCCTTCGTACGTCTCCTTAAGGATTTCTTCCGCCTCTTGAGTAGATAGGCAACGTAATAGTTAACCGTCATATCCCCGACGGTATAGTGTTCGACTCTCCATGTTATAGTAGAATCTCGGTGCTCTCCATCGGATTGAGTCCCTTTCCTTCACGTCTTCCGGTAAGATTCTATGCAAGACGTAATCGATGATGGGGAAACGCAAATCTCAGGGTTCAAACTCAACTTGAGTTGAGTATACTTCTTTAATATCATTTTCTCCGTTGTCTACATCATAGATTGGTACGAAGAGTTGGTGAGTTCTCACCATAACGAATAGTTCCATTTCGGGAGGCTGTGCTAGAGATATTGCTAATGCATCCGCGTAGGCCTTCTGTAAGCATGGAAATGTATTCAATAAAGAATCCTTTGAACGATTCCGCCATCTCAACGACCATCCTATAGTATGGTATTAGATCCTGTTTTCTGACCTCATACTCCCCTTGAACATGTTTAACTACCGGTTGAGAGTCATCGAAAGCTTCAAGGTATTCGACCCACAGTTCTTTAGCAAAGCTGAGCCTAATAAGCAACGCGTTATACTCGGCTACATTGTTTGAGCATGGCTCGGTCAGCGAATAGGCCCGAGGCATCACATGTTTTCCTGGGGAAACTAAGACAACTCTAACTCCGGTGGAATCTTAGAACGTCCAGGAGCACTTGCTACATTAGTTGTTCCAGGAGCACTTGCTACATTATTTGCTCGAGAGGCACCGTCGAAGTACAAACGCCACACCTGCTGATGGCAAGTCGCGTTGGCTTCGTGGGTTTCATCTGGCAGATCGTCGTATACCTCGGCGGTATCCGTAGTTGGATTAGCTGCCAAGAGATCATAAATAGCTTGTCCCTTAACCGACTTTTGTTGCTTAAAGTGTAGGTCGTATTGGGACAGAAGCAGGGCCCACTTTGCTAGCCACCAATTGATGCAGTAAAATTATGTACCAAAATTACAAGTGTGCAATTGATCAAGTTATAGTATAAAAAGTTATCGATCCCACGAGGAAGGTGATTTTAAGAGATTATTAGAATAAGTTCTTATATTGTGTGCGTAACAAAATAGGATTAAAGAATAAGTATGATTGTGATGAGTGATTGTTGTGAATATATACAAGAGACAATAAATTGAATTTTAGAGAAAAGAAATAAGAATCAAAGAATAAATAAAATCATAAGGCAAGAAAGAAGAATGAATAAAATCAAGAAATAAAATCAAAAATGAAAAGAAAATTCAAGAAAGTCAAGATGGAGGATTTAATTAAGATATGATAAATCTAGAATTTAATCTACTAACTAATCTCAATTACAAAATACAAACTATTCTCTTTTTATCATATTTCAACTTAGATTTATTAAGCATAGACTATCAAACCATTTAAGGAAAATATAACCTATCAAATTATCATCTAAGTTAAAATTACTAATCATGATAAAAATAATAACAAGATAGTAATCCTAGAATTCATAAGCATAACCTATCAAACCATTTTAGATAAGCATAGATTATCAAATTCTTCTTCTACCGATTAGTTCTCTAGTGGATTATCCTACACATGAATATTTTAAGTGTAAGAGAATAATTGACATAATATAAAGGAAATTAGACTAGTTTCATACAATTCTAAGATTCCTACAAGAATTAATTTCACATCTTAAGAAATAAAAGCAAGAAGAAAAAGAACTAATTATAAAAAAAAGAAAAGAAAAATCTACACTATGAACAAGAAATAAATCTAACTACAAAGAATTAAAATATAAACTACAAAATAAATTGTAAAAATTAAATGCAAGAAAATAAATCTACTCTAAAACATAAAGTGTAAAAAGAAATAAAAAGACAAGAAAATAAATCTACACTACAAGCATGAATGTAAATCTAACTAATAAGCAATAATAAAGAAATTACTAAAATAAATAAAAGAAATAAAAAATGCAAACCTTTAAATTGCTCTTCATCTCCATCCTTATCATTCAACAAAAATGAGAAAAGAAAAATTTAATGTGGAGAAAAATTATTATTATTAGTTGCAACAAAAGTTATAATATTTCGAAGGCCTTCTCAATTAAGAGTAGCCCTCCTCTTCAAATAGAGTTACAAAATTTTTCACACATCTAACCCCTCACTCTCTACCCCTATTTATAGTAAACATCAGTGAATGAGAGCCATTGGATTAAAATCTTATCTAAAAATAATAAATTTTTGCCTTAGATTCGTAACAAACTGTACGTCCTTATCGATGCTGACATCGATAGGGGTATCGATGCGGGTATCGATTCCCAGCCTTCTCCTGTTGCTGTCCGAGCTTCTTTCTTTCTTTGGGCTTGGGCTTTTTGATTTTTTTTTCACTTTGGCTTCTTGAATTCCCATTGGGCTTTTCTTCATTTCTTCTTGCTTTATTGTTTTGATTTTGGGCTTTTGGATAAATTAACAATTTGATTTTCCAATGGGCTTCTTTGCTTCATTTCTTCATTTCTTCTAGGGGTTTTGATGAGAGATGAGATTTTGAGCTCTTATTCTTCATTAACCTGCAATTTAAGATAAAAGCAATTATTAGTGGCATATTTATTCATATAAAATAGATAATGAGTGTATAAAATTATAATAAAATGTGATTATCAAATACCCCCTCACCTAAACTTTTGCAAGTCCTCTAGCAAAGAAAATAAAGGGAAAATCCTAACTCACTTTTGTAGGATTCACGGTTGTATTTAACGCATACAACAAGCCTTTAAACCCTTAGGTTACCTTAATGGACGAGTTGTAGTCTCGTGAGGGTTTGTAGTGAATATACCCACAAAATTTGGTCAACTTGCCAAGTTAAATAAGTCAGTAAATAACTAATTTTCTTTGATATATTTAGACATTCTAACTGAAGCTAGTTAATAATCAAGAAAACTTTTTTATATATAACTCCAATGTAAATCTCTTAGAAAATCTTTTTCATTATAGAAATACAAAACCAAGTCAAATCTTAGAGATTTGATTTAAAAGTTTTGAAAAGAACAGGCTAACTCTTTGTTTTAAATAACTTTCAAGTCTCTTGATCAAAAATTGTTTTTCAAAACCATATATACAAAACAACAATATATATAAAAAAAATGGTTAGTGTTATAGATATGTATAAATTTTTTTTCTTTCACTCACTAATTCTTGGTGATTGTTTTCTATTTTAACGGGCTTTCTAAGTGACCATTTAACGATTTTTGGGCCAATGAATCCCAACCCAATTGGGCTTAGGTCATTAGGTATAGAAATACTCTTTGGGCTTAATTACTCTGTCAACTTAGGCTTTATAAGATAAAATCACCTTGAATTTAAGAGTTTTTTCTTTCTTTTTGTTTTGGTGCCCATTTTTCGCACTCTTCTTTTGTAATTTTTTTAATATATATATATGTATATATATTCTGAAAAATATGTAAGTTAAGACACTTTGAA
>BQKN01063069.1:0-42961 GCA_022839385.1 Asparagus kiusianus
CGTAGATCTGTTCGGATCTAGATCGTGCGGTGGTCAACGGATCAACCATCGGCGCAGGCAAACAACCCACGAAAGCGAGTGACCGGATAACAGGAGCTCGCGATTTGTTCGACAAATAAAGAAAGTTGTAATTTTCATTTTTTGTTTGATTTTCATTGTAACCGGATCTTATAAAAAGACCGGATCTTTGTAACCCAAAAAGTTGTTATTTAAGAGTACAATGGAATCATCAATGAAGAAAGCTACCATTTTTCCCGCGAACAATCTGGCGACCACAGTGGGAGCCACCGATCTCGCTGCCGAGATCGGAGCGTCGTAGCCGCGGATCTCGATCCCGGTCGTGGAGGAGGTCGAGTATGAGTTCGACCAGTAGAAGTACGAGGAGTACATGTCCTCATCTGGATCAACCTCCCCCCGTAAGTCCAAGAAATCCCAGAAGTTCTCCTCCAGGAGAAAAGTTCGTTGGTGCGAAGAATTTGAAGCCACCAACGACAACCTCACCCTGATCGACGCCGAAGTTGCGTCGGGTGAAGTCCCACCGGCCTCTAAGCAGGTCAAATCCACCATTGAAGGCGTGGTGACTCTCTCTAAGAGAGCTCGCCAGAGGCAGCGTCAACGCCTTGCGAAGCAATTCGCAAAGGCCATGGAGTCTGTTGATGGGGTCCGCTACAATGCGGATCTGAAGAGCAAACGAGGCAAACAGCCTCAACAACAAATGAATGGTGGTTCCTCCAAGCCATCAACTATGGAGTGGGTCCGTGTCAAACGGAATCGCTCGACGCTGGAGGAGCGCATCCGCAAATGTCGCGCATTATCAGCGCAAGCACGGGCCAAAGCTGAAGAAGCCCGTAGAAGGGTGCAGAAGGAGGTGGCCAAGAAGCCGCCATCAACACGCAAGGTTTGGAGGCCGAAGTCTGAAGCGGCAATTCAGACCAAGGAGCAACAATAGCAACCGTCGAAAGTACAACTTCCGGCGAGTAAATCCAAACCGCCGATCACTTCCACAACTGCTCTGGGAGATCTCGTAGGATCGTCCCAGAAGAGGAAGTCGGTTTTGGAGCACCTCGGTCCACTTCCCAAAGAACGAGGCAAAGCTCCAGTCCAAGAACGGTTGGGGCCAATGAAGAAGTCCCAAACGATTCAACATGCTGGGGGTCGCCGCAACCCTCAACATTTGGAGAAAATCGTGGCACCCAAGCGTACAACTTTGCGCATCGAAGTACAGGAGCCCGCTAAAGATTCACGCCCACAAAGGCGTGTTTCGAGGCGCATGACTCTTGAAAGCCCAAAGAAGGTAATTCATCCTCAGAAGGAAACGTTGTCATCTGATGACGATGACGTTATACCTGGGAAATCGTGCCAACACACGATAGGTTGCTCCGACTTTCAAACGGACGAGTTGTACTATCGTGCTGGGGGTACGAGCAAATCCAGAAAGAGAAGCCCTCGAAGGCTCGAAACTCAGTGTCCTTGTTCAAAGCTTATTTAGGCGGTACTGTCTGAGTGCAACTGTGTCAAGGCAGTCCCCGAGAGAGTTTCTGTGTTTGAAAGACTCAGCATTGAAATGCCAAAGCCAAGGACTAGGCGTTTCCGATGAAGAAGAACGATGGTCGAAGAAGGCGAACATTCAAGAGTCACTGCCAACATGACCAACAAAGGAACATCGGCTTAGGACAACCCCGAGGCGATTCCAGAGGTGCCCCGACGTGTAACTCGTCTTCAATCCGAAGCCATCATTCGTGCAACGTATGGTAGGGTTCGGACAAGAGTACCTTCGGGAGATGAAGAATCAGATGCCGGCTCAGCAATTGCATCTGACAATACCGTGTCCAGTGAAGGGCAACCCCGCGAATCATTCATGATAAGCGTGAAACAAGTGGCCAAGATGCTCGAAGAGGCCATGGCCAAACAACAGGAAAACTTTAGGTTCGAAATGCAGATGGCCATGCAGAGCATGAGAGAGATGCATGACCAACAGATCCAGGCACTGACGAACCGGCAAGGCGAACCAAGCCGCCGTAATCCAGTTGTTCAGGAAGTGGAGAATGCGAATGCGGATGAAACCCACAATGCCAATGATCCTCCCATTAATGCAGGGGGTGGCAATGAGAATGCTAGTCACAACACCACGCTTCCACCTCCGAATCGTACTGATGAAAACTCGGGTGAAAGTCTGAAAATTAAAAACCTCGAGAGCAAAATTAACACATTGATTTTCGCTCAAGAGATGAAAAAGATGGGCATTCCTTGTCCATACCCAAGAGAGTGGGAATCAATCCCATATCCGGCGAAGTTCAGTCTAATTAACTTCACGCCGTTTAATGGGATGGGTTCACCCACTCAGCATTTGATTTATTTCAAATCGCACTTGGGGATAATCTCTGGTAATGAGCCTCTAATGGTGCGGTCATTCGTTGGCACTCTTCGCGGATCCGCCTTCGATTGGTATCGCCGCCTCAAGCCAGGTAGCATTAACAGCTGGGACGACATGGAGACTAAGTTCCTCACAAATTTCTTTAACGACGATACCGAGATATCCATCGGATCACTGCTCGATGAGAAGCAGAAAGACGGGGAGTTAGTCGACACCTTCGTCAAAAGGTTCCGGAACAAGGCGATGAATTGCCGGGATCCGATCACTGAGGAGTTCATCCTCCAGACCTGCCACAACAACCTTTCGCTGGACGTGTTGGAAGCAATGGGCACAGCACCATCCAAGACATGGAAGGATTTGAAGGTCCGAGGGGAGCAAGCTGAGCGATTCCTCAGGAGAAAAAAGGCGGAGAGAGGCCAACCGGCAAAAAATCCTCCGAAACAGAACTTCAACCCGAAAGGAAAAGGTAAAGCTCATGCTAATGCCGTTGATGCTAACCAAACTTTTCAATTTCAACCTCAGCAACAGCAGCAACAACGAGCGCCACAACAATCCCAGCTGCATTGGCAGCAACGGTCTCAGAAGCAAAAATCTTCAGAGCCAAAGTTTCCTAAAGTGTACTCCTTCAAGGATGATGAAGTTCCTGGCATCTTCAAGTACTTGTTGGAGAACAACAAAATTCAGCTGCCAGCGATCGTGGATCAAGAGGGAGCCAGCAAAGTGACGGATCCGAAGTACTGCGCATACCACAGAGCGGTCCATCACCCTACGAGGTCATGCTACCACCTCAAGGACAAGATCCAGGCGTTAATCGACGTAGGGGTCATAACCCCGAAACCGGCCAAGAATGTGGGAGCAAACGTGGTGTCAATCAGTTTTGGATTGGTGCCTACAACTTGGTTCGAGCCAAAGCGCGTCACCAAAGTCGGAATGAAGACGGTGAATGATGACCCACATGGACAGCGCCAAAAGGGACTTGTGCCACACACAGCCCCAAACGGCGAAATCCTCTGGGTTCATCCAGATCTCATTGAAGATGAACAATGGACAACGTCTTCAAAGAGAAAGGGCAAAGGAAAGGCTTGTCATGCAACTTCCGCAATCTTCGAAGAAGACGGCGATGAAGCTCCTACCTTTCCGCTTTCCGACGAGGAACAGGAAGTCTTTGCGACCCGGAGTGGAAATGAGTATCACTTCAAATATCCATCTCCTGGTGATCAATTAGCTGAGCAAGGAGTGGCAAAACGGGGACCAGCCAAGACTCTCACAGAGCTGGGGGTGATTACGGTTCCTAAACCGGTGGAGGAGGCTCGACGACAGCCGGTAGATAAATAGAAAGAAAAGAGGCCCGAGGAGGTTCAAAATCCGAAGCAGTCTCGTTTCAGTCGTCCGATTGGAAAGGATAAACTGGAGAGTTTGAAAACTCCGCGCGTCTTCGACATCATGGCTTAGCTAGCCAATATTCCAGCGCGGATAATGCTATATAAGCTGCTGCGGTTGTCTAAAGAGACTAGAGAAGCCTTGCAAGAGGCCTTGGCCGATTCAGAAGCATTCCTCACTCGGATCAAACCGACGTCTGAGGAACTAGAACTTTTAGCTCAACAGTGCAATGTGGCAGCTAAGAACATTCCCTGCATCACCTTCACCAAAGAGGACATGCAGACGAAGAATTCGAACCATGATCGGCCCCTGTACTTCGTCGGGTACATTGGCTCCAACGAAGTCAACCGAATCCAAGTGGATCCGGGTTCCACTGTGAGCATTATGCCGCTTCACCTAATGCATAGCCTTAGCATTCCAGTCAGCAAATTGGCGTCTACGGGCACAGTCATTTACGGATTCAACACCAGCGGGTCAAGGCCTTTGGGAAAGATCCGAATAAAGTGCCAAATGGGCGATCTGAAGACGGAGGTCACGTGCTACGTGATTGATGCTGAGACATCCTATAACTTACTACTGGGTCGGCCTTGAATCCATAGTAATGTTATAGTTCCCTCCACCTTACATCAGTGTCTGAAATATGTCGACACTGATGGAAGGGTCAGGACAGTGGTCGCGGATAAGCAACCATTCAAAGGGTATGAGAATTACTTCACTGATTCTCTCCTTTATGGTAATGAATCCGATACGGAACCATCGGTCCAGGGCACGGATAGCGGAGAAGAAGCTGATTCCGAGGCCGGATTCGATTACAATGACGGTTTTGTTTTAAATGATATTGTACCCTTTGTAATCAATCTTGACGATGAACAATCGTCAGATGGCGGTTGTAACTAGCAACTTGCCGATATTAAAATAAATCATGATTTAGAGTACTCCTTGTCTCTTGATGATGCGATAAAGGGATTATACGATAATCCTGATTTATGTATGCCGCTCCGATCATCTTATGTAATGAAGAAACGTCCCCAGCATTCTTTCGGAACAACCCGAATTATTCCTGCCAAGATAGGGGGACAAAAAGAAGTGATTTACGGTAAAGGAGAAAATCTTCCGTTGCCAGATCATTTCCTAAGAGAAGACGAAGATAATGACAAATCTGGTCTGCACTTATCTAAGTATAGTCCGGAAGCGCGCACGCTCATGGAAATACAAGGATACGACTTCACACTCGGAGAAGGTTTATACTTCGATCGAGGTTCCCGTATCCCAGTCAAAGCGGCGTATGTACCAAAAGGGAAACCGGATGATTATTACCGTCACAAGAGAGGCTTAGGCTATGTTTCATCGTCTGATGACGAATGTGGTTGGCAAATCATCGATCAAATTGCTAACAAAGCTAAGGATGGGTACTTGCCAGATTCTTCAGATGGGGATTCTGACACAAGTTTGGGAGAAGTGTTCAAGACCTTAATGTCGAACATGACTACAGCTGATCTATCTACGATGGAAGATGACGATCAAATGCCAACATGGGAGGACCCATGGGTTCATCACCCAAACATGCAGTATGGCGATAGATTTGAACAGAGGGAACCCCCCACAGAGGACAAGATAGTCCAAATTAATATGGGCGATGAAACCAACCCGAAACCCATATTCATCAGCGATAGTCTTCCCCCAAATGAGAAAGAGGAATTAATTGCTCTCATCAGGGAATATATCGACGTCTTCGCTTGGAACTATGAAGACATGCCAGGGCTTGACCCCAATGTGGCAATGCACCGCCTCGACATCAAGCCAGATGCCAAACCTGTCAAACAACAGCAAAGATGGTTTCATCCGCAGATTATGGAAGCCATCGAGGCAGAGGTTAAGAAGTTGATCGACTCAGGATTTATCCGAGAGGAACAACATCCAGACTGGTTAGCCAACATCGTTCCCGTCATGAAGAAGAATGGCAAAATCAGGATTTGCATCGACTTCAGGAATCTGAATGAAGCATGTCCAAAAGACGATTTTCCTCTCCCATAACGGATGTCATTATCGACAATACATGCGGATTCGAGAGAATGTCCTTCATGGACGGCTTTTCGGGGTATAACTAAATCAAGATGTACCCGGATGACGAAAAGCATACAGCGTTCAGAACGCCCCTCGGTGTCTTCTGCTACATGGTGATGCCTTTTGGTCTAAAGAATGCAGGCGCCACATACCAGCGAGCGATGACTAAGATTTTCCAAAAGCACCTCAGGAAAACGGTCGAGTGCTACGTTGATGATTTGGTTGTAAAAAGCCGCAACAAAGAAGATCACATCAAAGACTTGAGGACGATGTTCGATCTCATGCGGAGTCATCAATTGAAGATGAATCCCACAAAATCCTTCCTCAGAATGTCCAGCGGAAAATTCCTTGGATTCATCATCACCACTAAGGGTATACACATCGACCCAGACAAGGTAAAGGCAATACGTGAATTGCAACCCCTGAGGAATCTAAGAGAGCTCAGAGGATTGCAAGGGCGTTTAGCTTACATCCGGAGGTTCATCTCAAATCTTTCTGGGAAGTGCCAACCATTCTCTAAGCTAAACAAGAAAGGTGTGTCATTTATTTGGGACGACGCCTGCCAAAAAGCACTCGAAGATATCAAGACATATCTCACGAACCCTTCTGTTCTTGTTGCACCAAAATCAGGTAAACCGTTCTTGATTTACATCAAGGCGATGAACCATTCGATAAGTGCTTTATTAGCACAAGACGATGATAATGGTCACGAACAGGTAGTTTATTACCTAAGTCGGACCTTGATAGGCGTCGAGTCTCGATATCTGATGATCGAGAAAGAATGTCTCGCATTGGTATTCGCAGTACAAAAGATGCGACATTACTTGGTTGGCCAGATGATTTACGTCATTGCTAATGTTAATCCGGTACGGGTATTCATGACTCAACCGGGTTCGATGAATTGGCGGTTAGCGAAGTTGGCCCTTCTCTTGTCTCAATATGATTTGCACTTCAAACAGCAGAAGTCGGTCAAAGGACAAGCAATTTGTGATCTTTTGGCGGCAAGTCCGACAACAGATACGGTTGAAGTATATGATGACTTGCCAGACGAAACCCACGAGGTTAATACCACATCACACCAACAAGTATGGCAATTATACTTTGATGGTGCTTCGAGAGCAGTTAATAAGGCAATAACCCCTGGATGTTCTAGAGTCTCCTCCAGAGTTGGAGTTGTCTTAGTTTCCCCGGGGAAGCATGTGATGCCTCGGGCTTATTCACTGACGGATCCATGTTCCAATAACGTAGCCGAGTACAACGCGCTCCTCATTGGACTCACTTTCTTTAAGGAGCTGGGGGTCGAATATCTCGAAGCTTTTGGGGATTCTCAATTGATAGTCAACCAAGTTCGTGGAGAGTATGAAGTCAGGAACCCAGATCTGATTCCGTACCACCAGGAGGCTATCAAAATAGCGGATTCTTTTGAAGAATTCTATATTGAATACATCCCTCGTCTCTAGAACGCTTATGCAGATGCACTGGCAGCACTAGCGGTATCACTCGCGCAGCCGCCCGAAACTGAACTACTAGTCACAGTAAGATCACATCAACTCTGTATACCCATATACAATATGGATATCGAAGAGGAAGATAACAGAAATGAAAACGCCAAAGAGGTGAACTCGACCCAAATCGGGTCTGAGTCCCGAGATTGGCGCTTTCCCATCATTGATTATGTCCAATATGGCATTTTGCCAGAGGATGTAAAAGAAAGAGAATCTATTCGCCGAAGAGCACCACGGTTCTTTTACAATACCGAGACCAGTACATTATACCGTCGAGGGTATGATGATTTGCTTCTCCGATGCCTTTCGAACGAAGAAGCAAAAGAAGTTCTTAAGGAAGCACACGAAGGAGAATGCGGTGCGCATCGGCCTGGTCCCAAGCTGTATGATCGAATCAGAAGAATGGGACATTTCTGTCCAATAATGGTACGTGATGCAATCAAATATGCACGAGAATGTCACGCCTGTCAAGTGCATGCGAATTATATGCACCAACCACCGGAGCGGTTACACACGTCAACCACGTCCTGGCCATTCGAGACATGGGGTATGGACATTGTCGGTCCTATTTTTCCTCCTTCAGTCAAAGGTGATCGATTTATCCTCGCTATCACGGACTACTTTTTGAAGTGGGCTGAAGCAATTCCGCTTAAAGAAGTGAAGTCGAACAACGTCATCAACTTCATCAAGCATCATGTCATATACCGACACGGCGTGCCGAGACGGATCATTCATGACAACGGTCCGCAATTCATAAGCAACGCTTTCATCAGGTTCTGTGACAAATTCAAGATTCAAGATGTTTCGTCAACGGCTTATTATCCCGCTGCTAATGGATTAGCTGAGGCTTTCAATAAGACGATCATCAAGATCCTGTCAAAACTCGTGAAAACCAATAAGCGAGATTGGGACGATAAACTCGGCGAAGCGCTCTGGGCTTATCGCACCACCATACGCACACCTACGGAAGCCACCCCCTATTCGTTGGTGTACGGATGTGAAGCAGTGCTACCGTTGGAGATTCAAATCCCCTCCCTTCGGATCGCTCTCGCAACGGAGATGACGACCGAAGAGCAGCATCAAAAACGTCTCGAAGAACTCAAGAGGTTGGATGAAAGGCGCTTGGAAGCTCAACAACACATCGAGTTCTACCAAGCTAGGATATCTAGGGCTTTCAACAAGAAGGTCCGATAGAGAAGCTTCAAGGAAGGAGATCTGGTCCTCGCTGCTCGCCGACCAATAATCCTTAACTCCAAGAAGAAAGGTAAATTCGAACCCAAGTGGGAAGGACCGTTTGTAATAGACACAGTCTATTCAAACGGCGCATATCGCCTAATTTCTCTAGAGGGTATCAGGCAATTAATGCCAATAAATGAAAAGTTCCTGAAAAAGTACTATCCTTAGTACATTCAGAATAACCCATTTATTGGGAAGTTCCTTGAAGAATATTACACTCAATATTCTAGAGGATAACCCAAAATCATTTTCACCACCAAAATCCCTCACTGATCAATTCCAATTGACAGTGAGTCCACCAAAAAAATGTTCTTCTGGCCCTCTTGACTCTTTCCATGAACAAGAGGTCCACTTTCAGTTCGGAGTCCTCTCTCGATAAACGAAAAAACTCCCTTTCTTTTTTCTTTGGTCAAACCTTCTCATGGTTATAACCGAAGTTAAAATTTTATTTCGATAAACGAAAAACTCATCTTCAGGCTAGATAACCAATCCTATAAAAGGTAAGTTTATCTAGATCTTCTAGATTCTCGGAGTGGAGATCCCACTTCTAGTTTCTTTTGCGCTAGAAATAGAATATAAAATTCTTCCTTTCTAGAATCAAGGAATAGAATATAAAATTCTTCCTTCCTTTTATTCGGGTTCGCCTTCACCCTAAAAGAAGATCGGGAAATAGAATATAAAATTCTTCCTTTCCCACACCAACCTTTTCCAAGAATTTATCAATTTAGGATTCATCCTAGGAAGTTTATCCCGAATCCTAAGCAGGGATAAGTCTGCGCCTAACACGCGCTGCCGGGTTAGTCTTTCTCCGATTGAAAAAAGACACCAGAGTTCGATCCTGGGGTATTTTATCCTAAAACCTAAGCAAGGATAAGTCTACGCCTAACACGCGCCGCTGGTTAGTTCTTAACCATTAAAAAGAACACTCGTCCACATATTCAATATTGTGGCAGGTTGTTATTAATAACACCAAAATCCATGCCTTACACGTATGGGGAATTTTATCCTGAATCCTAAGAAAGGATATGTCGACGCCTAACACGCGTCGCCGGTTTGGTCTTTATCCGTAGAAAAAGATACGAGAGCCTGACTCTGGGGACCTTTGTCCCGAAGCCTAAGTAGGGATAAGCCAACGTCTAATACACGTTGCTGGGTAGCCTATTCCCATGACAATGGCGAAGTCTACATATTCGAAGTTATAGCTAAAAGTCTAAGGGAGTTCATTCCTTTAGCACAACGTCACATGCGGAACGGATTAAGACAATCCGCATGTAAGCCCGACTCAAACGGTAGTCGGTAAGAGCACATCAAATCCGTTAAAGGCTGAGGATTTGCCAAAAATTCTAAGTCAACGTCTCATACACGTTGCTGTTTAGTCTTTTCACAGGAGAAAGACGAAGTCTACGTATTCAATGTCGTAGCACTAAAAGAGTTAACTCTTTTAGCTTAACGTCACGTGTGGAACGGATTTAGATAATCCGCATGCTAGCCCGACTCAAACGGTAGTCGGTAAAGGCTAATCAAATCCGTTGAAGGCTGGGGGTTAGCCAAAAATCCTAAAGCCAACACCTAACACGTGTCACCGGGTAGCCTATTCCCGTAACAATGGTGAAGTCTATGTATTCAACATCATAGCACAAAGTCTTAGAGAATTCAATCTCTGAGCGTAACTTTACATACAAACGGATTTAAACAATTCGCATGCTAGCCCGACTCAAACGGTAGTCGGTAAAGGCTCATCAAACCCATTGATGGCTAAGGGTTTGCCAAAAATCCTATGAGTATTATGGTCAATCATTTCAAACGGAATGACGAATCATAATAAAGATAAAGATCAAAACCAGTTTCACTAAGAGTATCAAAAGTCAAAGTACTCAGCAAACAAAATCATACATCAAGCCCATGACCAAAAATCTGCTGACTGATCTTAGACAGCTTCTCATCATAAGCTTGCCTAAGTTCAGTTCTGATGGACTCCTCGGTGGTGGCTAAAGTCCTCGCAGCAATCTCCTCTGTCTCGACTAGCTTCTGCTTCAAGGATTTCAGCTCATCAGATAAGGCAGTGTGGGTTTGCTGATCCTGTGCTTTTGTCATCTGAAGAATATCCATAGTCTCCTCTTTTTTACGGAGTGCTCTTCTGAGCTGGTCTATCTCAGTCGCACAAGAAGTAATAGAAAGGTCGAGCTCGGCAAGCGAAGATGATCTAACAGTAAGGCTGGTCTTAACTCGATCTACTCGGTCCCGCTGCATCTGAATCTCGAGCTCAGCAAGAATCTGAGTCTCGCGCGATGACTGTAAGCGGGTATCCAGCTCGGCAGCAATAAATGAGGAGGCGCCTGCATCTCGAAGATCACGAAACATCTGAAGCTCATGATCTAGGCAATCGAGGTCATTAACTATAGCCTGTGCCAAATCTGGATATCCTGCTTCCCTTATCAAATTGACTTTGGAATCAAGGAAAGGCTTGAATTGGCGAAGAAAGAGTCCATCGTGGAAAAGTTTGCCAATCATAGCATTCACGAAGGAGAAGAAGGAGCGAAGTTCTATGCAGAGAACGATCTTCTCAGGACTGTTATCTGATAGCAATTCCTTCACTAGGATATGAAGCCGAGAAGAAGACCCTACACAAAGAAGGAGAAATCCGTCAAAAATGTTTTGAGGAGGAAATAAATAACATTCTCAGTTGCTTAATTCATACCCTCTTGAGTCACTGGGGGTACTGGGGGTGTAACCGCTGTAGAGGTATCAACTGGTGTAGTTGGTCTCGCAGTCGGCTCAACAGGATCAGTCTCGACAAAAGCTCCTGTCAAACACAAAACAGAATTCTCAGAAACATCACATTATAGCTGCATTAGTCAAGAATTGGTTAATCCTATAATTAACTTGAGATGAGACACATACCTTCAAAAGAACCACCCTCAAGGTTCTCAGGTAATGTGGACTTAGGAAACATATCTCCAGGCAACTGGTCATCAATCTGAGGAGAGCCACACATGAAGTGAATCATAGGAGTGTCCACAAGCAAGCCTTCCTCATCAAAATCATCAATCGAGAAGTCTGACACAAGAGAATATAAGTACCAAAGAAGAATGAAGAGATTACAACCAATTGAAATGAGTTACCTTTTACGGGTGCATTAGCCTCTTTATTTCCAAAATCAACGTTCGCCTCCTGCAAGTTATCTGAAGGAGCGAGAAGTACAGAGACAATTAGAGGATGCGCAAATTCCAAATCATTCGACTCCTTTGCATGTCATCTAAAAGATATATTGTCAATGGTAGATGTACCTGGATTCGCTGGGTCGGGTCCTACATTGATATCCTCCCTAACGTCGGCAGCTACTGCAGGCCTCTCCACCTGGCGCGGTGAGTCAGGCTCGCCAGGAGATACAGGAACAGGATCAGGACTCATCTCGCTGTCTCCACGCTCTCCTATATAGAGATGGAAAAGCATGAGTCAATATTCTGAATAATCAAGAGAATGGTTAACAGGGTAGATGTTACCTCCGTCACTAGCAGGATCATCACCAGCCAAATCCATATCAGATGCTCGGGAAGCTGCACGCGGCTTGCGGGCTAATCTCTTCCGCCTAGCAGCAGGGACAATAATCGAAGGTCTCGCCTGGGGAGGATGACGGAACTCTTCTTCCTGATCACCAATGGTCCCTGAAACATCAAACCATTGTCAGCTTTAATAATTCTGGAAGGCAGAAGAAGAAGATGAATGATTAACCTCGTTCGGAAAAGTCCTCGTAATCTTCAGGATTTCCGCCTGAAGCCTCGTCTGCAGAATGGAAGGTCCTCTTTCCCTCTTCATCAATCCGACGAGTCTTGTTCCGTATCCTCTGTGACCGAGCGTTCTCCCAAATCCTACGAGAATAAACCTGAGAAGCTTCCTCGGCCTCTAGCTCTGCGATCGGTTTCACGGGGAGAGTCTTATTAGCTGCTAACAACCACTTGCAGCTTAAGAAAGTGAGGTTCAACTGCCGATCAGCACTCGGGAGACTGAACTTAGCACCAGTACAGCCAGTCACGGTCCACAACCATGCACGGAGACCATCCACCAAACCGCCGTGAGCCCGAAGCTGCTGACGGGGATTCCCGACGTAAAGCTGATCATAGCCAAACTGGCGAGCGAATCGGCAGGGTAGATATGGCTCTATGAAACACTGATCCCTCACCCGAAAAGTTAGATAACCTGGCCTAATGTTCAACAGCCAGTTAAAGCAGCCGATGTCTAAGTGAGTTCGATACTCCCTCGGCCTCTCCTCATCTATCAAACAATCGCCGTATCGGCCCGAGAACTGCGGAAAGCAAGTGAAAAATGTCCAACACTTGTGGACCTGCAGCTACTGTCTGATGTCAGAAAATCCGCGCCCCTCCCACTTGCTATTCTCAAGCAACTGTAGTAGGGGAGCGGAGTGGTCTGTGGCGTTCGGTACCGACATCATGTCAGAACGGTGAAGGACGAACCAAGCCATCAAATAAGTCTACGGAAGCTCCGTCTTAATAGTGGGAATCTGACCCGGCAAATCACTTTCCTTCCGTGTAAAGGCACCAGAAAGCTGTCGAAGTCCTCGATGAATGTTAGCCACCATCACCGGAAGAAGTGAAAGTTCTTTCTTGTAGGCGAGCTGAACTGCTGGGTAGAGCACTTCCAAGGGCAAGACGTCGCCAGACTGATATGGAACCACGCATTTCTTTAACCAAATAGCGAGATAACCGGCAAGAAGAGTCATCGGTCGAATCGGTGCGATTGCATACCATAAGAATGATTTGAACTTGGTCCCTGCAGGAAAGCCACCCTCAAGACTGCTAGTGGTATAAGAATGAGCGTCAATCTTCTTCAGTAGACTGTTCACCCCTGAGGGAGTAAGTGTGGCCAACTCACAAATAGCCTCGCCAGAATTACTTTCCAGATTCTTGAACAAATAGTTTGCAAACTGCTTCAGACTCACGAATACCTTAGTCCTCTTTGCTAAAGGCTCAGACTGCGCCAAAGAAATATGATAGTGACAAGTGAGGTCCCATAGAGTCTCATAGCGATCGGGCATACGATCCTTCAATTGATTCAATTCATGATTGGAGGGAAAGTATTCCTGATATAACATCTGTCCCATGGGCAAACCAGAAATCCTGTGCATCTCGTGAAGAGCCAAGCCCAACTCCCCTTGCCGGGTCAGAAAAGTGTTCGAATCTGGATTATAAAGCTCGAACAAAGCACAGAAATGCCTCGCGCTGACAGGCAAGCCATACATGGTGGCACGAACGGCTGCATATAAACCACAAGCGTGCAACTCCTCGCCCCATCGGCTTAAGACGTACGTCGTCATGCGAGTCCACCAAAACTTGTCCAAAGAATGGACCCAACCATAAATTCTGTGACGTGTCGCAGGCATCTCCCGTCCTAGAACAGCGAGGCGATTCCTCAAGGTAGAAGCGGTGGCAAGGAACTCGTTACGTGGTGGTGCATCCAGCCCCAATACTCCAGGACGCAATCTGGTGACATGACTCCTGCTCGAGCCAGGAAATGCCTGATGAGTGATGTAACCGCAGTGGACGCTCTCATGCTCCTCCGTCAAGCGCCACGACATCTCCCGTGTCACAGCCTGACGCCTAAGCTCAGCCAATGAATGATGCCGAGGAATCTTCGGCAAGTATATGAAACCACTGCCGGTTTTATGAAGCCACTGCTCGGCATCAATAAACACGGCATCCGGGTCTTCGACAGAGTCGCCAAATAAAAAATCGCTCTTCCTGAGAGGCTGAATAGAACTGGCATCCTTCACGAAAGGTGCATCTGTAATCAACTGTCGAAGAACTCGATGCCCACCTTCCTTCACCACTTGGGCAACCTCAGTCGATGTGCCCAAAGCAAACTGATGAGTAACTGGAATGGGAGAAAGATCGTCGGAAGTCGAATAGTACTCGCCACGACGCCCATATACTGCATGAGATGAGAATGATCCAGAAGGATATCCCACTGGAAATAAACAGTTAAACACCTGTTAGTCTCAATTATAAAAGGAAATTGAACTCATCTTATAAATGGGTAAGATAGAGTCATTGCCTTATAAAGGGTGAGACGATTTGGCCACATTGTGCAATCACAAGATAGGGTATATTGATAATATATCCCTGCCTTATAAAGCACAATGCAGTCTCAAATCGCCCCCTTTATTTTGAGATATGGTTTTGACCAAGCAAAACCTATCTTTAAAGCGTCAATCCTCACCAAGGAGAATTAAGGCTCTTCCCGATTGCCTCACCAAGGAGAACAACGTGGGGTAAAAGGACCAATTTGTAAATTTCCAAGAAAAAAGGGCTAATTTGTAAATTTCCAAATATGCCAAAAATAGCTCACCAGCGTAAGAGGTAGGCGCGCCATCAGCCGACGCAGCAGGGGAGCGACCTCTCGAGACACGCGACATAATGATCTGCAAAATAAATTGAGGGATCAGATCTAGAAAAAAGTTCCCCTTTTTATCAATTCTACCCCCCTGAAAGAGAAGCTCGAGGCGCCAAATCATAATCCTAACCCTCATATACAATCCCATAAATTCGTAAATTAAATTAAACATGAAATATCCAAAAATCATGGAGGGTTTACCTGAGGAAAAGCTTGAGGATCCGACAAAAAATAGACCTTGAAAAGAGCTCGAACCACGTGCTCGAGGGGCCTGAGAGAAACTTTAAATAAGAAATTTTTGAAGGATTTTTCGGTCTAAGATCAAGAGGAAACCTAGATCTAAGACAAATTTCAAGGTTTGAAGGTGAAAAGATGCTCGAGGGAAGGAAAATCAAGAGAAGAGGGAGAGATGGGGGGCCGGCCCTAGAAAGAGGAAATGAAAAGAAAAGGAAAAGAAAAAAGACCCCTTTTTATATAGTGAACCAGCCTTGAACCAGACCGGACCAGGGTGAACCAGACCAGACCAATCCAAATCAGTTCAAAAGAGGCTAAACCAGGCTGAACCAGACCAAACCAGACTGAACCAGACCAGACCAGGATGAACCAGTCTGAACCAGTCTTGAACTAGTCCTGAACCAGTTTGAACCAGGTTGAACAAGTCTTGAACCAGGTTGAACCAGTTTGAACCAGAATTGAACCAGAATTCAAATTGAAGCTGAATTGATCGTCGAAACAACTTCAAATCGACCGAGGGTTCAATCCCTTGTTTATTTTGGTCTCTCCCATGCATTCGGAAGAATCGGAAGAATTTTCAAGCAAAATTACTGCCTTTTTGGGTCATTATCAGACCGGTTCAGATAATTATACCGGTTCAGCTCATTCAGATATGAGAAATACTCCAATAAGGTATACGAGTATAAACTATTCCCTATTTGTTGTTGAGAAGTTCCTGGAGAATATTTTTCTAAAAATATTCTTAAGGATAACTCAATAACACAACGTCGGACAACGCGTCGCAAATAAGGACTCAACGCCAACCATCGAGGGTCAGTTATATATTGAACCAACAAGCACGAGCTAAAGATTGGAAAATCAAGAATCGACTTCAAGTTCAAAATTCCAACAACGGTCAGACAATAAATGCAGCACCGGAACCCTTACAGACGTTCGACAAAGCACCGAATAGCCTGAAGGATTGAAGGAATACAGAACAAAAAAGTCATTCCAAGGTCTCGTTACACCAACTGAGAGTAGGGGTAATCATATCCAAAGCATTCCAGACCCTTCTATAAAAGAACGAGGCTGAAATACTTGGGAGGGGGTATCTGTAGGCGTATAAAATTGCCTATAGGTCCCTTAGCATAACTCGACACGGGGATTCAACGAATCAACGAACCATCGAGTGACGAGGCGACGTGGTTAACGAATTGCACGCGAGCAACGTAATGCATTCGCGTGCGGAACCAATCTAACGGTTCGGGAAGTCAACGAGTTGTCCAACCATAAAACGGATTCGAACTCAAACACCAAGGTGGATTTACTGCCAAATCAAGATCCAGACTGTCAAATCAAGGTCCGGATAAATCGAATACAGAACCGGACAACGGGAAACGACGAAAATCAACACCCCAAGGGGGCTCGGCAAAAGCCGAGCCACCTCAAGGTGGCTCGGCCACTGCCGAGCCACCCTGAGGTGGCTCGGTAGCCGAGCCACCTCAGGGTGGCTCGGCCAAGTGCCGAGCCACCCTGAGGTGGCCGCCCAGATCTGTGCCAAATGCACAGATCTGGTTGCCTATAAATAGGCGGGGTGATTCATCATTTTGGAGGACTTTTGGGAAAGACTTTTGGAGAGCCGAAACTCTGCCGGATTGAGATCTTGTTCTTGAGTTCTTGAAGGCTTGAAGACTTGGACATTCAGATCTGTTTCTCAACGAGCATCCGCATCACGAAAGGCAGGAGTTCGAGAGGACCGGATCTCAGATCTACGTTGCTATACTCCGGATCAAAGCTTGGTCTTTGATCCCGAGAATCGAGCGATTGTTTCCTTGGTGAAATAATCCCTCCGGCTATTATTTCCTTGGTGAAATAATACCTGTAATATTACGTAGATCTGTTCGGATCTAGATCGTGCGGTGGTCAACGGATCAACCATCGGCGCAGGCAAACAACCCACGAAAGCGAGTGACCGGATAACAGGAGCTCGCGATTTGTTCGACAAATAAAGAAAGTTGTAATTTTCATTTTTTGTTTGATTTTCATTGTAACCGGATCTTATAAAAAGACCGGATCTTTGTAACCCAAAAAGTTGTTATTTAAGAGTACAATGGAATCATCAATGAAGAAAGCTACCATTTTTCCCGCGAACACCCCCCTCGATGCTCAAACCCCAGCTCGGGTTCCCAACATATAGTTGGTCATAACCGAACTGGCGAGCGAAGCAGCACGGAAGATAAGGCTCTATATGGCAACGACCCTTCACACGAAGGACGAGATACCCAACGCGGATGTTCACCAATCAACAAAAGCAACCAGCGTCAAGAGAAGTCCGACCGGCCCTTGGTTTCTCCTAATCAATCAACACGTCGTCATATAAGCCCGAGAAGTGAGGAAAACACTTGAAGAACTCCCAGCTCTTACGAACTTGAAGCTCTCGCTGGACATTAGTGAATGTCTTCCCAAACCACTTGCTCCTTTCTAACAGCTGCACAAAAGGAACAGAGGCATGAATAGTACTAGGTGCCGACATCAAATCAGGACGGTGAAGAACGAGCCATGCCATCAGGTATGAATACGGAAGCTTGACCTTTGCAGAAAGAAGCTCGGTTGACGGTTCAGAACCCACATGTGTAAGACCATCGACCAAATACCTAAGCCCACAATGAATCCCGGCAACCATCGCCGGAAGCAGAGAAAGCTCCTTCCCGTAAGCTAGCTGGACAACGGGGAAAAGGACCTCAATAGGCAAGGCGTCAGAGAACTGATATGGAACGACACACTTCTTCAACCAGAGGGCCAGATAGCTCGCCAGCAGAGTCCTGGGCCGAATGGCTTCTGAGCGTGACAAAGGAATATCCAAAACTTGGTCCTCGCAGGGAAAGCTCCCTCAGCGCCAGTGATAGTAAAGGAATGAGCTTCGGACCTCTCCATTAACTCATTGATGGCAGAAGGTGTCAAAGGGGCCAACTCACAAACAGTCTCGCCTAAACTGCTCTCCAAATACTAGAATAAATAATTAGCGAACTGCTTCAAACTGATATGCTTCTTCCTCTTCGCCAAAGGACTCACTTTGATTAAGGATGTATAATAATGACACGTAAGGTCCCAAAACGTGTCATACATACCGGGATAATCTTTCTTCAGCCACTCTAACTGCAGGTTTGAGGGAAAGTACTCCTGATACGGATAGTCCCCTATCGGAAGACCAAAAACTTTGTGCATCTCGTGCAGGGTAACCCTAACTCTCCACTGCAGGTCAAGAAAGTGTTACTACCAGGGATATATGTCTCCAATAACGCTAGAAAGTGGCGACTGCTGACCAGAAATCTATACATGGTGGCTCGTATAGGTGCATACAACCTACTGCCTCTCAGATCACTCTCCCAACGTCCCAAGACATAACTAGTCATACGAGTCCACCACCTTTTAGGTGGTGAATAGGCCCAACCGAAGCATCTGAACTTTGTCGGAGGTAACTTCCTCCCAAGCTTGGCCAAGCGATTCCTCATAGTAGGGGCGGCTGCTGACACCTCGTCTGGTGGCGCGGTATCAAGGCCCAGAATCCATGGTCGAAGGCCGTGAATATAATTATAACCATCAGAACCTGGGGTCTTATGATGGGAAATAAATCCATAATAAACTTAGTCACGGTCATCTATAATGTTCCAGGACATCTGTCGCCACACAGCCTGCATCTTCAAATGAGTGAGAGAGTGTTGACGGGGAATAGAAGGGATGTATAGAAGGAGTCCTTCATTATTATTCAACCAGTGCTCATCATCAAGAATCAGCTTAGCCGGATCCTCGACATGGTCTCCAAATAAATAATTGGGCTTCTCTAAAGCCTGAGTGGAAATAGAGTCTTCAGTGAAGGTGGCATCGGTAGCACAGTGAACGGCAGCCCCCGTCTCGTATCAAGCGACAGAACTCCTCGGAACGACTCTTATCAAACTGAGGAGTCACACCAATGGCCTACCTTTCGACAACAGAAGCAAAACTCTCTCCACTGCAACCGCTAGTGGCATGAGGAGGAAGGCTGTCCGCAGGGAATTCAACAGCAGCAAAACAAACATGGAATCAGAAAACTATTCATGAATTATACAATGATTGAATTTATCTCATAGGCTAGTGAGATAGAGTCATTCATTGAGTAATTGACGAGACGATTTCGAGTGTCCTACACCAGAAGGACGGTATGCATCATCATGTAAGCAACGTGGTAATGTACTCCGACCCACGCAGTGTAATACAACACGAAATCACCCTAATATGCCGGAAGACGTGAATTGGCCAAACAAAACACGTCTTTTTGAAACCTCGATCCCCGCGAAGGAGGACGTCGGCTCTTCCCGAATGACCCGCGAAAGGGTAAAATAAGGGCATGATAGAACCACAAATCATCCTGAAACCTCGATTCCTACGAAGGAGGACGTCGGTTCTTCCTGAGTGACCCGCGAATGGGTCAAACGAGGGCATACGAGTCATCCCGAAACCTCAATCCCCATGAAGGAGGACATCGGTTCTTCCCGGATGACCCGCGAAGGGGTCAAGCGAGGATACAAAAAATATAAAAGCTCACCCCCGTAAGAGAACGCTACGGGAGCCTCTCTCTAGCTATGCTGAGAAGAGGAACGACTCCTATGGAATCGCGGTCGGTGCGGAGACATGGTTAACCTGCAACGAAAATCAACGGATCAGGTACAATCATAATTCTAAATACCCAAAATTTAAAAGGTACAATCATAAACATAATATGATTTTATAGTTGAAGTCTAATTAAACCTATAAGTTTTATACATGCAAACAATGGGTTCAAATCACATTTAAAACCTTCATGATTAACTTTTGGGTGAAATACCCAAAATACCCCTCATGTTCAAGGTTAAATTTTAGCCACGAACACATTCGAATTTGGCCATGATCGAGGAAAGAGAACCATTGTCCTCAATATCTCACAATTTCATCCAATTTTGCAAATAAACCCCTCCACAAAGTTTTAGCCACTTTTGCAAATAAACCCCTCCATAAGTTTCGGTCCAATTTGCACATACACCTCTCAAACTTTTGGTCACTGGTATATGGTCCAAACTCTACAAATTTCAGCCCTAAATTTTTAGCAACTTTGCAAACAAGTCCCCCAACCAATTTTGACCACTTTTTGCAAATAAACCCCTCAACAATTGGTGGTCTTTTTTGGATTAAACACCCCTCAAAGTTGTGGCCAAATGGGTATACAATCCTAGTCCCAAAATTTCAGTCCACTTTTGCATAAGAGCCCCTCAAAATTTCAGCCCTATTTTACACAAAAACGCCCCAAAATTTCGGCCTTGGCCTTTTTGCATAAACCCCCCCAAAATTTTGGCCACTTTCAAAACCCATCACCAAGATTTAATCTTTTTCACAAAAGCTATAATCTTTGCATACAAATTCATGAGTTTTTGACTACATACCCACACTACAAGGGTAAAGTTTCAATCTTTACACCCAAACCATAAACTTTTGGACCAAAATCAAGTGTGCAACATAGAGGGGATGAAAAAGAAACTTACTCAACTCAAGAACCCAAATCTTGAATTTGGAGATTCCACAAACCCTAGCCTTTGAGAGAGGAAATTTTCGGCCAATGAAGAAGAGAAATCCAAAATCCTTGGAGGGGTTTAGGGTTTTAAAGGCAAGAGTTTGAATGGGTTAGGAGTTCTTGAAGAAAAAAAAAGAAATAATGGGTCATGAGGAGTTTTGATAAGAGGAAGAAGATGGAGGAATTTTAGGGAGTAAAGAACTCTTTTTGAAATTTGGGAGTTGAGGAGGGAAACAAAATTACAACCACAACAAAACAAAAAAAAACGGGGGGGGGGGGGGGGGGGGGGCGTGCCTCGGCCATTGGGCCAAAACACCCAAGGGCGTCTCGGCTAAGGCCAAGACACCCGCAGGTGTCTTGGCCCAGGTCGAGCCCCCCGGGTGTTTTTATGAGCCCCGGGTGTTTTTATGAGCTAAGGCCTAGGTCAACGCCAGTCAACGCGTTGCGATGAAAAGTCAACGCCGGGCGATCCGAAACCCTAGGTTAATACCGATCAACGCGTAACACATGGTTCGTCTACTCACTTCATGCTCTTGTCGATGTCAAATGAGCTTCTGTGACTAAGGTAGCAACGTTCATCATATTTTCTCTATCTCGAGCCACGTGTGGGGACCTATAGACAATATTTGATGCCTATACCAATGATGAGCTTCGAACCTCGTTTCCAATGACGAGCTTCGAACCACATTTCAAGTAATGAGCTTCGAACCTCGTTTCCAATGACAAGCTTCGAACCTTATTTCTAATGACGAGCTTCATCTTCAAGAGTAGCTTTGTCCATAGTGATGAACTTTAATGTTGAGCCTTGCTGCATGGTGAACCTTATATTTTGATGTTGAGCCTCGCTGCATGGCAAACCTCATAGGCGAAGCTATCATGCGAGCTTCAATCAGTTCAGGCGAGCTAAGTTGTCAGGAGAACTTAGTATTGCAGGCGAACTTCAATGTTCAGGTAAAGTCCAGTCTTACAAGCAGACTTAGCATTACAGGTGAACTTCAATATTTAGGCGAAGTCCAGTCTTGCAAGCAGACTTCTGAACATGCTGCGAAGAACGGGTCATAACTTTCAAACCGTAAGTCAGAATTTGACGAATTATATGTGAAAATCGACTATCTCAACGAGACGGAGCCGACAAAACCTACCCTAAAGGGTTTGGTTTGCTCCTATCCATTTCACCAAATTTCTTACGGTTTGAGAGATATTAGTATTTTTTGTCAATTTTGAGCTTCTTTGTTAGGAATTAAGGTAATTTTTATTGCCTACAAAACCCCCTTTAATGTTTTCAGACCCAAATCGGGTTGTATGGGGTCAAAAATACTTTGGATCTTAAGACCTACAAAATGAGCACTATTTAGATGAAATGAGGAGCCTTCTAGCGAACTTGTCCATTCTGGTAAAGTTGAACTCTCCAGACACAGATAATGATCGCCATCTAGGATTTTTAGCGAACTCTTAGCTATCAACGGACTTGACGTATCTTTACCAATGGTCGTTTGAGTTGGACTAACCATGCTTTTGCCCTTAGCATGGTAAGTTATCGAGGAGTTTCCCTTAGGCTTAATGCTAAGATTTCTTCTCTATCCTTAGCCGTTCAAGATATTGGATTAAGTATTAGAGTTTGGTTGTATCGTTCAGTATAACAACTCAACCTCGTATTTTGAAAATAAGGCTCATCATATGGTAGGTCTACTACGATGATATGGTATCATTGATGAATAGTGACTCATCACATGGTAGGTCACTATTTGGAAATAAGGGGGAAGATAGGGGGTCATCGCTTGGTAGGCCACTATCAACGAACAACATCATAACGTTATGGAGGTAATCAAGTCATTCAGTGACAGTAACATATAACGACTGTGATTAAAATAGCAGCACATCACATGATAGGTCACTATTTGTGATCATTCGAAGGAGATAGAACGCTCGGAAAAGACCAGATAGTGAATCGTCGCATGGTAGATCACTATCTTGATCGAGAGACAACTAGGTACTCATTGCATGGTAGAACACTACTTGGCAAGGGAAATCAAGTTGTTCAGTGACATGGGAGTACAACGACTGTGATTGGAATAGTGACACATCGCGTGATAGGTCACTATTTTCGATCATTCCGAGGAGATAGAACGTTCAGAAAAGACCAGATAGTGAATCATCGCATGGTAGATCACTATCTTGATCGAGAGACAAGCAGGTGTTCATCGCATAGTAGAACACTACTTGATGACGTATTTTTAGTAGGGGTTAAGAATTGACTATCAAAGGTAATGATTAACGTGATAGTTTTGTGGATCCGCCATTCTATTGGAGAGGATTGGTGGAGGAATTTGGAGGAAGTGTCTATCAAAGGTAATTATCAACATGATAGTTTTTTGGTCCCGCCATTCTATTAAAGAGGACTGGCAAGGGAATTTGGAGGAAGTGACTATCAGAGGTAATCATTAACATGATAGTATTTTGGTAAGGGGCCAGATGCTCACGTCGGACTTCAGACTCACCTTAGAGTTGATTTATGATGAGCTTCAGGTTGTCATGGCTTCATCAGAGACAAAGCTTAAGGTAGTACATGGTTTTACAGAAAAATCATGACTACCCCTACTCCAGCGATAGCTGTAAATCAGGATTGAAGGATAAAAACTCTTGCATCTAATAAGGCTTGGATCTTATCCTTCAGGGTGTAGCATTTAGAGGTGGGATGATGAACCATCCTGTGATACACATAATAGTTGGGTTCATCCATTCTCGACATCTCCTCAGGTTGCATCGATTCTGGGAGCTTGATATTTTTCGCCTAGATCAAGGATTTGAGTATCGGGAAGACTTGCTCATCTTGGAAGTCGTACTTCTGCTGAAAGTGGCTATCCGAAGATTTGCCCCCTGCTTCAACAAAGATTTAGGGGAAAAAGTGGTTTTCACCGCCAAAACATCTTTCCCTTTTACATAAGTCAGAGGGGTGAGATTGTCTTGGTCATCACCCCCTTGAAAATCATATGGCTCTTTAGCATCTAGCCTTTTGAGCATGCTTTTGACCTGTTCTCCTTGGCGAACAAGCTCTTTCCAAGTTCGGATCTTCACCGTTCCAATCTTGGATAAAATATAGATCGAGAGATTATTGCGACACATCTCGATCAACGTACTTTTAGAGACTTAATCATGATAATACAGCAACCGATATCTAAATCTCTTGACAAAGTTACTAACAGACTCTATCTTCTTCTACTTTTCAACTAGCAGGGTGGCCATAGATAATTCTGTGTCATCATTGAAGGATCTGGCTAGAAAGAGCCTTTCTATGTCCTTTTAGCAAGTGATGGATTCAGGCTCCAGTCTGCGAAACCATTCAAAAGTGACTCCCTTGAGGGTACTAACGAAAAGTCGAGTTATAATGGGATCATTCCCCACTATGTGTCTAGTCTGCGCCTAGAAATAGTAGATGTGATGGGTCCGAGAACCCTTGCCCTCGAACTGCAGGAGGCTGAGTAGCTTAAACTTTAGAGGATAGGAAACGACATTCCATTCGGTAGGGTATAGCCTGATGACCCCTAGTTCTCTGAAGTTTCTCTGAAGCTTCAAAGTCTCAAGCTGCTTCTATAAATCGTCCAACTTATGATCTTGATCATTCTTACGTGGGTTAGACTTAGCTTTGGATGATTCATAGTGAATATTAAAGTCCTTTTCCTCCTCATCTTCTTCATTATTTCCATCTTGGTTTCGACGGCTAGATTCCCAAGCACTGGGTGAAGGTCACCGGTGCCTTGATCCTAAAGATTCGACAGTAGTTTTCTTCTTCTTCTTTTTCTTAAGGAGTTTGTCCACCATATCCTCCAAGCGTATGATAGTGTTTTATTGTTGGAGGAGAGCAACTTGTTTTTCTTCTAGCCTTCTTGCCACTTCTTCTTCATTTCCGGCCATGTGGTCGCTCACTTGCTCATTTTGATCGGTGTTGGAAGGTTGGGATGTTGCAATGACAGATTTTTCAGGCTCTTCATCAACATCATAGGATATACCCGTTAATTTTTGATAATCCTACGAGATCCTTCCTCCGATACGGGTACGAGTGTGTTGGTAAATACCCTATCTTTCAATGAGTGTTTCTCAAAATCTTAGGGAAAACTCAAGATCGGAGGACTCGGAAGAATCAACTTGGGTTTTACCCTTGCCTTTACCAACCATATTGATCGTTACTTCGACGTGGTGATTTTTGGACGCTTGTTTTTTAGAACGAAAGCGTCTTTTTCTGGACGAAGGAATTGTCTAAGGCTCTGATAGTCATTCAAAGACTATAGACTTGTGTGCTGATACCCCACATAGGCATTAGGAGAGCACTACGGAGATAAGTTTCTCACAACTACAATTGGATTTCATCTGGCTCATACTGTGTTTACAAACCAGGTAATCATGGAGATCAGTAACATGACCACCCCCTGTTAACTCAGGTAGCTCGCTTATGCATGCGCAAGAATCTCTAAGTGTTAGAGATTAGCGAGCCAAATTGGCTGGACTAACCTCATGCTGAAGACGGGGTTTATTGTCTAGGGGCACTCGGATGCTTGGGCGAGGCTCATGTGTGATACGAGGTTTGTTGGTTGGGCGAGCCTTGTCATTCATGCGAGCTTTGATATTTGAACGAGGTTCGTCGGTTGGGCGAGCCTTGTTATTCATGTGAGTTTTGATATTCGAACGAACCTGGTTCGGGGAACAAACTTCGTATTTCATGTGAGGTTCATCAATCGGACGAACTTGGTTCTAAGGATGGATTTGTCATCTGAGTCGAACCTCATCTTGGACCCTTGAATGTTTCTCTGTAACAGTGCTAGTCTGAGGTTGAAGGTGAGATTCATCTTTTGGATGAGGTTCATCACTTCATCGAGCCGGAGTCATGCTATTCTAAGCAGCAGAGCAAACTTGCACTGGTTGTTTTGGATAAGCCTCATGTTAAAGATGAGGTTCTTCAGTTGAACGCATTTGAATATGTTGGTGAGGCTTGTTGTTTCAACAGGCCTAAATCTGACTAGCTCGAATAGAAATGCGAGCTTGCAACGGTTATTTCAAACGAACCTTATGTTGAAGACGAGGTTCGTCATTCGAGCGAGATTTGTCCTCCTGACGAGCCTAGATTTGGCTATCCTTCCCAACAGAGAAAACTCGTTGAGTTGGACGAACCTAATATTGAAGCTCGTCATTCGAACATAATTGGGTACAAGGGTGAAGTTCATCATTTTGATGTTCCTCAGCAATGTGACCCTTAGTAGGCTTGTGGGCCTTATACATGTGTCTCGTGGCCGATAGTGAAAACCGTCCGATGAGACCAGGGCTTGAGCCTTGCGACGAGCCTGGTTCTGACGTCGATGCTGTCTTGCTCGTTTTGAGAGTGAGTTAGCACCAGATTCTACAATAGCTAATTTCTGGCTAGGTTGTTTCGTAGAAGCAACCAAAGTTTGGTGAGGTTGCTTGACAACTCACCTCTTAGCCTGATTGCTAGTTTTCAAAGCCTCATTATTTAGAGGCAAATGTTTCTCCTCGAGACTGACTCGAGTTGAATTATCAGAGGTCACGTGGGCTGAAGTCTTATAAGAGACTCTACGGTACTTGCGTGCCTTCGTAGGACTGGAAGTTCCAGAGGAGAGGAACTCCTCATACTTGGATTGGTCGAACTCGATGTCGAGAGTTTCGACCTTGGTTCCTACCATGATCTGATCTGATTGCACCACTACTAGTTCATCAGAAAGAACGGCTTCTCCTACTGTGGTCGCCATCTTCTGTAGGGTCAAAAAATTTAAGTTGATTGATTCTCTTATTTTAAGAAAACTAGGTTCAGTCACTTGGTACGAATCCCTTACAATCACTCAGTATATCGATTACAGAGGAAGAGAAGATTAATTTGACTTCTCTTTTGTTTACAAGTGGACTCTTAGTGGCAAAAGGATGCTTCTCTCGATGTTCAAGCCGAGATTGCTTCCCGTTGATGATCAGATCAAGATCACTTCAACTCGAGAGGAGAATCAGACTTTGTTGATGGCTTAGATTATTAGAACTGAGGTTCGGATCTCAATCTTGAATGCCAAAGCTCTGCCTCCCGTGCTCCTCGTCCGCCCCTCCAAAGTCACCTCTTTATAGCTGATTGCGGCTATTTATAGAGGTTCAACATGTAACCGATGTGCTAAAATTATGAGTAGAGGGCGTAACTGATGCACTAAAATCATCGAGTCATGGCATAACTCACTCCTTGGATTTAGCCCACATTGCTGACTAGATCTTCGGAGCTGTTACAACTGGATCTCCTGCAGACGACGAGCCTCGCTGCATGGCGAGGTTCATCTGATCGTACGAGCCTCAATATGTAGCAAGGTTCATCTTCTAAGGCTAACTTTATAGTATAGCAAACTCTATTTTCACTGACATCGTCTGACGAGCTTCGTACTCACCAATGAACTTCGTCTTTGATAGCTGAGTCCAACTGCGTAGCAAGTCTTGTGAATTTCCTTTTGACGAGCCTCATCTTCACTAATGAGTTTTACGTCTGGTGATGAGTTCTGAACCTCGTATCCAATGACGAGATTCGAACCTCGTTTCTAATGACGAGCTTCAAACCTTGTTTCTAATGACAAGCTTTGAACCTCGTTTCCAATGACGAGCTTCGAACCTCATTTCTAATGACGAGCTTCGAACCTCGTTTCCAATGACGAGCTTCGAACCTCATTTCTAATGACAAACTTCATCGTTTAGATTAGCTTTGTCCATAGTGATGAACTTTGATGTCGAGCCTCGCTGCGTGGTGAACCTCGTATTTTGATGCTGAGCCTCGCTGCATGGTGAACCTCGTAGGCGAAGCTGTCAGGCGAGCTTCAATCAGTTCAGGCGAGCTAAGTTGTCAGGTAAACTTAGCATTACACGCGAACTTCAATGTCCACGCGAAGTCTAGTCTTGCAGGCAGACTTAGCATTACAGGCGAACTTTAATGTTCAGGCGAAGTCCAGTATTGTAGGCAGACTTCAGAACATGCTGCGAAGAACGGGTCATAATTTTCAAATCGTAAGTCTGAATTGGATGAATTATATATGAAAATTGACTATCTTGATGAGACGGAGCCGACCAAACCTACCTCAAAGGGTTTGATTTGCTCCCATTCGTTTCGCCAAATACGGTTTGAGAGAAAATTAGCATTTTTGTCAAGTTTGAGCTTCTTTGCTAGGAATTAAGGCAATTTTTATTGCCTACAAGTTCCCTTAAATCAGAGACTTAGGAAGCATTTCTCACTGAATGTGAGGTTAAAGCTAGAACCCCTTGTCCATCAGTAGACGGGACTGGTTCTTGGTGAACATGGATCTTAAATCCATATTGGTCTTTTCTGTCCTGAAGAAGGAACACAAGGGTCATGTTTAGATTGAAGAACACAAGACTGAGGTCTGTGTTTTGCTAGTGAAACATGCCTTTGCGAGCTGCATTATGGCTAGTCAACACAGTCCTGAGACTTGCGTTTGATTCTAGAACGCTCTCTGGAGAACTGCATTCAGACTGATTAACACGGTCTGGAGACTTGCGTTTTGGTTCTGGAACGCACTCTTGAGAGTTACATTCTGTTTGGGAAATGCGTCCCGGAGGATTGCGTTTTGGTGTTGGAACGTGTCCTTGAGAACTACATTCAGGACGATTAACACGGTCTGGAGATCCGCATTTTGGTTCTAGAATGCACTCCTGAGAGTTACATTCTATTTGGGAAACGTATCCCGGAGGACTACGTTTTGGTGTTGGAACGTGTCCCTAAGGACTACGTTTTGAGTTTGGAACGCTCCTTTGATGGTTGCATTTTAGTTGGATCACACGGAGCTCATATTTGGGCTCAACAACATAAGGCTTGTGTTCTGGAGCAGAAACACAGAGCTCTTGCTGAGGCTCACAAACGCATAGCTCGCATTGATTGGAGGATCGGCTCTCTCGAAATTTTGCTCATCATCGGGATCTCCCCCTTCATCGAGCGGTATTCATTTTAGCCTATTTTAAGGCTTTTGCAGCATCACTGTTTGTGTTGATCGAGTTTGTCACCGCAATGAGCCTTCTGTGACCTGATACCCATCGTTTTAGTGTGGGTGTGGAACCTTCAACTCGGTTAATGAGTTTGGTTGCGGCTGATCCTACTCCTTTAGAGGAGAGGTTGTCTGAGAGATCTAGTCCAAAGGAGAGGACTTCCTTTGGGTTCAGTAGTGGTTGGAGCTTTAGTCTCCTCTGAGACTTTACGGATCTTGCGCATAGCCTTAGGGCTCTGGAAGAGAGTAACTCCTTATACTTGGCTTGATCAAACTCCACAACGAGAGTTTTAACCATTGTTCCAGAGAGGTTGACATCGGATTACGCCACTACTTCTTCATCAATGAAGCAAGTCCTCAGCAGAGTCACCATTTTTTGTTTGTTGGGAAAATTAGAAGAAAAAATTAAGAAAATTGAATTGGTATTATTCTCTCTAACAGACTTAGAAAAAGAATAAGTTATAATTCTCTCAATGCAATATCTCTCTAACTAGCTTAGAAAAGGAAATTATAATCTCCTTGATCGGTTTCTCAATTTATAAAAGAGAGAACGACGAAGATCCTTCCTTTTGATTAAAATTAGGTTCTTCTTAGTGTCGATGGAATGTCTCCCTCGATGTTCGTGTCAAGTTTGCTTTCCGTTGACGATCCGAATGCTTTACCTCATGAAACATTGTCTTTGCCTCTTGACTCGAGGTCTTAGATGAACTTGCGTAGTAAGTTTGAAAATCTTAACAAGTTAGGGAACTCTGAGCGAGTTATAACTCTATGTAAGAGTTGATTGATTTAACCGAAAATCTATTTGTAAGCCAAGGTCAAAGCTCCGAAGCTCCAATCTCTCTGTTGACGATGAAGATGATCTCACAGTGCCTCCAAATCTAAAGATCTCAAAAAAGATCTGCTTAAGAGATTGCCAATCTCTCTTTTTGTAATGTTTTTGATGCAAAAAGTTGATCCAATTAGAGAAAGCCTGAACTCAGTTGAGTTTTTCGCCATTTATAGGGGATTAAGGGGTGTAACCGCCCCTTAATTCACTCCTAAGTGGGAGAGTGATCCCCTTAAATCGTGGGAAATGGTTTTTTGAACCATTCAGCTCGTGTTTGAACGAGTCAAACGCAAGAATTGCCTTCTGGGCATGAATTCTGCGTTCTGGACCTGGGACGCAGAGTTAGGCTCTGCATTTGAGCCTGAAAATGTAGCTATGAACTCTGCATTTTGAGTCTGGAACATAGCCATGAACTCTGTATTTTGAGTTTGGAATGCTGCCACAAACTCTGCGTTTTGAGTCCAGAACACAGCCATAAACTCTATGTTTTGAGTCTATAACACAGCCACGAACTCTGCGTTTTGAGTCTAGAACATGACCACGAACTCTGTGTTTTGAGTCTGGAACGCAGCCACGAACTTTGTATTTTGAGTCTAGAACACGACCGTGAACTCTGCATTTTGTTAGTGGGACATAGAGATGAACTCTGTGTTTTGACTCTGGAATGTAGAGGCGAGCCTCAGGCGAGCTTGGTGAACTTTAGGCTAAGTCCAATGTTCAGGCGAAATCCGATCTTGTAGACGAACTTCAGAACATAACTTGCTGTGAAGAATAGATCATAACTTTCAAACCGTAAGTTGGAATTGGATGAATTATATATGAAAATTAACTATCTCGACGAGACGGAGTTGACCAAACCCACCCAAAGGGTTCGGTTTGCTCCTATCCATTTTGCTAAATTCCTTACAATTTGAGAGATATCTGTATTTTGATTTGAAGAGACCGTCAATTTGTAGTCTCTTTTGCTATAGGGTTGCAAAGATCGTCATCTTGTAACCTTCGTATTGGCTCCTTGAAAATATAAGAGTCGTCAGATTGTAACTCCCGATGTTGATTATGAAGGCTGTTGAATTAGAGTTTTCATCGATCTACGTAAAAGTTTTTAAATTATAGTTTTCTGGAAGCCGTCAGATTGTAACTTCTATCATCGGTGTTTGATGGGGATCAGCTATCTGTAGTAATTTTTAGACAGCCTACAACCATGTTAAGGCTAATTATTTTACTGTTACTTTTAAGATAGTTTATGTTAATTCTAAATCATATGAAGTTTAAGTTAAATAATATATTGTTAAGTCTGCTACAGTTCTAGTTAACTATTAGTCATTTTTTGTTACATCTAAGTTACTTCATAGTAGCGGTAAGCCATTTCATGTGATGTTTAACTCAGACCTTGTTAAATCTATTTCTTTTCATATTAATTCTATTTCTTTTCATGCTATGCGGAAGTATTTGTTATTAATTATAAGTCCTATGTTATTTGGATTATAGCATTCATTCTTTGCCGATGTGCCTGACTACGAGTTGATATATTTGTCACTTATCGAAAAATATATCGCTACAAGCGTTAGGATTCTATTAACTCCTATCGTCAGACACGATCATTGGCATCTCATTGAAGTCCGATTGACTGAAGAAGTCATCAGAAATTATAGTTCATCAGGTCATATGCCTTACATTGAACCTGTATAGAAAATCATAACTTTTACGGACCACATGAAGGCTAGATTTGAATCTAAAAATGTGTACAGAAAATTCCAATATCAAGCCATCCCATGCAAGCCACAAATAGGAAGGTTAGTATCATGATAACATTCTCAATTAAAATAGCTAATAACTAATTTTATGTTCTCACATCGCAACTATGATTGTGGTGTGTTCATCTATTTTTATATACGGGTACTACTTCTTGGCTACGATACGTTGGGCGTTGCTCCTGTTGACAATTCACATGAACAAAGGTAGAAAGATGGAGTACTAGACGAAGATGAACTATGTTTATAAGTAAATATGTATATTTAATCAAAAAATTACCTATATTTAACAGGGAGTGATATGGGTTCATAAGTAAAAAATGTATGTATATTTAACAAGGAGTGAACTATGTTTTGGTAATGACTAAAATTTAACATGATGTGATTTAGAGTTAGCAGCAAATTACTTAAAATTAGCTAGAAATTATGTAGACTTAACATGAAATGACTTATAACTACCATGAAATGACTTATACCTATCATGAAATTAAGCTGAACCTAACATCGATGGACCACAATCGTTATCTTTTGAGTTCAAAGTTGAGGCAATGCTACAAATATTGAAAAAATAATAAGAGCAAAAGATAAACAACAAATAATAAAACTAAAAAATAACTAAAACTAAACAAGACTTAACATCGAACAAATTTGGGTTAACAAACGAGACTTAACATTGAACGGATTAGAATTAACAATCTTCCTATTAGATTTGACATTAAACTTATTAGACTTGACATTCTTTTAATTAGAACTAACATTCAACAGATTAGACTTAAAATCCTCTCATTAGAACAAACAAGAACTTAATGTTCATGGACCACAATCATTACTTTTAATTAACATCGAACAAATTTGAGTTAACAAACTGTAATGATCGTAAACTTTCGATACTAGTTAAAATAAATTTTTGGTATTTTAAAATATTTAATTATTATTTTTAAAAGAGTATCTGTATTTTTCTAGATTTTTAGAATTTTCTACGATTTAAAAGTATAAATTTTATATTTATTTAAATGATTTTGATATTTATAAATTAACTTAGTACGGTAAAATTTCTAAAATTAATCTATTGTGTTATCGATACTATTACATATCATTTTTAAATAATAAGTTGTATTATTGTTACTATTACGTATGATTTCGTGTATTATATTGTATTATTAATTACGTATTATTTGTATAATTTGTTATATTATTTTTACTATTACGTATCAACTGTCGTATTAACACAATTAGTACGTTTTATTATGTAGATAATTTTCCCATAATTATTTAATTTTAAATGTAGGTAATTATATTTTTTATTAATTATTTTAACCCTAACCCTAACCCTAATTATATATATACACATATATAATCCTCTCTCTCTCGTTTTAACCCCCAGCCGCCCCCTTCTTTTCTCTCTCTCTCTCTCTTCTCCACATCTCAACTTCTTCTCCACCTCTCTTCACCGCCATCTCAGCCTCCAGCCTACTCCGTGCTGCCTGAACCCCAACCACCACCCGTTAGTCGAGCCTCAACCGCCCCGCTTCCGCCGACCTCACCACAGCGGCCCCCTCCCATGCCGAAGTCTCCTCCCGCACACCCTCATTGTCGATCTCCACCAGCCGCAGTCCCCACACCTCCTACATACCCTTCCTCCATTTGCCCCTCAACACCGAGCCACTCAGCCTCCGACAGCACCCGTCAGCCTTCTCCAGCCTCCCCACGCCCCGCAATACCCTCTTGCTCCAGCGCCCTAACCTCCTCCTACCCGCAGCCCACGACCTCCTGTAGCCGTCCAGCCACCCCTCAGCCGCTCCTCATCTGCCCAGCCACCTTCATAGCTGCCTCAACCTCCAACTGTCCTCCACCATGCCCCGCTCGAACCCTCAGCCACACCAGCTCTAAGCCGAGCCCTCTGATGTCCTCTCTCCTAAGCTCTCGCCGCCGCCTTCAACCTCAGTCAGCCACCCACACCGACCACCACGATCTGCCTCTCCTCCAGACCCCGTCGCCACCTCCATCGCCACCTCTATCAAATCTGCCCAACAGCCTCTTACCCCGTCACCGCAGTCCCCCGACAGCCCTTCCCGTCACCGCTCCAGTAGCCCCTAGCCGACGTCGTGCTCCCCCGCGCTAGATCCGATCCACGTCATCATCGTCGATTGTCCGATGTACCCGAGGTAAGATCTCACCTCTCAATTAGAGTTTTTATACCTATTATTAATTAAGTGCATAAAATAGATATGATATAACGTGTATATTATGATTATTGGTGTGGATTCATTTGATGAATAGTAGTAGATAACATTAGATGATTTTATAATTAGATGAATAGTATTAGATAATATTTATTTTGGAAAAATAACATTTGTTTTTGAATTAATTATGATCGTATAACTGATAGCCGTAAAGCGCGACATTTCATGTGCAAAACGATCACGGTTTTCAGTTTTCTTTTATCCTATTATTATGTTAGAGATTACCTAATTACTAATAGCTTGCATGAGAAGTTTGGACACCTTACATGCGTATTCATGCTATTGTAGACACTGTTCATACGTTTTGTATTGTTCGTAGTTACTATTCATGTCTTACAATCTTTATTTTAATATATTCGATATGCTATGATGTTGTTGCATAGAATTAGTTTATTTATTATCTCCTTGTTGTGATTGATAACCCTTAGTAGTTCATGACTTAGTGGCCTCGTACGTCATGAATAGACCTAGTGACATGTGTGGGTGTGTTGACTGAAATTAGGTGGTGAACCAGAGTTTTAATATGGATTTTGATTGTTGACTTAGAAAGAAAGAGAAGAGTTAGGATGGGAAAGTCTTGGTTCGCATGATTGAATGTGATTGTTGACTTATCTTCCAGACTTGCACCAGTTACCTATTTTGTCCTGGGGTTGGTTTGTTGGACCAAGTGACCTGTTTTGCTAATTGGGTCAGTGACCTGTTTCATCACCTAAGCTTTGCTTGAGTTCGGACCTGGCCGAGATCAGATTATGTGTAGTCCTCTAGCCGCTTGTTTCATGGGATTGGATGCGCATAGGGGATTGTGAACAGTTAGTCTTCAGGTAATACGAACTTGGACCTATTTGAGAGGTGGACCAGTGAGTTTTAGGATGGTTAGTATTCGACCCGGTTATTGTATGTATATAGTTGTATGTTATCATGTTTAGTAGAGGATTACATCTTGATTTATTAGATTTCCAGTTATATGTACCATTGTCTTTCCTATTATTATAATTACTATCATAGCATGGGTCATTCGACCGCTTCATTCTTCTATGTGGGATCAAGATCCAGGTGAACGAAGAGGTCGAATACGAATTTGACCAGCAGAAGTTCGAGGAGTATGTCTCCTCCTCCTCCTCCAGATCTACCTCTCCTCGCAAGCGCAGGAAGGCCTCCTCCTCCAGGAAAATCCGCTAGTCTTCAGATCTGAAGACCCAAGAAGATGATCTCTCCGCCGCCGCTGCAGTTGCACCTCACGATGACCCGACGACGTTCGATGAAGCCAAAGCTATAGATCCAGACACCACCTATATTAAGGAGTTGACTGTTGAAGGCATGCTAAATTTATCGAGGAGGGCTCGTCAAAGACGCTACCAACGTCTCGCCCGCTAATTGGCTAAGGCTTTAGAGCAAGTGGACGGACTCCTCTACCAAATGAATCTAGAGTTCAAAAAGCACCAAATGGCTAAACCATCGCCACAACAAGCATCAGGGGCCTCCTCCCAACCATTAACTAACAAATGGGTTCGTATCAAACTAACCCATTCTACCCTCAAGGAACGTATCCAGAAACGCCGCGCACTACTTGCGCATCGATTCTCACACAAGAAGTAGTAGGAAGAGGTGGTCAAGAAACCACCAAGATCTAAGCAGGTTTAGGTGTCAAAGGTCAAAAAAGCACCTCTACCGGACAAGAGACACCAATCGTGTCTCTCGCTTGATTCCAGATCCGATGTTGCTCCCCAGCCTTCGTCAACTTTAGATCACTCTCCTATTACTCCCACACCTCCGGTGAAGCCCTATGACAGCGTGGATCTCTCTAAATCTAGAATTCCGTTGAAGGATTGCCTGGGTCCTCTACATGAAGATCGAGACAGATTTCTGGTCAAAGAACGCTTGGGTATGGTGAATGAACCCCGAGCAACTCATCGAGCTGGGGGTCGTACTCACCCTTGCAACAAGTCTGAGCCTTCTCGTAAGGAGAAAACTCCTATAACTGACCGTCTTGGACTACGTGTCGAAGTCTAAGAGCCCGATGAGGTCCCATGCTCACGAAGGCATAGCTCAAAACATGTAGCTCTGGAAATGTTTTCGTCAGACAACAACGTTATACCTGAGAAGTCGTGCCAACACAAGATAGATTGCTCCGGTCATCATGCCGATGAGTTGTACTATCAAGCTGAAGGTACAAACGGATCTCGAAAGAGAGATACCTGGGAAACAGACTTTCATTATCCGTGCGTCAAACTTATCAGGACAATATTATCAGCGTGTAACTACTCCGAGATTACTCCACAGAGGGTCTCGATATTCCAAAGGCTTTCCTCTGAAGCATCGAATACTAAACCAAGATGTTTCCATAAGAAACGATCAGCCATTCAAGATGAAGAACTTCCAAAAGTCACAATTAACATGGTTGATAGAGGAAAGTCAGCTCGACCTTTTAGTTCTGACCCGCTCATATCGCATCGTCTAACCCGATTGTGATCGGGAACTATTAGGCAAAGGGATTATCAGAGAATGTAGATGGGTTATCCTCGGATGATGAAGCATCAGATGCCAACTCTGTAATCGCTTCTGATAATATGGTATCCAGCCAGGACAACCCCGCGTTGCACTTATGATCAATACCGAGAAAATCACCAATATTCTAGAGGATGCTCTAGCCAAGCAGAAAGAAGCATTCAAAATTAAAATAAAAATGGCTATGCAGCAGACGAGGGAAGAGCATGACCAACAGATTTCGGGCTCTGTCCAATCAACTTGGTGAATCCAGCCATCATAACATTACTAACCAAGCAGGTAGCGATTGAGATATGGATGAACATCTCAATGCTGATAACCCTCCCGTTGACTAAAATGTTAGGGGTGGCCCTACTGAAGATAACAACACTGGGGGTGGTCCCACCGAAGATGACAATATCGGCGGTGGCCGCGTTCTTCCTCTTAGAAATTATCCAAAGCATGATACATATGAGGATGAAAAGATGAAAGACCTCAAGAACAAAATCAACGCTCTGATGTCTGCTCAAGAGGTGAAGAAGACCGGTATTCCGTGTCCTTACCCGAGAGAGTGGGAGTCGATCCCGTATCCGACAAAATTCAACATGATCAACTTCACACCATTCGACGAGAAGGGTTCCCCCATTCAACACTTGATTTATTTCAAGTCCCACTTGGGCATAATCTCTAGCGATGAAGCATTGATGATTCGGTCATTCGTTATCACCCATCGTGGGCCCGTCTTCGATTGGTCCTACCGTCTCAAGCCTGAAAGTATCAACAGCTAGGACGACCTGGAGAACCTGTTCCTCGCTTACTTCTTTGATGATGATACCGAGGTATCAATCAGGACACTCTTTGATGAGAAACAGGAAGACGACGAGACGGTCGACGACTTCGTCAAGTGCTTCCGGAATAAGGCGATGAACTGCCGAGATCCGATCACAGAGGACTTCATCCTCCAAACATGCCACCATAACCTCTCTTTGGATGTGTTAAAAATTATGGGAGTAGCATCATCCAACACCTGGAAAGACTTAAAAGTGTACAGAAAGTAGGCCGAGTGCTTCCTCAGAAGGAAGAAAGTTGAGAGAAGCCAACCGACGGCTAACCCTCCAAACTCAAGCTTCGTCTCCCGTGATAAGGGAAGGCACCTGCTATTGACGCTAATCAGACGTCACAACAGCAATCCCGAAGACAGCAAAAGACTTCAGATTCGAGACTCTAAAAAGAGTATTCCTTTAAGGACGAAGACATTCCAGCCATTTTTGAATCCCTCCTCAAGAACAACAAGATCAAACTATCACCTATTGCAGATCAGGAGCAAGCTGACAATACTTCGGATCCAAAGTATTGTGCGTATCACAGGAGGGTCCTTCATCCTACCAAGGCTTGCTTCGTTCTCAAGAACAGCATCCAAACCTTGGTTAAAGCTGGCGTCATTGTTGGCCTCTTTGTGTTGTTGATGTTTAACAAATAATTTACCACTAATGTTGTTTGTCTAGTGTTTGTAGATTTCTATTTATTGTAGACAAATAACGAGTTGGAGGATGGATGGAATAAAGCTTCAACGATCATATCCAAAGGAGGTTGGCGGAATGTCGGTGAAGCTTATGCAATTCAAGTTTAAGATCCAAGTTCAGCTTCATCCGCAGTGTACCAAGTCGAGCTTATTGAAGATCAAGATCTAGCTTGGGTAATTTAGTTTAGGTTCTATATTATGTGTGTTAAGTACGTTAAGCTCAATATCTATACACACACATTTATTGGTTTCTATGCATATATATAGTTATATATATACATACATGTGTTTTGGGTTTTTATGTTTATATATATGAAATTACATATTTCATACTCTATTGTGTTTTGGTATTTATTGCATAGAATATGCAATTTTATGAAAATATTATATTCTTAGTTTTTGGACTTAACAATAATCATATATATATTTTATTAAGTCCATATAATCATTGTGCAAAGTTTCAAAACATGGTTTAGCCAAAATGTCAAAATTCACATGTTTACATTTTCATGTTTTGGACTATTTTTGCAAAATGATGATTTTTCACAAATGAGAAATGCAATTTGGAAAATTCTTTTTGTAACATGTTCATTTACATGTTTATATACATTTCCCAAAGTGTCATTATTTTTGGACTTCATTTGTTATTTTTAACAATTTTCCAAAAGTCTCAAAATCTGTTTCAAAACCTATTTTTTTGTAGTATCTGTTCACGGTCGACCGTCACGGTCGACCGCCCATGAGTTCAGAACTCAGAACAGTTCTTGTTGGCTCGTGGTTGACCGTGGTGGTCGACCGTAGCAAGTCCAGAGACTTTCGCGGTCGACCGTCGCGGTCGATCGTCGCTTGTCCAGATTTCTTTTGACTGTTTTTCATTGCTCGTGGTCAACCGCAACGGTCGACCGCCACACTCTCAACTCAGTTCCAACGGCTATTTTTAGAGCCGTTGCAGAGTAGTTTTTTGGTCTTTTTCTTGGCTTTCTCTTACCTTTGGGGTTTCATATAAATACCCCCTTACCTCAGTTTTTATAGAGTAGCAAGAGAATGTTTTAAAGAGTTTTAAAAAGAGTTTAAGCTTGTTTTAAGCTTGTTTAAGGGTTTGGTTTAAAGCTTTTTTGGTTTTCACAAGTGGAGGAGATTATCTTCTTGTTTGGGCTTCAATCTCCATCTCTCCATCTTGTCATTTATTGAGAAGTTTTCTAAACTCTACTCTAGCTTTTATTTATCAATTATTTGTTAATTATCATTTCTATTAAAGCTAGTTTTTATATTGAGTTTAGATTTGATTTTTACTCATTGTTGCACACACCCACTTGAGCTTATTGTATTTGCATTCATAATATATTTTGGGATGTGAGAGTTGTAACTTTGAGTGTGAGCTTTCATTGTGTTCTCATCCATAGTAGAGAACAAACAATTATTATATTGAACCTAATTGTGAGATTCACTTGTAATACACTTGTACACCGAGTGAGGAGTGTGTGGTGAGAGTCGGGGATCGTTCCAAGAGGAGTGACGTCGGTTGACGAACCTAGGGAGAGGTTGTAACCGAGCACTTGAGGGAGACACGGCTAGGTCCAACATTTGTGTGGGTGTAGAGTGTGATTGCATAGTGTTTGTTGTGTGAGAGTTTTCGGTGAACTTGTAAACCGAGTGTGTAGAAGTTCTGGCTTCCAAACCGGATTGTGATAGTGGATTTCTCCCCGGGAGTGGGGAGCGGAGACGTAGGACGGAAGGTCCGAACTCCGTGATCATATTGTGTATTTGAATGTGCTTTGGCGTTTATTCATATTTGTGCTCATTGATCATATCGCCATTGTCTCATTATTTAGCTTGTCCGCTATCTAGTTCATATTGTTTACCCCTTGTGTTTGCATATCCTTGCACATATCTTATTGTATATCTCTTTGTTAGGATATATCATCTTGTGCTCCTTACATATATATTTCATCATATAGGATATATCTCATTGTTCATATTGCTTATCCTAGCTTATATAGTTGTTATATTTCATACTTGCTAGGATAACTTATTAATTAATTTAATTAGCATTTAAATCGGATTAGATTAGCATAAGACCCTAATCACCCCCCTCTAGGGTCTAACAGTCATAACGCTGGGATAAGCCGAATGAGAACGGCAGCACTCTGAAGAGTATACAATTATAAACTGCTCCTCAATACTCCAACAGGTATATGAGTCTAAACTATTTCTTTTCTTTCACCGGAAGTTCCTGGAGAGTGTCATGCCTGGTATTCTTAAGGATAAACCGGTCATCCAACTAAGTACAATATTAAACCTGGTTTCGTAAAGAAAGCGGGGGGTGGATAATTTATGTAATGGGAAATTTCCGGAAGAATGTTACATGTAATATTCTTAGGGATAACCCGGTCACTACAAGAAGATGATAAATAAGAAACTCCCACACAAACTCCCGCTACGTCGGTGCACTCAATACTCCCATTGTTAGAGTCCGGACATAGTACTCGGGATTTTAGTCTCCTGATCATTGATAATTGTCAAACGCCTTCATGTTAAGTATTTGTCACTTAATACCAGGGACTCTCTTTGAGTGATTTGTACGAATCAACACTCTCATTGTAATTTGTACTCCCACTCTTACTATTCACTTGGTCAAACCTTCCTATAGTTAGGGCTCACAACCAAAATCTCCTGTCGATTCCTTCCATGAACGAGAGGAGGAGATCGGATCGAGTTCGTCGGCATAAAGAAGATGAGCTTGTCAGATCTACACTTCCCGATCCTTTGCCTTGAGATTGCCCCGTTGCGGTAATCTCGAGAAGAGTGGTTATCTCGCAGTTGCCGAGATAATTGCTTCGGTTTCTTGATTCCTTAGCGAATCAATGAAGCTTCGGATTTGATCTGATCATTTGGTGGTCCATGGATATCAATGTCCCTATCACAGGCCAAGATCCCACGCAATCAGCAGGCGATAAACATCTGTTGCGCTGTTTGACGAGAGTTGTACTTTTTTTTGTTTTCATTGTGTAAAGGTCTTATAAAAAGACTAACTTTTGTTTTCATTGTAACATTTGAAGTTGTAATGAACACAGCAATGAATACATCAACTTTCTCCCCAAACACCATTGTGTAAAAGTTATAAAAAGACTAACTTTTTGTTGAGTTTATTGTAACGTCTGAAGTTGTAATAGATTCAATCACAATGAAGAAAATAATTTTTAACCCAAACATGTTGGCGACCACAGTTGGAGCCAACAGCCTTTCTGCGATGGCTGATGTGTCACAACCTCGGATCCGGATCTCGGTTGACGTAGAGGTCGAATACGAGTTCGACCAGGCCAAGTTTGAGGAGTATTTGTCATCCTCCTCCTCTAGGTCCTCCATACCTTGTAACTATAAGAAGATCAACGCCCCTATTGCTACAGTAGCTACACCTCGCAACGCCCCTCCGATCTCCAATGAAGTTGGAGTTATAGATCTGAACTCCTCCTCAATTAGGCAATTAGGTACTGAAGGTGCGCTAATCTTATCGAAGAGGGCACGTAAAAGGCAACGTCAATGTCTCACGCGCCAGCTTGCTAAGGCTTTGGAGCCGATCGACGAGATCTGTTACGAGTCGGATCTAAAGTTCAGGAAGAGTCAAGCACCACAACAGCGAGTAAACGCCCCCTTCTCCAAATCATCAACAAGTGAATGGATCCAAGTCAAAAGGACCCATTCAACTCTTGAGGAGCGAATCCAGTAATGTTGCGCACTACTTATACACGCACAAAACCTTATGCGGGAAGCGTGTAAGTTGCAGAAGGAGGACATGGTAAAGGAACAAGCAAAACCATGCCAAATCTGGAGGCCAAAGCTCAAAACAGCAGCCAAAACATTGAAAAAATGCAAGTCACGCCCAAGTGACCCGGCAAGTCGCGGGTGTCCACGAGGTGACCCGGTTAGCAGCGGGTCACTACGAGGTGACCCACACTAGGGCTGGGTTAGATTGACTCCTACGCTTGTTTTTCTGATTCCATCGAGTTTTGTCTCTGCTCCAATCGATCCCGCACCTCCGGTCAAGCCCTGTGGAAGTTTGGACTTATCCAGAGGCAGGAAAGCATAAGTGGATCGCCTTGATCCTTTGCACGAGGATCGAGGCAAGGCTCCCGTTAGAGAACGCTTGGTTCCGGTGAATGAACCCTAAGCAACTCATCAAGCTGGGGGTCACATACACCATCGCAACAATTTCAAAGCTTCCTAAAACTATAAAACTCCTATAACTGACCGCCTCGGACTGCCTGTCGAAGTTCAAAAGCCCGTTGGGGTCCCATGCTCACAAAGGCGTGGCTCTAAACGTGCGTCTCTTGAAGGCACTAACAAGATGTTAAATCCCCAGAAGGAAATATTTTTGTCTGACGACGATAACATTATACCTAAGAAGTTGTGCCAACACATAATAGGTTGCTTCGACAATCATATCGATGAGTTGTACTATCGGGCTGGGGGTATGAACAAATCTCGAAAGAGAAATACCCAAAAAATGTACTCTCACTGTCCGTGTACCAAACTTATCAGGCAGTATTATCAGCTTGTAGCTACCCTAAGACCGCTCCACAGAGGGTCTCAGTATTCGAAAGGATCTACATTGAAGCGTCGAAGCCCAAATCAAGGCGTTTCTACAAAAGAGGATCGGTCGTTCGAGATGACAAACTCCCGGAAGTTACCATTAACATGATCAATAAGGAAAAGTCTCCGATTATTTCAAGCGGTTCTAGCACCGACTTTTCTCTAGGAAGAGGAGTCAATTCGGGAATAGCCCAACTAATGTCTCAACTCTAGCTAGAAGCTGCCGGACCTAAAGAATCCGCAGTCACGATTAACATGGCTGATAAGGAAAAGTCGACCCGACCTTCTAATTCAGACTCCCTCATCTCCCATCATCTAACTCGGCTACACACAGGGACTACTAGACGTAGGGACTATCAGAGGATGAATAGAGGATTATCCTCGGATGATGAAGCATCAGATGCTAACTCTGCAGTCGCTTTTGACAATACGGTATCCAGCCCAGGACAATCCCGTGAGGCATTTATGATCAACACTGAGCAAATGGCCAAAATTCTCGAGGATACTCTAGCCAAGCAGAAAGAAGCATTCAAAATTGAAATGGAAATGGCTATGCAGCAGATGAGGGAAATGCATGACCAATAGACTCTGGCTTTGTTTAATCAGATTGGCGAATCTAGTCGTCACAATAATGCCTACCGGATAGGTGATGATGCGGACATGGACGAACACCTCAATGTAGATAACCCTCCCATTGACCAAAATCCTAGGGGTTGTTCGAGCGGGAAATTGTGTTATTCTTCATTGATGATTCTGTTAC